>JH431970.1:191382-213870 GCA_000239455.1 Strigamia maritima | reverse complement strand
CACTTAATATCGAGTTGGACATCCACCCAACCACGCAGAATTACAAGACAAACAAAAGAAAAAACGGATCAACGAGAAATTTACAACAGGGGAAAATACTTCTTCAAAATCTATTCCCGGGGATTGACGGAAGCCTTGTGCAACCAATCTCGCACGATACCTTGTGATTTTCCCTTGGGCATTCCTTTTTATTTTGAAGATCCATTTGTTGCCCAAAATCTTTCTCTTATCCGGTTTATTCACTACAGTATAAATGTCCCTCTCAGAAAAAGTCCCTAATTCGGTTTCAATTGCTTTTTCCCACTCCTTGCGTTGAGGGGAGGTCATCGCTTCCTCATAACTTTGAGGCTCAATAAACGTTGTACAAAAAGCTTGCGGATTCAATGCAATGTCATTGTCATTTGAATCTGATGCGCTGCCCCAAGACTGTGGTTCCTCCTCCTTAGGGGTTCTACCTTTTGTAACTGGGCTTTTTGGTCTAGGATCAGTTGCTTTTCTAGACTCGAATTTAAAATTATCTTTAATCTTGGACGAATACTACTGGACCGGGAATACACCCCAGCACCAATGTGGCACTTTCTGTCCCTATGCGGGCAAACATTGTCAATGTGTGCATGCTAATATCATTGTTTAAACTAATTAGACTGAAACAAATTAAACAAATACAGTATAATCAAAGTAGGACTATCATAATTTCATATTAGAACAAAAAATAACACTTTGATTCGATAAATATTTGTTGTTATTCGTCCAAGGTGGTATCATTGTAGTTCCTTATGGTTTTGAATTTAGTAAATTTTTTTATTTTATTTTTTAAAATATTAATATTTAAAATAAATTCTTTCATCGATCTACTGTTACATCGCAAGATACTCTAAACTACAATAAATGTTTATTTAAACTTTGAAATGGTATCATCACAGATTATAACAAGGTTGAGGTATATACGGTTTTCTCTCAACCTTGGATTATAATCTGTGGTATCATCGTAGGCCACATCCGTGATTCATGTCCGAATTCATATATTTCAATTATTTTCTATAATTTCACGATTTTAAATAAACATTAAAAAAATAAATTATAGTAAACCAATTTAATAAAAAAATTGGTTAGCTCTCCTAATCTGTGGACTAGTCCGCCTTTTCCATAGAGTCCGCCAAATAGGCCATCCCTCTCTGCATGTGAACAAAGAACAAACCGGTACAAACACAGCTGAAATTACAGGCATAGTTTTGCCGATAAATGGCCACAGTAAAGGAAGAAGGTGTAGTTATTTATTTATTTATTTATAGTTCGTAATTTAATTATGTAATTAGTTTAATTTGATTTTATTTTAATTTTAAAGAAGTGCGTTTGAACTTGCCATCGGGACAAGTTTTAAAGGATTGTCGTAGTCATCTTTGGATTTTGGGCAAACCTATTGGTGCCGGATATTGTGCAGAAGTCTACGCGGGTAAATAATTTAATTCCACGCAATGATTAGGTGATTAGGTAATTAAATAATTGATTTTTCCAAGGTTCAAATGTGTGCTCTTACAAACACCACTGTTCTACGTGGAAATCTGCCGAAACAGATGGCAAATACGCGATCAAAATTGTAAGTACATAAAATTTAATTCGGATATATAAAAGAAACATCGAAAACATATCCCTTGTCCCATGCACTGATCTCTGTTATTGCTAGCAAACTTAATGCAAGATGAGATAAGATCTACCCACTAAAACTAGACGCGTTCAGTTTACAATTTGAGCTCGACAACTAATATTTTAGCAGCAAAAATCGAAAAATTTAATTTATTTTCGTTTGAACCGTACAATTTCATTATTTATTATTTTTATTTTTTTAATTTTTTCTTCTGTAGGCACTTGGAAACGATGAACCTCTTAATAATGAAATGAATTTTTACTTACTGTTCGGCAACGTGGAATCGAGTAAAGGAAACACAATGTGAGACATTATTGATTTATAATAATTTTTTTTAAAGTTGCCCAGTGGAGAGAAAAACGCAAATTGAATTTCCTTGGAATGCCAAGATTTTTTGAGTTCGGGACGGACGTCGTCAATGGAACCGAACATTTTTTTATTGTGATGGCTCGAATGGGAAACAATTTGCAAGAGTTGTGGTTAGAGAACGGGAAAATATTGTCCCCTAAAACTGTCATTAATATCGGAATTCAAATTGTAATTATAAAATATAACTACTTGTGTTTTATTTAATAGTATTTTGATTTTTAGCTCAATGTTTTGGAATACATTCATAATGGTCGCTACGTTCACAATGACGTAAAACCGTCGAATATTCTCGTTGACCCCGAATGTTGCGATCGGGTATTATTATATCAAATAGTGTGAAAAATGTATTATAAATTAAATTTTCTTTTTTCCAGGTCTATCTGGTCGATTTTGGAGCCGTTTTCGTATATAAAAACTGGAAGGGCGATCATGCAACGATCAAACCAAATCCGGAGTACGCGCACTTTGGCACACTAGAATTCACAGCTCGCGATTCGCATCTCGGAAGTAAACAGTTTCAGTAATTATCTATCTAAAATATGAAATATTGATGTTGGTGTTTGTAGGATTTAGCCGCCGTGCAGACTTGGAAATGTTAGCTTACACTATGCTAAAATTATCGAGTGGCAAACTGCCGTGGGAGGCCGAGGCGACCCTGGATGTGGATGATTATGAAGCCGTTGAAGCCCTAAAAATCAGGTATGCACCAAGTGTTCGACTTTAAGACTAAACTTTACACCTTATTTCGTCCTCTTAATTAGATATTTCGATGACCTTACAAAACTGTTTAAGGAATGCTACGGGGATGCAGCTCCGTGTCCAGGTAGAAGGTATATTTATTGTCACATATTTATTTTATTAATTATTTATTTGTAGGTCTTGAACAATTCTTTGATTACGTTGTAGCATTAGGCTTTGAAGAAACTCCGAATTATGCCTCTTGTTGTCAGTTCTTAAAAGAAGCGCTTGCCCAGTCTGGTTACAAAGACGATGGCAAACTAGGTTTGATAAAAGTTGCTAACGAAACCGGCGAAACGCCAATATTGAAGAGAGGTATTTTGGAAATGCCCAAATTAGAAAGGACTGCTGAGGATTCAGAAAAAGTAATGTGCAAAATCTTCGTTTTAGCGAAGATTAGTCAATAATTACCTGCAATGTTCTAATTTATTTTTGGGTGTGGTGTGGGTATCATCTTTGATTGCCGTACACGACTATTTCGCGTTAAAAATATGCCAAAGAATTGCGATTACTGATGCTTTTTTGTGCTTTTTTGTTTCCAGGGGCCAAAATTTATCATGCACTTTTTGTTTTCATGTCTACACATGCACGTGTAACAAGTAGTAAAGCGACAGACACCTAAAAAAAATTAGAACTTTATTGCAGATTATTATTGATTCACCCATGTATAACATTTCGATATAATTCGCTCCTAGGTTTTCCAAGAAGAAATGGAGAGTGAAAACTGTGGCGGGCAATCGCCGCCAAATGATACCGCGACCTCAAAACATATTCAATTGACGTTGTAGAATATTAAGAAATGTTTTCATTTTCAAATGTTTTCTTCCAGTGGGAAAACTTGCAAATTATTTTTCATTTATTTTTTCATTAACAACATTAATGAGAAGGTAAAATAAGATTTAACTGCCATTTAAAAAAAAATCAGTATTGAATTTTACTTAAATTTAATTAACAATTTATCGCGAATGAAATAGAAGAAAAAAGAGATCAAGTTTAATTTAATATGAAAATATGAAATATGAAAAAGATGCAGTTTAAAAGAAAATGTAGTAAAATATGAAAAGAGACGACGAAATTGAATTTCGTGTATTTGACGATCTGACATTTCAATTTGGAATCTCTTACGAGTTCAGTCTTGCCAAAACAGCATAAACGGTATTTTGATTTTATAGATCTAGAGCGTGAGTAAATTTTATTGTAAAAGAAACAAAAAGATAGAACCAGTATTCGGCTCTTCACCTGGTCAAGAACCTGACAGAAAGCCTTCCGAAAAAAATACTGGATCTCCCAACCTTCCTCCTTACTTATTACAAATTATTCCAACACTTCTACCAGAACCGAATTGTGTTATGTTAAATCATTTGTACGCCTTATCCATTACGGTAATAATGCTTATAGAAAATTTAAATTTTCTTTTATAAATTAATGGACCGTTGGGACGAAAAATGTGAAATTTAATAGTAGATGTGCCGAGATGTGCACAGGATTTATTCTAATATAAAACAAGAGATGTATTGTATTTTGAACAGGAATATTATTTAGTGTCATTTTCAGTAACTACTTATTTGAACCATGAATGTATTTATTTTAATGCGTAATAAAAATGCGATTCGGATAATTATTTTCACTTACAAGTGTCGCATTAGCATGTGCAAGCACGTAGCATGTGTGCTATGCATGTGTCTTCAAGGTTGAATTTTCTGCCACCAGAGTTACTTCCTACATGGCGACCCCCTCGATGGCGACTCAATGGCGACTCAATTAAGGAACTAGCTGTGAATATGGAATAACCGAGCTTCGGCGATATTTTTATCCAGTTGATGCGAACAGTAAAAATCCCAAACGATGCCCGTGTCTAAAGAAACCAACATTGTGAAAATCGCGGTTAAGTTAAGTGATGGAAACGCTCAGTTGATTGAATTTGATCAGAAACGACCTTTAGCTGCCATTATTCAAGATTTGTGTAATGTGTGGACCCTCTCCGAACCCGAACAGTACTCGTTACAGTTTTCCGACACCGGTCAGAATTATATCACCGAGAAAAACCGAAATGAAATTAAAAACGGTAGTATACTTCGACTCACACCATCGCCTACGAAAATTGCGGGAGAGATTTTGGAAAAATTGAATTCCACGACCAGCACGACGGATGAGAAAAAAGAAGCTTTAATACAATTAGCCAAATTGGCCACGGATAATACTTTTTGTCTGGAATTTGTTAACCAACAAGGCTCCACTCTGCTGATTTCACTCATCGAGGATGGAGTTTATTTGGGCGAGAGTTTATCCTACACATTATCAGCCTTTGTTGAAATTATGGATCACGGAAATGTCTCGTGGGATAACTTGGAACCAAAGTTCATCAACAAAGTGGCGAGTTACGTCAACAACCCAGCCGCCAGTCTCACTCCACGCACCGTTAAAGCATCGCTATCCATTTTAGAAAGCCTCGTGTTAAATAGCAGCAAAAAATATACGTTAGTTGATCAGGAAGTCACTTTGCCCAATTTAATTATGCATTTGCAATCGACCGACGGGGAAATTCAACAAAATGCAATCGCTTTGATCAATGCACTTTTCCTCAAAGCGGACGAAAACAAGCGGAAAGCCATGGCGGGTACTTTGTCGTCCAGACAAATTCGAAACGTCATTTTGAACAGCATCATTCAAGGACCGCGAACCATCGGCGCAGAAATGGCTCATCAGTTGTACGTGTTGCAGTCGCTGCTTTTAAATTTGCTCGAAGATCGCAAAATGACCAAAATGGATCCGCAAGATTCTGACGATAGAGAAAAGATTTTAGAATTGAGAAAAATTGCTTTCGATAATGACGATGCTCGTGATGTGACGTCTCGTCGTCCTGGCTACGCGAAAGATTACAAGAAATTGGGATTTCAAAATCATGCCAATCCTGCGGAAGATTTCACCGAATCGCCACCAGGAATGCTGGCTTTGGACAATATGATTTATTTTGCTCGCTACCACGCCGATGCGTACACTAAAGTCGTTTTGGAGAATTCTTGCCGTTCCGACGACCACGAATGTCCGTTTGGAGAAACGAGTATCGGACTGACTAAATTACTGTGCGAGATTTTGAAAATAGGCGAACCACCGAGTGAACAAGGCCAAACTTTTTACCCCATGTTCTTTACTCATGATCATGCGTTTGAGGAGTTTTTCTGTATTTGTGTCATGCTGCTCAATAAAACGTGGAAGGAAATGAGAGCAACAAAAGAAGATTTGCGTAAAGTTTTCAGTGTCGTCAAAGAGCAAATATCCAGGGCGCTTTCCAATAGCGCCACAACTTTAGACAAATTCAGAAGTGAGTTTAAAATAATAAAAAAAATCAGAATTGATGATAATTTTTTTTGTAATTGTAGATAAACTGAACACATTGACGTACAGTGAAATAACTAATTTATGGCAGCAAGAACGCACGAGTCGCGAAGAATGGGAATCTCAAGCGAGACCAATAGTTGAACTTCGTTGCCAGATAACTCCCGAAATTATGGAGCTGATTCAACAACAGAGGCTGGGTTATCTCGTTGATGGAACCATGTTCACAAAATACACGAACAAGGGACAACGAATTAAGGACAAGTTCTGGTACTGCAGGCTTTCGCCCAATCATAAGACGTTGCATTACGGGGATTGTGAGGAAAACACTACTCCGACACTCGAAGAACTATCGAATAACAAATTACCAGTCGTCGACATCAAAGCTCTGGTTACCGGCAAAGAATGTCCCCACATGAAGGATGTGAAAGGCAAAAAGTCGACGTGGTCGCTCGCGTTTTCCTTGTTGTTGGATTCAGAGATGGACGCGTTGAATTTCGTGGCGCCGAATGAAAGAGTCTATGATTACTGGACAGACGGAATTAATGCATTGCTGGGGAATCAAATGCTGAGTAAGGAAGCGAAAAGTGATTTGGAAACGCTTCTCAGCATGGATATCAAATTGAGGCTTCTGGATACTGAAGGGGTGAAAATACCCGAGGAACCACCATCCATTCCCAAGGATCCGCCTAACTTCGATTTTTGCTACGATTTTAAATGATTACTTTATCTAATTTATATTCCATTCTACTGTATGCTTAATAAATATTGTATAATTTATACGTTTTTCAAGCAGGTAAATTTACAATTCGCATCATGCCAAAGATTATTTATTGTTATATATATATATATTTATATTGTATTATATCTATGTATTAGTTAGTAAAATTAAATAAGTAGTAGTAATATTTTTTTTTATTTAATAACTTACAACTGAATTCATTAATCAAACAGGAGTCAAACTTATACCGACTTCATCTGCTAAATCACGAATTTCTTCCAAAAGTTTTTTATCCTTTAAATCACACTAAAAATAAAATATGAGTTTTTTGTTTAATTAAAAAAATAATTCTACCTTGCAACAAAATCTATATGCCTGTTCCACTTCATCTTGTCTTCCAGTTTTCAAAGCAACTAGAGTTAAATACCCCCAAACTTCGGGGTTCGTGTTGTCCAAAATGTTAGCTTCTGAAAATGCTTCTTCAGCGTCACAAAATTCTTCTTCCTGAAAAATTATCATTCAATCACTATAAAATCCCAACAAAAAATTTGAAATATTTACAAAATAACAAGCTTTTCCAACTCCAATCCAACTCAAACACGAAGGAGAATATTTACATGTTAATAGAAAGTTTTTCTTTGCTTTATCATACTAAAAAAAAATTAAACATTAACATCTTTTAATTAATTTTCGACCAATTTTTCCAACTAACATCCTTAAACTCCATAGCTATTACTCCTAACTTGTAATAAACTATGTGTAAATCCACTGGTGATTTCTGAATGGCCAAAGCACGCAAATAATTCTGTTTAGCTTTATTTTTGTTTCCCAGAGCGTATTGGATGTGGCCAGCAAGTGACCAAACATCAGAACTCTATAGGTATTAATCATTAAATTCTAAACTTTTAATCAAATAAATAATTTACCATACTATCGTGATCTAATGAATCCCTAATAGCAAGTTCAGCTGCAACGTAGTCCCCTTCTTGAAACCTCAGTTTTGCTAGAAACAAATGGTAATTCCCTCGTGGCATACATTGAAAAGATATTAAATCCTGAGCTAAAGCTCGTTGCGCATACTGTCAAAATTTTTCTTAACTCGTTATCTGTTATTAACTATATTTATTAGAATTACTTACTAGTATAGCATTGCAGTAAAGAAGAAACGGCAAGCTTGCCAAAAATATGCTCGTGTCGTCAGGAGTCAGTTGGTCGTCTATAAAAAAAATATGAATAATTATTTATAATTGTACACAGTCAATGTGTATACACCGAAACAGCTTAAAGATGAATCAGAAACACACTGTGTTCGTTCACCGCTTGAAATCAACTCGTGAGCTTGCTTATAGTAAGTTTCTGCACTGATACTGTTTCCAATGCCAATGTAATGTAAACCTAAAATTATTCACAAAATGAATCAAAACATCATTGAAGGCTTCGGCACTCACCAATTATGGTATGTGCTAGTGCCTTAGTGGGATTTGTATTAACTGCATGTAAAAGAAATGTCTCCGTCTGGCCTGCACGGCCACAGATGTCGCAAATCATCCCATAAATTAGCAATCTATAAAGTGATACATTTGGTAAATCTCACATGGTATGGTAATTAAATATCTTACCCTCGAAAATGGTCATTGTTTAAACTCAACGCATGACGCAAACATTCCGCAGCCTATTTCATACATTGATTAATAACTAGTAACACGTTTATGTTAAGTAACAAACTTTTTCGTGGTTTCCAACACCTAAACAGAAAATGCCGTAATCAACCCAACTACTTGGTACCAAATTAAATCTTTGAATTCTCTGAAATGTGAAGAAAAATATAATTGTCACAAAATAAAAATAAAAAATTGAATATAAATCTACTAGTTGATTATATTTTTCAGCTAAATCATATCTTCCAATTGCATATGCATCGTCTGCATATCCTTTTAACTCCACCGACGCGCTAACAGGATCTGGCGTTGCAAATGGGTCGGTAAGACCAAAATATTTATTTAAACTTTTGTGCATTTCTTCAATCACGTACACGTACAATGTGGTTAAAAACTCCTATTAAAATCTCCAATGTGTAATTTTTTAACTTAACTTTTATAATCGACGCATTATTACTTCAAACTCTTGCGTTGTTTCAAAATTTGATCGCCTCAAAAATTTATCACGAACAATCTTCACTACGTGATATTTCAACTGCTCTTTGCAAGTAAAATATTTCCCAGTTTTTTTTAACTCGTGCATAAATTTTGTTTTTCTAATGCGTTAAAAATTGACCAATAATTATTATTTTGAAAAAAAAAATAAACCTGTAATCTTGTGTAGTTAGACGGTCTTTGGTTTGAGACCCAGCTGCATCCTTAACCAATAAGGTTTTATAATCTTCCAGCAATAACGCTGCAGTATGGCAAACTTGAGTTCCAAAATCCTCTACAGCTTTCTGAGCAGATTCGACTTTTTGAAATACCAAATTTCTATTCGGTATTAACTCGGAAACCCTTTAGAAATAAAAAAATCAAATTTAAATGATTAAATCAACCAAATATTATACTGACGTCTGCCGTATTTCTTCAGGTTGGCGTTTTTGCACCAAAGGATGAAGCAGTGTCATTTTTAAAGTTAAATACGTTTGTTTTTCTACGAATGCCTCTGCATCTTCGGAATAAACGCCATCATACACTTGGGGGCTATCGAGTGGTTCAGAATATTCTTTCGGCTTCTCGAAAACCCCGTCCTCTCTGGCAAGAGATTTCTTCTGCAAAACCGAAACCAAAAACGTGGATCCTTGTCGAGTTGGCGTGCCTCGAAGTAACAGAGAAGCTTTGTTGGTCTAATGAAAAATGTAATAAAAATTAAAAAATTATTAGTTCTAATTTAATATTCTATACCTTCGTTTTCATGTCGGCTTCAGATAATGGATTAAGTTGATATGCACCATGAATTGAAGTAACTAAAATTAAATACTTTATTTCATTACGGCAATTACTTTAAAACGTAAACAAATTTACTTCCTGGGAATAAAATCGGTGTTAAATTAACGTATGCAACAGCATTGTACGCCATCTCCTTCTTCTTTGCAGTTAGAGTCACACGAGAAAATTCTAGAGGTAGATATTTATACTCTCGAAACTTCTGAATGAATCTACAATAGTAAAAAAAGTAAGCCAATTCTACAGTTCATTGTGCACTTAGATATTACTTGACATTTGCCGACGGAGAAATCAAAGATCTGAATTCAGCATTCCACACAATTCTCGGCTTAGATGAACGTTCTGTATGTTGCCTGAACTCACGCTTCTACAGCATTAAAAAATAAGATAAAAGTTTATATTAATCATTATTATTTATTTATATACCTCTTCATCTTGAAAATCTCCAACGTCGTCATAACTTCCCAATTGAACGAAACTATTTTATAGCATTTTAAATTAATTTTCAACAAATTAGTTTATGCAATTCAGTCACCTATCAGCAATATGCAGAGCTTTCCCAGTAGCTGTAGGACTAGCTGTGTACCATTTCTTTTCTTCAGGATTGTTCAGACCCTGAACTATAGTTCCATTTCGAAAAACAATGTGTTCATCGCCCTATGATTTATAACTATTAATAATTATTTATTTACTGTATTTTTTATTATACCTCTTGTAATAACGGCAAAGAACATGCAACAACGAAAAACTCATCCGGTTTACTCTCAGCAATTAATTCGTCAGGTAGAGAATAACACGATTCCAAAGTTAATTGAATTATGTTACACTGTCTAAGCAGATCTTGACCCAGTAAACCATTACCAAAATATATTTTTAGTTCGATCTCTGGCTACATGAAAATTTTAATGTATACTGTCACATTATTTCACTTCATACGGCCGTACTTGAATAGGTGGTTCCTTTATGCGTGGTTCAAAAAATTGCATGTTGTATTTTCGAGTTTGCAGCAACTCGTTACCTAAGATTAAAAATATTAAAGATTAAAAAAATTTTTTTTTTATCTTTTAAGCACCTACTCAGAAGAATTGGCAACAAGTCGACAGAGCAAAGACAGAGTGGGATTGTATCTTTAACTCTCTTTGATAGTCCAGCACTTTCGGTAACTGTCACTGAATTTTTTTTTATAAATTACGTTAGGTGTTTTTACCAACTTTTTATTATTTCCTCACAAATTAAAGGTTTGCAAATAAATTCGTCAATTTTATAATAATCGCCTAAATGGGCCTGTAATTTAAATGTTAGTAGATAAAGAAAAGTGTTATCTTCTTTTAGATCACAATGATCTGATGTAGCTAAGATGTTATCTCCCATCTCAACTGTGACAAAACTAATAAAAGGTTCGTTTCTTGGTCCTTTCTGCAAAATTTTACATTCGATTATTTTAGTGTTAGTAAAGTTCGTGTTCTATTTTCCATTATTACCATTATTTTTGCTTCAGTCACAGTTATAGTTATTTCTACTAGTTTAAATTCATCCACCAACGTTCCCGATTCGGATTCAGAATCTTCCATAATTTTATCGCCAGTCAAAGTTGCGTCTTCCTCGGCAGCCATTTATTGTAGGTTGTTGCCACAGTGACGTCAAGCGTCATATATCTGAATCATCTTCCATGCGATTAACTCACTCTCACTTTCAATTTAAAACTACGGTAAACGATTTTAAAAAATTACAATTTGTTTTTGTTGTGGTATTAAGAAATGGAAAAACATAATCATTTTAACGTTTAGATTTACGTTTTTAATTATTTCAAATACAACACACTTTATAGAACTTTTATTATTTTCGCACAGATAATACCCGTGACACAACAGATATCAGTTTTTATCTTAACCGAGCATGTGATTCAAATATGGGGCTTGTGATCATTATTGTGTTATGACTTGGGCAACATTAGTTGCAAAGCAATTGTTTACGCATGGATGTCCAATTAATTCAGAAAGAAATTCTTAACCAGTTAACTCTTGGACAGTGGGAATTAGCTAAAAGTTTGATTTTGGTTTACTGGAAGCATTCTCCCGATGAAGATGATTCTCAAGTGTGGATAACGCGAGTTTTGTTGAATGTTTGTGCCAAGCCCGACAAATATTGGTAAAGTTTTATTTGATCCTGTTCATTTGCATAAATTGATTCATACTTGCTAATGTCATTTTTAGTGTTGGATCGTTGAGTTTGCCATCCAAATATCACTTGTCATGGCTAGCTTTGCAGCTGATCGAGGAACTGAAGATTGAAACCGTAAAATATAATAATATATTTGTTTTGTAAATTGTTGCGCAGTTTGAATTTTAATTTTAAACTTTCTTTAATAGTCGGAGGTGGCATATCTTAGAAAGGCATCTGAATTTAAATTTTATATTTACAAATCCAGTAAGATTTGTAATGAAATTCCATACGAGGAGTTGGCTGCAGTTTTCGAAGCTCAACATTTAATTTCAAATGAATCCAAACATTGTGAAAATGTTTTACTTTCTACAAACATTGAAAACTTTTTATACGATTTGAAAAATAAGGATCCATTTTTAGCATTTTATATAGTAAAATCGTTACTAGATGAAAACAATTTTCATACATTCGGTGAAAATTTAACTTTTAATTGGATAAGAAACAAAAGTCAGCTGATCAAAACATTTGTGTCAAAAGATGGAGTCGACAAACACTCGGTTGCACTTGGTGAACAAATTCTGGCTGAACTTCGGGTGTATGTTTTTATTTTATCAGAATCGAAAATAACTCCTAAACTGCCTGAAGATATAATTTGCGATTTGCTATCGTTTTCTGATCACAATATTATAAACAAAAAAATGTATACGAGGCATTACTTGGGAATTCAGGCAGTGCGGATGCATTTTGCGAAGTCGAAGATCGGCTATTAGGCAGGGATGAAAGTGAAACAGATATCGATGCTGCAGAGAACTTTTTTCACACAATATTTTTATCTGATGGCTCAATAAATACAAAGGAATTATTTTTACGATCAATGAGAAGAAAAGAGCATTTTTTAGAAATTATTTTGGTAATTTTAATTGTTATTTTTGTTGCTTATTTATTTATTTATATTTTTTAATTTTCGTTAAACAGAACAATTTATTGATTTTAGTGAAATCGAATAAATATGCAGACGTTCATAGCTATCTTAATCACAGATTAACAACTTGTTTGAGACCTTTACTGGTTTTACTGTCCTGGGATGTCATCCAAACCAACGACGATGCCAAAAAAGTGTTGGACTGTCTTTGGCCCGATTCATTGGTAAACGATAACGTTATCAGAGTAATTAATTTATGAATTAATAAATATTTTTCAGGACAAGAAAAATTTTGAACCAACTTACGTGCAAGCGTGCGATAGATTAGTCCGTAATGTTAATTTTGCACACTGGTGTCTTGAACAACGAGAGTATGTATAATTTATAATGTCGTCTGCAATATTTAAAAAAAAATTATTTATAGGAAAAATTCCGAAGTTGCCACGAGCGAAGAGACTACTTTTTCGCATTTATGCCTGAGTTTAAAGTCTCATTCAGTAGTCTATGTTCTGAAACAATATTTACAATTATCCAAACTAAACATTAATGCAGTCGAAGATATTTTGCTCACGTTTATGTCACCAAAAAGTAAAAAACTCTTTACTAATTTCATCTTACAATATTAATATTTATTTCAAAAGGTGCAACCAAAGAGAAGTCAGTAAGATTTGATAGTGAAACAGTTAACGATGATTGGGAAGATAAAGTGCAGAAAAGCGTGGACTGTAAAATATTGCAAAGTTATTGTATCATGTCAGCGGCAATGGAAGCGGTCCAGTTTTCAGCTGAATTTGAAGGATGGTGTCGTAATAAGAAAGTTCGGAAAAATCGGCTGACTGAATCGGTAACGCCAGACGACGAAAAATGGACATTGATGTACAGAGAAAAGGTTATTAATAATTTGGATGAAGTTGAACAACTACTACCATCGCTATATCCATTGGTTCATCGATTGGAGATTCTAGAAAATTTATTCGCTTTGATTTTTGCGACACACGAAGATATGAGAGCTGACATAAACACGGATTCTGGTCAGAGTTCAGAATATGAAGATGACAATCGGGATGTTGCACACTCTGAAGACGACGGTGATGCGAGAATCAAAGATGCAAGCGATGATGACGCGAAAGCTAAGAAAACTGGACAGTGTTTGTCCGACGGCATGAGTGTTCTTAGTAATTGCAGTGGGAACAGCAGCACAAATTACAATTACAAACGCCAGGGATTTTTGTGCAATGATACGGTTATTCGATCTTTGCTTTTGTGTATTAAGGACAATTTATTAGACATTTGCTTAAAATTTGAAAAAAGAAATGCCGTTACTAATCTGGTATTTTGGAACGATGATGGTAAACATACCGAAATTAGAGAAAAGAAGTTTTTGCAACGCATTGCCGAACTGAAAAAATACGTATCTGAAGCAATTTGGAGATTTGAAATTATTTCTGCGAATGAAAGTGATAAAAGGAATAGCGTTCGCATTACACCGTGTCTAGTTTATTTAAAAATCGAAGAAGGAAAGCTTTCACAGACAACTGATAATGGTGAATTATGATCTTTTAAGTATTGTGAAGCTGTTAACATTGACTTTTTTGTTGCAGGACGCGGTAGTAGTTCGCCCAAAACTACAGACTCGTGTAAGAAAGAGAAATTTTGTTTTGAGATACTTCACATCAATAATTTATTTTAAATATTTAGACTCGTCAAGTATGTTTTCTACTCTGAGTAAAGCTCGTAAACGAAGTCGTGCGCATTTAAATTCAGCACAATTTCACGGCTGTTCCAACACTCACTGCTGTCACGAAACGGTCAATAAGATGCTTTCGTCCAAAGAGTCGTTACTTAACATGTGTTTGCAGCAAATGGATTCAATTAAGGCTCAACAAGTTATTAAAGTAAGTTTAAAAAAATAACTGCTAAGTACTCAATTCATTATAATGTGTTTATTAATTATTACAGGTATTTGCAATGGAAGAAACCGACAGTGCAGCAGAAATAATATTTTCTCAGAGATATGTTCAACTACTAAAACAATACGAAGCTACTAAAATTAGAGCTGCACCATTAATTCCAGCTACTCCTTCCGTGCCTTCGTCGTTATCGGAGAGTTTGTGCCACATTGCGTCCACGGCTGCAGCTGGAATGACTGCAACAACTGACATTACAACTGTCGATGGTTTTTTGAGTTGCTGTGAAATGCCAAGTACTTTAAAAATTGAAGAATGTATGAAGATTGCGTTCAATCCGTTTTGCCAGGAGCTTGCGGAATGCAGAGACCTAAAAGCATTAGTGTTGTGCGATTTGGCTTTTACGTCTGGTCAAAGTATGGATTCAAGCGCTTCTCTTTTACACGCAGCTATCAAAAGACTTAATTCGATCGACGAACACGGCCAATTTCAATCAAGAGTGGCGGGATTGTATAATTTTGCTAGTAGGATGATAAGTTTAATTTCGGAAGTGTCGTCTAAACAAAATTCTCACAATCTTTTCACGCAAGATGTATTTCCTAAACAGACAAATCTTTGCAGTTTGTTAGCTCAAGGAAGTATCTCTCTGAAAGCAGAGAATTATTCTCATGAAACTGACAACATGAACAGTTTGTTGGAAAATTTAACATTGTATTATGACTTAAAAGCAAAATATGCCAACCAAGATTTAGATACAAAGAAGTTTGATATTCAAATGATAACAGATTTGCATAATGCATTTTCAAAACTTGTCCGAGACGGGTCGATACAATTAAAACAGAAGCTTAGTTATGATAATACATCGATGGAGTGCCAATATCCGAATTATTTAAAGACTGTATACGTGTACATGCGCCAATTGGCCACTTTAAAGGCTCATCAAAATCCGGAGCAAAAAGGTAAACATTGAATTAAAATTTAAACTTCAATTTATTTTTATTTATTTATTTATTTTGTTTAGATATGACGAGTCATTGTGACTTTTTAACTGTTCTTGATCAGGGATTAACGTCTACATTGATTGATATGGTGAAAGAAAAAGATGCAAATATAGAGTGGATCGAGAAGTTTACGGTTCAATTTGGACTGGATTTTAAACACTTGATTACTCAAGCTTGTGTTGGCACAATTTCTGCCATCGGTTATAAACCTACAGAATATGGAAAGGCTGTGATAAATAAGTACGGACAGATTATACTAAATCAAGAATTGCACGAGAAAAGTCAACAAAATCCAAATAGTGTTGTGAATGACTTGTTGGTCAATATTATATATTTTATTAAAGGTATTTTATAGCTGTTAATAACCCTTATTTCTACTAAATGCATTTTTTATTATAGGAAATTGTGAAATTTTTGATGGGATAGTGACATTCAATCAGTTGCAACAACATGAGGAGCAAATACAAGCATTGTTGCACGATACTAACAAATTGTCATCAGTCGATCTGGGCTTATTGAAAACGCACGATGAATGCTGTGCTTTTTTAATTAACGTTTCTAATTTATTATCTTTTCATGCCACGATGTTTAGGGTATTGTATTAAATATACTTAAAAAAAAAAGATTTTATTTTAACGTTATTGATGTCTTTCAGACTTGCAATGAAAAATCTGTCCGTTTTGGGAGGGGCAGATTGTTAAATGAAAGTTGTCAAGTGGCTTATTATGTTGGTCAGTTTGGTGTCATTAGGTAATCAATGAAAAATTACTTATAGGTGGAAATATGAATTTAAAATCTTTATTTTTTTTATAGTTTGTTTGAACTCCATTGCCTTCTTGGTTATACTGCCGATTTAAAAATTCCCGAGAGCATTTTGGAATTGCGAAAATCGGGCATTATGGATTCATTTTGTTTTCCTCACCCGAAAGTTTCATTTCTCATTAATAGATTTTTTATGACATCACCGAAAATAATGGTTAGCTTGTGCTTTAATTTTTTATGTAAAATAATTGGTTTAATTTAATTTTAATTTAGATTATATCTGCTGACAACTTAAATAATGACCTCAGTTGTGCAACTGCAGAGTACTTAAAAGCACATGTAGTTTTGAAAATTGCTGAAAAAGAGGTAAGTGATCTGAACTTCTCAAATCACCGAGTATTTAATAACATTATAAAATTTATAGATCTTTGTTCCCGAATACCTAACTACTTTCTTGATGGCTTGCAGTGACAATCAAAGTTTGCTTGCTTTGATTAAAACACATTGTGGTCTTGAACAGAGTCGAAACTCAGGTAAAAGTTTTTTAAACAATTTTTTTATCATTCTATTGAAAATATTCTTTTTTTTTCTTATTTTTTTTTTGTATAATTTTCCATTTTTAGAATTTAAATTAGTTACCAAACCATCTAATTATCTTCCTGCGGTTGTACTGTCATATCCACAAAAAGGGTTCGAATTCTATGCCATCGAACCGCTGCAAGGAAAAATTGCCATAGATGTAAATGAAATTCCCAAACATATCCGTGATTATTTAAGAGATAAATGCTGGCTTGTTGATTATCTCATTGATATATTGGGTGGACAAATGAACAGTGATGAGCGAATGATATATTTGAACCGTTTGTTGGATGAATCTAACAGCATTTCGCCTACTGAGATTCTTGTTCCTGCCGTTCACCAAATTAATTTTTGGATCGACTTAGAAAACAAATTAATGTTAAACAACGATTTGGAAAATCTTTTAAATTTTATTGATGTTTCATCTGCCATGCGATTAGAAATGAAGAAATGCATCACTCCGTTACGAGATTTTATTCTATGCTATTTGCTGAATGAAAACATAGGTTTGTTGATGCAAGAATATGAGAATTGAATATGTGCTTAATGTTTTTATTTTAACAAATAGCTTCAAATTTACCTCAAAATATAAAAAACTGTTATCTGCAAGGATACATTGTTTTGGCCATGTACCGAAATTGGGATTACAACTACTGTATGAACTGTATACTTCATGTTGCCACTGATCGAGATATAAAGGGTGAATTGAGAAAAAAACTGATTATTTTATACGAACGAATGTCTATATATAGCCAGGTATATTTTAAATTGATTTTATTGATATACTTATATTACTAAAAATTTGAAATTAATTTACAACAGATCATAAAGGTCTTGTCAGTTGACTTTTGTTGGCAAGATATTGAGGATAAAAGCTTAAACAATCCTGATGAAGTACTTAGCTTACTAACTGATGATCGGCATTACTCACTAGCTATTGAATGGGCTCGACTTCATTCTCTTTCGGAGGAGCTAAGAAAGGTTGCATCAAATATTTTTTTTGTAGTTTTTTAATTTGGTTGGAATTCTGACAATTTTGTGGGAATAGGCACTGCGTTTTTTTTAATTGACTAAGTTTTTTTGTTTTTGTTTTAGAGAGTTCAACATGTAAACTTGATTCTGCATTTGGATAAAGAGGAACCTGATCTTGTTCAAGCAATAATAGTAAATATTCATACACTGTTGCTACAACTTGGAGCAAATTTTATATTTCTGTAACTTAGATTTTAGAGAATATGACTGATCGTTCGTCAGCAGTTGATATGTGCGATGAAGCTTTAAATTTATTAGACAATCTGAAAAGTCAAGTTTTTATCATCGAATATTTGGTAAACGATTTAGCTGCCTACTTGACGGATACAAAAAAGGAGGAATTACATTTAAGACACATGGGAATTAAGGTTAATCAAATTTTCTGAAATTATTTTGTAATATTAATTAATCCTTTTTTGGAATTTTAATACAGATTATGTATTGCTTACCGCAAACTGACTCCAAATATTTCGCCGAGATCTTATCTAGGCCTGCTTTAGTCGTGGAACAATTGATAATGAACACAAAAGTACACCATTTACCTACTTAATTTTTTTATTTATTTTACGTATGATTAATTTTCAGATCGAGCTATTAGGAAAATCATTGGAAGTAATTAAAACTGATATTTTGGCATTGAATCCTCATCTTCCCGCCAGTGCTGAGTCGATGAAATCTTTGTTAAAAACTTACGCTAGGAAGTCCTTGGAAGTCCAAATTATTCAGCCCAAGCTATCACGTAAATTGTTTTCTTTTCTTAGTTTACTTTATTTAAATAAATTGTACACAATTCATTTTACAGCTGCATCAACATATGAGAAATTAACAAAATCACGTGGTCGGAACAGTGAATCTTTTAATATTCCCATCCATCCCCCAAAGAAAGAGGATTGGATTCCCGATGACCAACACACCCACTGCCAAGTGTGTCGAGAAGAAGCTTTTAATATGGTGCGTTGAAAAAGTTAGTGAATGTTTGTTTTTTAAAAAATAATAATATGATGTTAGTTTAATCGCCGTCATCACTGTCGAAGATGCGGGCGAGTAGTTTGTGCAAATTGTTCGCGCCATCGTATGAACGTTGAAGGTTATGAGGATGTCAAAGTACGAGTTTGTGATATGTGTAAAGATGTTGTTGACATTGGACTGAGGTAAAGTTAAAACTATAGAAGTTAGTAACGATTTTTTTTTTAAAAAAAATGTCTTTTACATAGCCATTCTCCATCTTCGGTTTTTGGCATGTCCATAGACAAGAAAATAAGGCATTCTAACAGCATTAGAGATCGAAACGGTTCGTCAGCTTCGTTAGAAAGTTTTAGACTGGATGAATCTTATCAGTGGTTATTGAAGTTACACGAGGAGCACAATGCAACTGTTAGAGACGAATTCTATTTTGAACAGGTATGTGAAATATAAACGCTTGATAGTAACTTGATGTTTAATTATTTTTGCAGACTCCCAATGTGTCTCTGTGCATATCACTTTTAGATTGTTTTCTAAGAGAAAAAGAAGCCGCTACTTTTGTTTTAGAGCTATGTGAAATACTGTTTGTTGTTTTACAGCCTAATAAAGATTTTGGCTTGCCAAATCCAGAAGTTAATCACAATGTGATTGTTAGGTAGTTAAAAAATAATAATAATTATAATTTCTGATATAATTTGTTAAACTATTTTTTTCTCTTACTAGTGTTATTGAAAGTTTACTAATGAGTGCCAAAGTGAAGTTTGCAAATTTATCTAATCACGACGGAATGGGAAAATGCGATTTATTTTTGCACAATTTAAATTTAGTAAAATTACTTATAACATCAAATTGTTACCATTTGGTGCCTCGTGGCATAAATAGTCATGAAGATATCCGGTAATTATGAATTTGTCATTATTTTTATATTTTAAATTTTATGCATTTCTTTACGTAATGTAGGCAACTGATAAACCAGCTGGTGATCGAAGAAAGGTGGAGTTTAGCTTTGGAGGTTACTACTAAGAATAGATTGGATGATTTTCAAGTGTGGACCAGATGGGGGTTAGCGTTACTCGAAGCATGCGACTTCACTAATGCGAGAGAAAAGTTTGCACAAAGTTTAGGGGTCAGTATATTTTTTTATATTTTTCTTTCAAAGTGATAATTGTGCTGCTATTTCAGAAGAAGGTTGATAAACGAAATTTTTCCATCGTAACTGACATTATTAAGCAACTCGAACTGAACTTATATAAAAAGGATGATGAGGTCAGTAAAAAATAAAATAAAAGTATTATACAACATTTGATAGTTTTTGTTTTAGATGATAACGATAAAAAATTGTTTGACGTCATTAAAAGCCATACGTAAGCAGGGAGGACAGGTATAAGCTTATAATAACTTGATTATGATTCTTAATTTTGTACTAATATTAATATTTTATAGGCTTTATTACCAAAGCGAATCGGAGTGCACATAAATGAATTTATTTTGAATGAATGTCTTTTCTATTTGCAAGCGTATGGACAAAATGCTTCGCTCATCTCCTTTTTAATAAGACATCAAAAAGTTGACATGGCTTTAAAAATCATTAAAGAAAAAGACTCCGAACTATTTATCAATTCAGTATTTATGCCTTGTGTTCATCTAAAGCTGCTGTCACAATTGGAAAAAGAATTATTTAAAATTGACAGTACTCTCTCTTGTTGGAGCTACTGTTTAGAGGCGGTGTACAAACATTTAGAACGTTTGAAATATTATAATACTTTACATCAATTACAAACGTTTTGCAAGGTACTGTATTGAAATTGAGTATCGGAAGTTCAGAAATGACTAAAGA
Organism: Strigamia maritima; assembly: GCA_000239455.1. Classification (NCBI taxonomy): domain Eukaryota; kingdom Metazoa; phylum Arthropoda; class Chilopoda; order Geophilomorpha; family Linotaeniidae; genus Strigamia; species Strigamia maritima. The sequence continues at coordinate 192,968 of JH431970.1, read as the reverse complement.
TTTGTTGTTTTGTAATTTAGGATTACATCCGGTCTGCGTCAACGTGTGTCAAATTATTTAGTAGCAATGCGGGTAATTATGACATTTTGTTCGACAGATTGTCTATTCTGGAAACTGCGTGTAGTCATCTGCAAACAGCTTTACAAGAAAAGCAAAATAAACCACGAGCTGTACCACATCAGCCGAAATGGAAAGGTTATCACCCTAATTCTCAGTTAAATACTGGACTTAGTATTCAACAAGATTTGCCAATAGAGAAAATTCAAATGTAAATAATCAATGATTTATACGGTTTATTTGTTTTACATTAATTCTTTTACATATAGGCGTTTTGATACGATACAATATCAAATGGAGATAACTAAATTTTTCAAAGAAAAGCGAGTAGATACATTAAAACTGATTAAGGAAATCAGAGAAAATCCGTCAGATAAGGAAAATGCGGTACCAGTTGTATTCGGAAATACTACGTCTAAAACAGAATTGAGTGCAATGGTACCAAAATAAGACAATTTATTTTAAACGTAGAATTAATTTTTTTGTTTTTAGTTATTTTTAGCCAACGATAAGATTGAAAACGGTTTTGAAATGTCTTCTAAGTGCATCGAAGTAATTAGTTATTATAAAATTAATTTATTTTGATAACATCTTTTTTGATGACTCTTAGAAATGCCATCTCGAAAATTCATTAGCGTTTCGCATGATAGGAAGAGTATTAGTTCAGAAGCATCGGTACGAAGATGCACGTCAATTGATAACATTTATGGGCAATAAAAATATTACCACGGAAAAAATTGATGAAATGATATGGTCGTGCTTGACTATTTTAGTACTGGACTCATATGAAGTAAGTTAACAAATTCTAATGTTATTTATACTGTATATTTAATTCAATTATATTTAAACTTTAGCATAGTGAAGCGGACAAATTTATCTTGCGTTTAACAAGTGGCCAACATAAAGTATGTATAGTGTACAGTGTTGGCATCGGTAGCGCCGCTAGTATTCCGCTACTTTTTTTTTTAAAGTAGCGAGTAGCGAAAAATCACTACTTCTTCTATAAAGTAGCGAAAAAAAGCAATATTTTTCGCTACTTTATCGCTACTTTACGTTTGTACTGTTTAACAGAATTACAGTGCAGTAATACTTGAATAATACTGTCATAATACTAGTCAATGGTTCATTGGCTACCGTCTTCCACCGAACATAACACCCGGGTGTTATATTAGTGTGCAGACATAAAACTTTATTTTTTCAAAAAAATTTTGGTTTCTGATTATAACACCCGGGTGTTATAATCAGGAAACCAAAAATTTTTTTTGTAAAAAAAATAAAAGTTTTATGTCTGCACACTAATATAACACCCGGGTGTTATAATCAAAATACAACACCCCCGGGTGTTGTATTCGAATAACTCCCCCGGGTCAGTTGGTAAAACCATGGTAACAGCAGTAAAGCGCTTCAACTCGGAGTATATAAAACATGTCAATTGACACCACTAATAGGTATTTGCGTTGACCCAAAATGTTAGGCGTCTGAGAGTTAAAAAGTTAAAAACAATGGGTCACTTCTAGAGGTCAAAGGTC
>JH431970.1:174116-191362 GCA_000239455.1 Strigamia maritima | reverse complement strand
ATTTTTTTGTTTTTTTGGTTTTTTGGTTTTTTAATACGTTTGCCAAGCAACACATTACATTATACACATGACTACCTCGAATAATCGCGGCCGGAATACTTAATTTTAATTTTTTATTTATTATTCAAATATAACACCCGGGTGTGTTATTCGAATATAACACCCCGGGTGTTATATTTTACGGGGTGTTGTATTCGATTATTTTTTAAAAGTTCGAAAATTTTGACGTTTAAAAAAAAATCGAAATACAACACAGGGTGTTATGTTCGGGGGAAGGCGGTAGTATTATTACAGTATTCAAGTATTACTACATTGTATGTCGTTATGTTACGTTAAAAAATAAATAAATAAAAAAAAATAATAATAAAAAAAATTATTTATCGGAGAAGTAGCGGAAAAAGCGGAAAGTAGCGATAGCAACATATCGCTACTTTCGAGCGGTAGCAATTGCCGCTACAAAAATTTGTACCGCTACAGTAGCGGTAGCGCGCTACTATTTTCAGTAGCCAACACTGATAGTGTATTAGTTTTTCCTGGTTAGCCTCTATTTTTTCTCTTGCTTTGATTCAGATTAATGCGTACAAACTTTGTGGGCGGTTAAGGCATGGCTACATAGAAGCGATTAAAACATCCGATGCCAAAGCAGTAAATGAAATAGCAAAAGCTGCTGAGAAATCCGGAAACAAACAAGTGCTTAGTTTATGCACTAAATGGCTGGAACAAAATAAAAATTAAATCTAGAGTAAACGATGAAAAGTCTGTGATAAACACTAAATATTTTCGCTAGGATGCATTCCTGCAGTGCATATTTAAAAAAAAAAAAATTGTTATTAATTTAAAAGTTTTATTCAGTTTTTTAATAATTTTACTGTATATTTTTTAATATTGATGGAGTTTTACAGAAATCTAGCGGAATTATTATTAAAATATTTTTAAATACACTACATTTATATTCTTTTGCTAATGCTGATAAGGAATACTAAAATCAAGTGCTTTGTATTTATCTGTAATATGATAGGAAGGTATATGTTTAAAGTCAAGTCATATGTGCTGATTGATAAATACGGTAGTTTAAGAAATGTCATACAGTTTAGGAAGAAGTTTACTTTTAGCGTTGCAATTATTGCTAGTTTCAGGCGATAATATTTGGAATCCCAGTCACAATTATGATTTTATCGTAGGCAAGTAATACGTTATTACAGCTGACTTTAATTTTAAAATATATATTTATATATTTTGTATTGCAGTTGGCGCAGGGGCAGCGGGTGCTGCAATAGCAGCTCGCCTGTCGGAGAAAGAAAAATTTCAAGTTCTACTGCTAGAAGCTGGAGGAGAGCCACCATTTTTTGTACAGATTCCTTATTTGTCTATGGGACCCTTTGGAGGCGAATATGACTGGTCATTTGTTTCAGAAAAACAGGAATTTTTCTTGTTTTGCATTCAAAGATAACGTGCAAATAGATTTTTTAGAATATAATATGCGGTACTATTTTGCTCCATTTTAAAATTTAATAGAAATGGGTGATTCCACGAGGCAAAGGACTCGGTGGATCGACTCTTATTAATGGTCTGGTTTTTACTCGAGGGAATAAAAATGATTACGATCATTGGCAAAGTCTTGGAAATGATGGCTGGAGTTACAATGATTTATTACCGTATTTTAAGAAATTAGAAGATTATCAGATACCATTGAAACCAGAAGATGGTAAGAACTCACAATTGAAAAGCCCTCAAAAAATACAATTTACTTGTCTTTACAGAAATTATCCACAGTAAAGGTGGTCCAGTAACGGCAACTGTTTCAGAATATAAAACACCATTGCAAGAAATAATTTTTGATGCTTTTCAAGAAACTGGGTATTCTTTACAAGATTACAATGGGCAAACTCAAACAGGTAGGCCCAAAATATCGTTTTATGTTGACTAATACTGTAGTATCATGTTCTGCACTTTTTGTGGTTAATTCTTCTTATTAAGGTTATTTCCATAACGTTGCTGTTGTGAGAAACGGTTCAAGATGTGATGCATATACTTCTTATTTGGAACCAAATCGAAACCGAGCCAATTTACACATAGTTACACATGCTTTTGTAACTAAAGTATTATTTGTTAAACTTAAAAAACCAATGAGATTAGTTAATTAGTTTCTTGAATAGGTGAAATTTGATGATAAAAACAAAGCTGTTGGTGTGTATTTTGAGAAAGACAACAAAATATATTTTGTGCCAGCCGAAAAAGAAGTCATTTTAGCATCTGGCAGCAATAATTCACCGCATCTTTTAATGTTATCGGGAATTGGACCCAAGGAAATGTTGGAAAAATATAAAGTAATGACGCAAAACGTTCGATATTTCACACACATAACAAAGCGGTTTCGCGCAGATTAAACCTGTAACCGACAGTCCTGGAGTTGGTGGAAATCTTCAGGATCATGCTACTGTTGCCGGAATGGTTTTTGTTTTTGACGAGCCGATTGGTTTTGACTTTTCTTGCGATGTGCACCAGAACTCATTCGAATTATGGCACTCAAAAAGACAAGGTACACTAATCTCTTTGCAACTAGTTGTAAAGGCGTCAAATGAAATATATTTTAGGCGTGTTGACTGTTCCAATTCACAGTGAAGCAATTAGTTTTTTAAAAACCAAATTCGCACCTGTCGATAAAGATTGGCCAGATTTTGAACTACAAATTGTTCAACCACCAGCGATGCCGGATAATCTCAAAAATGTTTGAAAATTTTTCAAACCAACAACACAAACAATTTACAATTTGTTGTTCATTCCTTAGGAATACAAGAAACCATTTTTCGCTCAACACAATAGTAGAATGATGGTTATGCTGCCAATTCTCATGAGACCTAAAAGTGTGGGTCATGTTCGATTACAAAGTGGCGATCCCCACGTTCCACTCGCAATCCAACCGAATTATTTATCAAATGAAGATGATGTAAACGTATTACTAGAAGGTGACTACAGTTGATTGTTTGAGACATAAAATTAGTAATTTTTTAATATCTAAAGTGGTCAAGGCTGGTTTAAATCTAACTAGGACTCAACCGTTTGCCAAATTGGGTACGAAATGGCACGGACAAATAATTCCTGGCTGCAAAATGTTCGATGAATTGTCAGACGACTATTGGAAGTGCTACATTCGGCATTACACGTACGGGTTATTTCATCAGTCTGGCACGTGCAAAATGGGATCACAAACTGATCCTTTGGCTGTGGTTGATTCGAGACTCAGGTTTGAGTTGACAGTTGCTTTGGAATAAACGTTATTTTGAAAGTGTTGTTATTCATTTGCAGGGTTTATGGGGTAGAGGGGCTTCGCGTAGCTGATGTATCCATTAGTCCTTCTATTATAACTGGCCATACGATGGTGCCGGCAATTATGATAGGTGAAAAGGCAGCAGCTATGATATTGGAAGAGTGGGACAATCGTCATGATGAATTTTAATTTAATTGCAATAATAAATGCACGTCATAATTTAAATTTAACATGCCATAACAATATTTTATTTTAATTGCTATTAATCAACTAATATGTAAATATTTTTAATACGTAAAAGTATTATGAATTTAAATATGAAATTAAAATTAATTAATTATTTTAACATTGCAATAAAACCGTTGTTGTAATTGAAGACAAATCTTAAACCTTGACCAAAAAGATTACAATTCTTTTTATTAAATAAAAAAAACTGTGTAGATGGAGAAGCCGACCTCAATCCACAGGTGGGTCTTATGATTCAGACGCATAAAATATAAATATGTAGTTAATTAAAACAGAAAACTTATTACTTTATCAGATATATTATTTTCTTTTTGAGATTTGAAAAGAAAAAATATTTAGCAGATAAGTTTTATCAATTTTTTCTATAAACTATGTGACGGTCCAATCACAGATTTTTTATATACAGTATGTATAAATTAAGAATTATGATGAATAATTATGTTTAATAATTTATCCTAACATTTAATGGAATATGGAAAATCATTTGAAAAAGTGATTATTATTAAGAAAAAGTTGTTGTAGTTTACTACAACAATCACTCTCTTTTACATGCAGTTTGGAGATGTGACTTACTTCCTGGCTGTAGAGGTGAACCTTGACCCTGGTCAAGCCATGGGTCAAGCAAAGTTTACTTGAGCTTTGACAGGAAGTTGTTCCTATTGATTCAACTTTACCTGCCATCATTAAGCTTGTAGCTTGTACTGACGGCCATGCTGGTGTCTAATTGGGCTCAGGCTGACCACCTACAGTGTTTACTATAAAAAATCTTTCAGAACTCTATTTCTTCTCTTATGTTTATGTAAAGATTTTGTATATGTTATGCTCACAATTTGTTGTGTGACATGTTTGCATTTTATGTGTTATGCTTTATAATGCTTTATAATTTTAATATAATATTTAAAACTATATGTTTTGTTAAATAAGTGTCAAGTGAGTCATAGTGTATTGTGTTCAAAGATCAATGGACTGAAAATTGAGAGTGAAACATTTGTTATTCAGTCAAGTGACTTCAAACGGTGATCGTTAGTTGATTGTGTGCAAGTGTGAGAGAGAGACCACAAGATTTTGCTCCTGATGGATACCGAAGGAAAAAGTGTGTTCCTATGTGAGAAGGTGGAGGGTATCCGGATGGACCTCATGGAGAACAGCTAAGGAAAGCGACCATCTCTCACGAGACAACCGTGGACAGCCCTCTTCTAACTAGGACCGAAGTAACTTAAGTATACAGTGAAAAGTGAACATGATATTTGCACATGATTGAATATGATATGATGTGTTGTGATGAGATTAAGATATATTAATTATTTGTATTATTGTTATTTTCTATTCATTATAATTATTAGTTATTAATTGTTGTGTGTGCTTGCTTTTAATAACATTATACACCAGTCTCTTCAGAGGTGTAGTACAGTGGTATCAGAAAGCTTTTAATTTATGAGTCGGTAGATGCAAATCTGTAAAGACTGTAGTAGACTGTGGCTCTCCGGGGTCACGAAGGCCCATGTATCGCTTATTTAACAGTATTCTCGGCTTGATGTATATGTAGATCCGCAAGTGTGCATAAGGCCAGACAGTTGTCAGCCATTTCTACTTCCGGCTTTGATGATGATTACTTAACTCGTGAGTTCCCATGCGGAGCGCCAGACTATTGGATGATGACCAAAAAGGCATTTAACCCCTCGTAACAACATCCTTGATTTCTCGCAACACCATCCTTGATCTCTCGCAACACCATCGTTGATCCTTGTATGGTATTTGTGATATTGATTTTGTCTCGAATTGTCGAATTGCACGTTGTCCTAACCTTATAGGAACTAACTTAGGACTCCAGGAAAGAGGTTTATCGTATTATGTATTGTGTTAGTCAACCTCTTATGTTATTATTAGTATTCATATATTTTCCTGTTTTTATTCTGTATAATTTTACTTTATACAAGTGATTTGTTATTGATGATTTGATAGTTTACACTTCATAGTGCATATTTCATATGTTTTAAGTCACTTCATCTCTTGGTTAGATTTAGTGTACTTTTAGACTCTCTTTGAAGGTTACTGTCACTTGACAGCGCCCTTGGAGAAAGGATCATCACAACTATAATTAGGTACAGTCCATACTACTATTGAGATAACAAATTTGGGGCTTTGCAAACATTTATGATGTTGGTTTTCTCACTTCACGATGGCCAGGTTAGGGTTGTGCAGATACTTATTGATATTGGTAATCAACACCGTAGAGCTGTCAATTGCAATTAATACATACGCCGCAGATAAAAGTTATGATTTCATAGTTGGTAAGGGTAATATAGTGCCGTAGGAATATAATTTTATTTGATATCAGAGATTGAATTACTTTTTTAGTCGGTGCCGGTGCATCAGGAGGAGCTTTAGCATCGCGCTTATCCGAAGATAAGAACTTTAACGTTTTGCTATTGGAAGCAGGAGGAGAACCTCAATTTTTAAATACTATTCCTTATTTTGCACCCGGTCCTTTCGGTGGTGAATTAGACTGGGGTTACCAGACTGAATCACAGAAACATGCGTGTTTGGCATTAGTAAATGAACAGTGCCCTTGGCCACAAGGCAAAGGACTAGGAGGATCAACATTGATCAATGCTTTGGTTTATAATCGAGCTGATCCTAGCGATTATGATAATTGGGAGAAATTAGGAAATGAAGGGTGGAGTTATGATGATGTTCTTCCATATTTTAAAAAATTGGAAGATTTTAAAGGCTTTGTGGACAAAAACAATGGTTATTAAAATATATTGTGGTATATTACGATGTTTCTCTATAATGTTTCCTTGTAACAATTTCAGAACGATATCATGGATTTGGGGGGCCAATGCTTGCGGCAAGGCCACCTTATGAGACTGAGTTAGCTCGAGTCATTATTGAAGCAGGTCAAGAATTAGGTTATTCCGAAGTTGATTACAATGGACAAGCAATTAGAGGTTAAAAAATTGACATTTTTCTTACGATACGGTGTTTTTTGAATTTACTTTGTTTATAGGTTTTTCCAATGGTATGTTTATTTTAAAAAATGGCTCCAGACATTCTGTATACGATGGATACATAAAAGAAGCAAGAAAAAGAGCAAATTTGGATATTTTAACTGGTGCATTAGTTGAAAAAGTAAAAAAAAGTTTTTGTTTTATATAATTTTGTTTTAATTTATATAACTCGCACTTCAGATAGAATTTAATGATAAAACTGAAGCTGTTGGTGTTATTTTTCAACACGATGGAAAAATTTGGCGTGTAAAAGCTGAAAAAGAGATTGTTTTATCTGCTGGAGTTCTTAGCTCACCGCAAATTCTTATGAGATCCGGAATAGGTCCTCGAGATATCCTTTCAAAATATGAGGTACCGATCCGAATCGCATTATTACTAACATTTTAAAATTGTGTATTCGTTGGTGTAGATTCCAGTTGTAGCAAATTTACCTGGGGTAGGTCAGAATCTTCAAGATCACATTGGCGTTTTTAATCTTGCAATAAGATTAAATGAAGATGTAGGATTTAAATTAATGAGAGACATTAATGCTGGAAACTTTGAAAAATGGGAACGTAAACGAGAGGGACCATTGTCTGTGCCAGTTTCTCAAGAAGGGATTGGTTTTGTCGACACTGAATATTCGGACAAAACAAAAAATCCACCTGATTTAGAAATGATTTTTTATCAAAAACCATTACTAATGAATTTCAAAGAGGTTATTTTCTACAGTATTACATCCACAATACCGTAGTAATGATAAAAAAACTGTTTTAATTTTTTTTCAGCAATATAAATCGAACCTAACTGCTCCTGATGGTCAAAATTTTATGTTTGTGATATTACTTCTATTACGACCTAAAAGTGTGGGCTACACGGTAATTAAAGGAAAAACTGCGCATGATATACCATTATTTCAGCCCAATTTTTTAACTGACAATAGTGATATTGACAGATTAGTTTCTGGTAAACATACCCTAATAACAAACAATTAAAAAAAGTAATCTAAAAAAAATTATTGCAGGAATGAAAATGTTTCTTAACGTGACTAAAACAAAAGCATTTCAAAAGTATGATGCTTTTTGGGATCACGATGCACCGATTAAAGGTTGTGAACAGTTTGAATTTTTATCCGATGATTATTTTGCTTGTTATGCCGGACATTACTCTATTGGAATTTCCCATGAATGCTGTACCGCTAAAATGGGTCCTAAGGATGATATTATGGCCGTAGTTAACTCTAAACTTAGGTAACTTTATAGTGATAATTTTATGGTTTACATATATAATTTAATTTATTTCAGGGTTTATGGGGTTAAAAATTTTCGGGTTGCTGATATGTCTATACCTCCGAGTATTCTATCTGGCCATACTATGATTCCTTCAATAATGATAGGCGAAAAGGCAGCTAATATGATTAAAGAATATTGGGAAAAAAATCACGACGAATTATAGTGGAAATTAATTTCAAGGACAATCGATGCATCTGTGCAATAAACAAAGTTAATTTTGCTATAATAATAATACCAAGATTGTGGTTTTTAAATTTCATGTCATATAAAATTATAAATTTCTTTCTTTCAAACTTTCAACTTTTTCATGCCTTTATAAGTCTACTCTGCAATACGCTAATACACTATTATAAATGCATTAAACTTTTTTCTTATGAGTTTATGACAAATCTAGTGTTTGAAGTAACTACAGACAAGTAAGTAAAAGTTATGTCAAATGTTCTGCACGATTACAGCCAACTGGGAACTATTAGGCAAGTGGAGAAAGATGCCCTAATGTCAACTCTGGACTCAGATTTGCAATAGCTCCAATGGGGTGAAAGTTATGGCACAACTTGACACCATTAATTATTTTAGCATATTGACATTTTTTCATTTTTTAATCAAAACCACTCAAATTAATTAATTTTATGAAAATTACTTTGTCTGGCTATTTAAAAAAAGGATAAACGCTAGGTAAGTGAGTGCATTGCTCTTTCACATATAATAAAATAAACTGGTATTTACAAGTGACTTTAATTTATTCCAATAGGGAAGTAGTAAACAGGCACTATACGTCACAAGATTTTGGTGAGCTAACAGCAATTCGTATAGTGGCTCATCAGGCCCAGCATTCATAAAAGATTGTATTACAAATTTTAACTTACTTTACACTTAAGTTAAAGTGCGACTTACAATTTTTTATGAATGCAGGACCAGAAACCTGAAAGAATTAAAGGTTCCTTCCCAAATTTCCAGTTTATTTAAAAAAAATTTATACATTTCAGGAACATTACAATTGCGGGCCGTCTCACATCCCTCTTCTCCCTCCCTCCCCGGGCAGCGTAATATCTGGCCCCGACCTTGATTCTGGTTTTGAGATTGCTTCACACAGTTAAACAATTTTCTCCTAATTGTCGACATGCACCTATTTTATCTCAGCTTTTTTATTTTGCTGCTCATCTATTTAAATGCATCAGTTGCTGTTTATAGCTGGAATATCAACAAAAAGTATGATTTTATAGTTGGTACGTAATATAAAAGAAAATTGTAAAATTTTACCGCAACTAATTAAACTTTAAAAAAAATTAATCTTTTAGTTGGGGCTGGTGCATCTGGAGGAACTTTAGCTTCGCGTTTATCAGAAGATAAGAAACACAATGTGTTGTTATTGGAAGCAGGGGGCGAACCGAAGTTTTTAAATACAATTCCTTACTTTGCCCCAGGTCCTTTTGGGGGAGACTTAGACTGGAATTACGAAACTGACTCACAAAAAAGCGCTTGTTTAGCGTTACAAAATGAAAAGTGGGCTTGGCCTCGTGGCAAAGGATTAGGAGGATCAACACTCATCAATGGTTTGGTATTCAATCGATGTGATCCGAATGATTATGACAGTTGGGAACAGTTAGGAAATGAAGGATGGGGATATGATGATGTTTTACCGTATTTTAAGAAATTGGAAGATTTTAAAGGATTTGTCAACAAGGAGAACGGCAAGCTCGTTAATTCCTTTCATTATTACAATTTTCGTTTATTGTTTTTAACATTACAGAAGAATATCACGGCTTTAGTGGTCCTATGCCTGCAGCAAAGCCACCTTTTAAAACCGAATTGGCGCAGGTTATTATTGAAGCTGGACAAGAATTAGGCTATTCAGAAATTGATTACAATGCTAAGTCAACTAAAGGTGAAATGAAAGAAGAAAATTTATTTATAATTATTTATTTACAGTAAATTCATTTTCTTAGGTTTTGCAAATCCGGTATTTATTCTAAAAAATGGAACTAGATATACAGTATATGATGGATACCTCAAAGAAGCAAGAAAAAGAGCAAATTTAGATATTTTAACTGGTGCATTAGTGGAAAAAGTAACAATATTTGTATATTTCGCTTATCATTGCTATCAAAGTACAGCGCAGAAATTTGCACTTTCAGGTTGAATTTGATGGTAATACAGCTGTTGGTGTCTTGTTTTTGCGAGATGGACAAACGTGGAGTGTAAAAGCAAGAAAGGAAATTATTTTATCAGCTGGAGCTGTGAATACACCTAAAATTCTTATGTTGTCTGGTATAGGTCCAAAAGAAACACTTACCAAATATGAAGTAAAGAAACGGGAAAAACTAATCAATAAGTTTTAAATATACGGTACGGTTTATTTTTTTAGATTCCAGTAATCAAACATTTACCTGGTGTCGGTCAGAATCTGCAAGATCACATTGCTGCCATAAACACTAAAATTACACTGAATGAAGATGTGGGGTTTAAATATCTGAAAGACATTGATGCGGCAAACTTAGAAAAATGGGAGACAAAAAGAGAAGGGCCATTAACAGTGCCATTAGGTGTTGAAGGTATTGCTTTTATCGATAGTGAATATTCTGTCAAAACCATAAATTGGCCAGATTTGGAAATTTTATTTCTTCAAACACCATTAAAATTTAACAGGAAAAAGGTTTATAAAAATTGAAATCAAATATTAAAATTTTTTTTTTAAAACTTCTTTTTTTCTTGTAGGAATATGAATTAGAAATGATAGCTCCCAATGGAAACAATTTTCTATTTACACTAATTATTGCATTAAGACCAAAAAGTGTTGGCTACATCACAATTCAAGGCAAAAGTGTATATGATCTGCCATCACTTCAGCCAAAATATTTAAGTGATAAAGATGATGTCGACCTTTTAGTTTCTGGTAAAGAAATAGAATCAAACTAAATAAATAAAATAACTTTTCTCAATGAATGATATCTAAAATTTTAGGAGTCAAAATATTTCAAAATTTGACCAAAACTAAAGCATTCCAAAAATACCAAGCACATTGGGACCACGATACACCCACGAAGGGCTGTGAGCAGTACAAGTTTCTGTCGGACGAATATTTAGCGTGTGACATTAGATATCACAGTATGGGCGTATTTCATCAATGCTGTACAGCTAAAATGGGCCCTAAGAATGATCCAATGGCTGTAGTTGATTCTAAACTCAGGTAATAATAATTTAAACTAATAAAGATATTACTGTATTCCCTCTGAACGAACGAATGCCGGATAATGGCGAGTCAGACCAGGGTGTCGGATAATTCGAGTTTTCCGGCATTTTGTCCATTTGATTTTTCATTGACCAGTTGTCTACTTGTCAAAAACTGGTCTGACTCGTAATTACCAGCATGCCGTTGTTTCTGAGGGAATACGGTAATTATTATTAAGCTAAATAAATAATTTCAGAGTGCATGGAGTTAAGAAATTGAGAGTAGTAGATATGTCCATACCTCCAAATGTTCCATCAGGACACACTATGGTTCCTTCGATAATGATAGGAGAAAAAGCAGCCGATATGATTAAGGAGTATTGGGCTAAAAACCGTGATGAATTATAATGATAAAATATCACTTGTTTAAGCTTTTATTACAACATGGCATAAAAAATTGAATTCACAATTTTGTATCCTTTATAAAATCGACAATTATATAACACAGTTGATACACACAGTAGAAATAATACTATCTTTTTAAAAATCTATCATTTTCACAACATAGCACTTATTTTCAGAAAATGGCAGCTTTAAAGTTACGGATATAAAAATTACAAAAAAAAAATGAAATAAAATTAACAATAACCAATAGGTCGATATAATTTTCTATTTGCTGAACCCATAATCCTCTAGTCCAAGGCTACATTTGTGCGGATTCTCGAGCATTTCTCGCTTTGCAATAATAAATGCACGTCATAATTTAAATTTAACATGCCATAACAATATTTTATTTTAATTGCTATTAATCAACCAATATGTAAATATTTTTAATACGTAAAAGTATTATGAATTTAAATATGAAATTAAAATTAATTAATTATTTTAACATTGCAATAAAAAACCGTTGTTATAAAAGAGAACAAATCTTAACCTTGACCAAAAAGATTACAATTTTTTTTATTACGGTATAGATGGAGAAGCCGACCTCAATTCACAGGTGGGTTTTATGATTCAGACGCATAAAATATATAGTTAAACAATGATGTTTGAAAACTTATTACTTTATCAGATATATTATTTTCTTTTTGAGATTTGAAAACAAAAAAATATTTAGCAGATAAGTTTTATCAATTTTTTCTATAATCTATAATTAGGTACAGTCCATATTATAGTACTATTGAGATAACCGCCTGGTACCAACTTGTATTAAGGGTAATATCCTCGGGCACATACATTTAGTGATTGTCCTTGAAAAATTTGGGGCTTTGCAAACAATCATTACGTTGGTTTTCTCACTTCACGATGGACAGGTTAGGGTTGTGCAGATACTTATTGTTATTGGTGATCAACGCCGTAGAGCTGTCAATTGCAATTAATACATACGCCGCAGATAAAAGTTATGATTTTATAGTTGGTAAGTGCAATATAGTGCCGTAGTAATAGAATTTTTATCATGCAAATTTGATATCAGAGATTGAATTACTTTTTTAGTCGGTGCCGGTGCATCAGGAGGAGCTTTAGCATCGCGCTTATCCGAAGATAAGAACTTTAACGTTTTGCTATTGGAAGCAGGAGGAGAACCGCAATTTTTAAATACTATTCCTTATTTTGCACCCGGTCCTTTCGGTGGTGAATTAGACTGGAATTACCAGACTGAATCACAGAAACATGCGTGTTTGGCATTAGTAAATGAACAGTGCCCTTGGCCACGAGGCAAGGGACTAGGTGGATCAACATTGATCAATGCTTTGGTTTATAATCGAGCTGATCCTAGCGATTATGATAATTGGGAGAAATTAGGAAATGAAGGGTGGAGTTATGATGATGTTCTTCCATATTTCAAAAAATTAGAAGACTTTAAAGGCTTTGTGGACAAAAACAATGGTTTTGAAATTGAAATATATTGTGGTATATTACGATGTTTCTCTATACTGTTTCTTTGTAACAATTTCAGAACGATATCATGGATTTGGGGGGCCAATGCCTGCGGCAAGGCCACCTTATGAGACTGAGTTAGCTCGAGTCATTATTGAAGCAGGTCAAGAATTAGGTTATTCTGAAGTTGATTACAATGGAGAAGCAATTAGAGGTTGAAAAAGTAATTGACATTTTTATTACGGTATTTTTTTAAAATTTACTTAGTTTATAGGTTTTTCCAATTTTATGTTTATTTTAAAAAATGGTTCCAGACATTCTGTATACGATGGATACATAAAAGAAGCAAGAAAAAGAGCAAATTTAGATATTTTAACTGGTGCATTAGTTGAAAAAGTAAAAAAAGTTTTTGTTTTATATAATTTTATTTTAATTTAAATAACTCGCACTTCAGATAGAATTTAATGATAAAACTGCTGTTGGTGTTATTTTTCAACACGATGGAAAAATTTGGCGTGTAAAAGCTGAAAAAGAGATTGTTTTATCTGCTGGAGCTCTCAGCTCACCGCAAATTCTTATGAGATCCGGAATAGGTCCTCGAGATATCCTTTCCAAATATGAGGTACCGATCCGAATCGCATTATTACTAACATTTTAAAATTGTTTATTCGTTGGTGTAGATTCCAGTTGTAGCAAATTTACCTGGGGTAGGTCAGAATCTTCAAGATCACATTGGTGTTATTAATCTTGCAATAAGATTAAATGAAGATATTGGATTTAAATTAATGAGAGACATTAATGCTGGAAACTTTGAAAAATGGGAACGTAAACGAGAAGGACCATTGACTGTGCCAGTTACTGGAGAAGGAATTGCTTTTGTCGACACTGAATATTCGGACAAAACAAAAAATCCACCTGATTTAGAAATGATTTTTTATCAAACTCCATTACTAATGAATTTCAAAGAGGTTATTTGCTAATACAGTATTACATCCATTATAGTAATAAAAAATCTGTTTTAATTTTTTTTCAGCAATATAAATCGAAGCTAACTGCTCCTGATGGTCAAAATTTTATGTTTGTGATATTACTTCTATTACGACCTAAAAGTGTGGGCTACACGGCAATTAAAGGAAAAACTGCGCTTGAAATACCATTATTTCAGCCCAATTTTTTAACTGACAAAGATGATATCGACAGATTAGTTTCTGGTAAACATACCCGTGCAAAAAAAAAACAAAAAAACAACAATAATTTAAAAAATAATCTAAAAAATAATTATTGCAGGAATGAAAATGTTTCTTAACGTGACTAAAACAAAAGCATTTCAAAAGTATGATGCTTTTTGGGATCACGATGCACCGATTAAAGGTTGTGAACAGTATGAATTTTTATCGGATGATTATTTTGCTTGTTATGTCGGACATTACTCTATTGGATTTTTCCATGAATGCTGCACCGCTAAAATGGGTCCTAAGGATGATATTATGGCCGTAGTTAACTCTAAACTTAGGTAACTTTATAGTGATAATTTTATGGTTTACATATATAATTTAATTTCTTTCAGGGTTTATGGGGTTAAAAATTTGCGGGTTGCTGATATGTCTATACCTCCGAATATTCCATCTGGCCATACTATGATTCCTTCAATAATGATAGGCGAAAAGGCAGCTAATATGATTAAAAAATATTGGGAGCAAAATCACGACGAATTATAGTAGAAACTAATTTCAATTCGATTTTAATCGATGCTTTTGTGCAATAAACAAAGTTAATTTTGCTATAATAATACCAAGATTGTGGTTTTAAAATTTCATGCTATATATTAAAACTATAAATTGCTTTCTTTCAAACTTTTAACTTTCTCATGCTTTTATTAAGTCTTCTCTACAATACGCCAATACACTATTACAAATGCATCAAACTTTTTTATGACAAATCTACCGTAGCGTTTGAGTAACTACAGACTGTGACGGTCTAAAACAATGTATCAACATGGTTGCCATGATGCCAACTTAAACAAGATGGCGACGTAATCCTATTCCGACATTTCTGTAATCATTGGTGACTGCTCAGCCATCAAATGGGCACGACTTTGTATTCCATGCAACAATATTATCATCCATGACTGTACTATAAGTGAAATAAAGAAAGATTTAATATTTTCAAAACATAACATATCTTTATTCCAGCGTAATAAAGCGAGAACATATATTTATATAACGAAGTGGCTATTTACACGTCGCCTATTTTCACGGCGAGCGTTTTTATTGGCCGGAATTGTCATGTGGTTAGGTTAGGTTAGGTTAGGTTAGGTGGTCTGGCCAATAAAAACGCTCGCCGTGAAAATAGGCGACGTGTAAATAGCCACTGCCTTTATATAAATACTAGGAGCGCAATAACAATATAAGAGCTGTTCAGCTCTTAGCCCTAACTATAACAAGCATCTAGGATCAGCTTCACCATGACAAGGGGTCAGTGGCGCGTGCCTAAGGCTAAAAGGGGCACTCACAAAGGTAAACAAATTGTATACTCATGATTTACGCGCCATTCCTAATTGGTGGTCCTCCTCGGTCGTTGGTTTGCACTGGTCCTTTTTAGTGTCGCTATTAAAAATGCCGTCACTAACTGTAAAACAATGGTCATTACATAGAACCATCACGCCGAGTGATGGGTGTAAAAGGCGGCCTTCTCAGCTCATCGGCAGTAAAGGGCCAAGTAGGAACAATTAGGGAAAATAGCAGCAAGAGATGGAAAACAGGTTTGTGCACAGCAGAAGTGAGAAGACAGATAACATTTGGCCCTAGAGCGGCCAGAAGTTGGACAGTGGATTAGGCAGGCACCTCTGAATAGCACCTACCCACACCCTAAAGTCAGGAAATATACCATACAGTCCCCACACGGGACATGGGTGGCGGGAAGTCAGCAAACTTCCGCCTGATATGGTCGAACCATAGCCAATGTTGCCACAAGTACGGTTGTGACCCACGGATGTCTATTCAAGCTGTCAAGGTACGTATAGCATCAAAATAAGTCAAGTATCAAGTCAAGAGCCGTGCTGCAAGGGTTTGCAGCACCTTAAATACCTAATGGGAAACAATGCTGTGGTTGACCAACCACTAGGATTGCATCACTTAGTATGCATGCAATCAACATTTTGATCTTTGATCTGTGAAACAGGGTAAAGTTCTTGAGTAAAAAGCAAAAATGAGGCAAATTTTTCATCAAAAATCAGTTTTTTGCTCATAACTTTTTTTTTGAAGAGATGTACCAAGGGTAGAATCAAGTTTCACTTCAAGGTATTGATGCAATCAACATTTTGATCTTGAATAAACAACTATCGCTAGGGTAGTTCTTGAGTAAAAAGCAAAGATGGGGCAAATTTTTCATCAAAAATCAGTTTTTTGCTCACAACTTTAGATTGAAGAAATGTACCAAGGTTTCACTTCAAGGTATTGATGCAATCAAACTGACTCACAAAAAAGCGATTGTTTAGCGTTACAAAATGAAAAGTGGGCTTGGCCTCGTGGCATTAGGAGGATCAACACTCATCAATGGTTTGGTTTTAAATCGATGTGATCCGAATGATTATGACAGTTGGGAACAGTTAGGAAATGAAGGATGGGGATATGGTGATGTTTTACCGTATTTTAAGAAATTGGAAGATTTTAAAGGATTTGTCAACAAGGAGAACGACAAGCTCGTTAATTTTAATTTCTTTCATTATTACAATTTTTGTTTATTGTTTTTTAATATTACAGAAGATTATCACGGTTTTAGTGGTCCTATGCCTGCAGCAAAGCCACTTTTTAAAACCGAATTGGCGCAGGTTATTATTGAAGCTGGACAAGAATTAGGCTATTCAGAAATTGATTACAATGTTAAGTCAACTACAGGTAAAATGAAAGAAGAAAATAGTTATTTATTTACAGTAAATTAATTTTCTTAGGTTTTGCAAATTCGGTATTTTATTCTTAAAAATGGAACTAGATTTTCACTATATGATGGATACCTCAAAGAAGCAAATTTAGAAATTGTAACTGTTGTATACTCAGTTTATCATCGCTATCAAAGTACTGCGCTGAAATTTGCACTTTCAGGTTGAATTTGATGGTAATACAGCTGCTAGTGTCTTGTTTTTGCGAGATGGACAAACATGGAGTGTAAAAGCAAGAAAGGAAATTATTTTATCAGTTGATACACCTAGTACTATATTTTTAAAAATCTTATCATTTCACAACATAGCACTTATTTTCACAAAACAGAGAGTTTGCGGCAGGTACTTTTCCCTTATAATTATAAATTTTTTACGGTTATAAACAGTGTTACACAAAAGAAAAAAAGTCCAGTTTGTAGTACACAGTTTGGAAAAAGCGAGTACCAAAAACTGGACTTTTTTTCTTT
>JH431970.1:111458-174096 GCA_000239455.1 Strigamia maritima | reverse complement strand
ATGCACCACGTAAGCGGGTACATAAGCAGATGAATAACTGATTAACTGGCCTTATATTTGCCTCATAAATCAGAGGCGCCAAAGGCTTAATTATTACAATGTAAATCAAGCACGAAGGCAAATAATCATAGGTCAGTATCAGTATCAATGTCAAATCTGCAAAAAGCTCTACTTCCTGTTTTGCATGGCTTTTTATACTTCTCTAATCCTTTTATCACTGATAAGGGGATTATGACAAGATAATCCGATAGGGGATGAGTCATGATGGAATGTTCATCATGACATCATTCTCTAGTATCGAGGATAATATAAAATTATCCATTATTGAAATATTTACATATTTCAATCAGGGACAAGTGACAAAATATAAGCATAATTAACTCTATGATTTACATAGAGTTTATATCTCATTATCACAATATTAGAGAGTTTGCGGCAGGTACTTTTCCCTTATAATTATAAATTTTTTTACGGTTATAAACAGTGTTACACAAAAGAAAAAAAGTCCAGTTTGTAGTACACAGTTTGGAAAGCGAGTACCAAAAACTGGACTTTTTTCTTTTGTGTAACACTGTTTATAACCGTAAAAAATTATAATTATAAGGGAAAAGTACCTGCCGTAAACTCTGTAATGTCAGCTTTAAAGTTACGGATATAGAAATTACAAAAAATATGAAATAAAATTAACAATAACCAATAGGTTAACATAATTTTCTATTCACTGAACCCATAATCCTCTAGTCCAAGGCCACATTTGTGAGGTAAAAATGAATTCTTGAGCAAAGGTAAATTTGTAAAGCAAACACCAGAATCGCAATTCAGTAATAATTGGCATTAAATGGAGGATTTACGAATTCAGTGACACATCATAAAAACAAAAATCACAGATAATTGCACTTTCAAAATTTTTAAATGCACATCATTATTTTAATTTCTATCTTAAATTAATGGTCCTCGAATGGCCTAAAATTGGCTGACTTAGAGAAGGAAGGGTCCCTGTAGCCCGTTGCCTGGGAACCCGTATAAGCTTGGTATGATTATCACTCGAATTAATAAGCGATTGCGCTTATCGAACCACTCCTGCCTTTGTTTATGTTATAGTTCTTAGACCGACAAATATACCAACTATCATTGAATAGAAAAGGAAGATTTTAATATTTTTTTAAAAAAAATATTTATTTATGAAAATCCAAATGTAGAAAGTGCGATTGTAGGTGTCTGCACTTCAATATGTCCAGGTGTATTTTGAAAGCGAATAATAAGTTATGTATAAAAAATCGTATTGTTGACTGTCGTATAAAAAAATGTATTGTTCGGGACAAAAAATATTAAAAATGCAATAAGGAAAGATAGTGTTTCCTTATTTCCAATCTGATGTATTTTTTTAAACATTGTTTATTCAATTTTTTTTGGAAAAATTTTTTTGATAAAAACCAATTTTTTTTGTGTAAAATAAACAAATTTTCTTATTTCATATAAATGTGACTCCGGAACGTCGGAATCACGACGCATGGAACTTGGGAGGTAGATTCATGATGCTGCTACCTCATTAAGCCAGTAGTGGCTTGACTCCCATTCGTCTACCGTGCAACACACAGCTAATAATCCTTTTATACGAAATAAGAAAATTTGTTTAATTTACATATAATTTTTTTTTAATTGTGATTTTATGATTTTTATTATTGATTACTCATTCCAGGCTGAGTTGACTAGTCAATTGAGTCCTTCCTAGTCAATGAAATGTTGCAACCCCCAAACATTATTTTTAGATCGAAAATACAATTTAGGTGCCTTTTTCATATGACGTCATATGCCAATAACCAATCACGTTAGTGTTACAGACAAACAGAAACTGGGAAAGTATAAAAAAAATTTATGATTGAGATGAGATAACCGTCTGGTACCAACTTGTATTAAGGGTAATATCCTCGGGCACATACATTTAGTGATTGTCCTTGAAAAACTTGGGGCTTTGCAAACATTCATTACGTTGGTTTTCTCACTTCACGATGGACAGGTTAGGGTTGTGCAGATACTTATTGTTATTGGTGATCAACGCCGGAGAGCTGTCAATTGCAATTAATACATACGCCGCAGATAAAACTTATGATTTTATAGTTGGTAAGTGTAATATAGTGCCGTAGGAATATAATTTTATTTGATATCAAAAATTGAATTACTTTTTTAGTCGGTGCCGGTGCATCAGGAGGAGCTTTAGCATCGCGCTTATCCGAAGATAAGAACTTTAACGTTTTGCTATTGGAAGCAGGAGGAGAACCGGAATTTTTAAATACTATTCCTTATTTTGCACCTGGTCCTTTCGGTGGAGAATTAGACTGGGATTACCAGACTGAATCACAGAAACATGCGTGTTTGGCATTATTAAATGAACAGTGCCCTTGGCCGCGAGGCAAGGGACTAGGAGGATCAACATTGATCAATTCTTTGGTTTATAATCGAGCTGATCCTAGCGATTATGATAATTGGGAGAAATTAGGAAATGAAGGGTGGAGTTATTATGATGTTCTTCCATATTTTAAAAAATTGGAAGACTTTAAAGGCTTTGTGGACAAAAACAATGGTTATTGAAATATATTGTGGTATATTACTATGTTTCTCTATAATGTTTCCTTGTAACAATTTCAGAACGATATCATGGATTTGGGGGGCCAATGCTTGCGGCAAGGCCACCTTATGAGACTGAGTTAGCTCGAGTCATTATTGAAGCAGGTCAAGAATTAGGTTATTCCGAAGTTGATTACAATGGACAAGCAATTAGAGGTTAAAAAATTGACATTTTTCTTACGATACGGTGTTTTTTGAATTTACTTTGTTTATAGGTTTTTCCAATGGTATGTTTATTTTAAAAAATGGCTCCAGACATTCTGTATACGATGGATACATAAAAGAAGCAAGAAAAAGAGCAAATTTAGATATTTTAACTGGCGCATTAGTTGAAAAAGTAAAAAAAAGTTTTTGTTTTATATAATTTTATTTTAATTTATATAACTCGCACTTCAGATAGAATTTAATGATAAAACTGAAGCTGTTGGTGTTATTTTTCAACACGATGGAAAAATTTGGCGTGTAAAAGCTGAAAAAGAGATTGTTTTATCTGCTGGAGCTCTTAGCTCACCACAAATTCTTATGAGATCCGGAATAGGTCCTCGAGATATCCTTTCAAAATATGAGGTAGGTACCGATCCGAATCGCATTATTACTAACATTTTAAAATTGTATGTTCGTTGGTGTAGATTCCAGTTGTAGCAAATTTACCTGGGGTAGGTCAGAATCTTCAAGATCACATTGGTGTTATTAATCTTGCAATAAGATTAAATGAAGATATTGGATTTAAATTAATGAGAGACATTAATGCTGGAAACTTTGAAAAATGGGAACGTAAACGAGAAGGACCATTGACTGTGCCAGTTACTCAAGAAGGGATTGCTTTTGTCGACACTGAATATTCGGACAAAACAAAAAATCCACCTGATTTAGAAATGATTTTTTATCAAACTCCATTACTAATGAATTTCAAAGAGGTTATTTGCTACAGTATTACATCCACAATAGTAATAATAAAAAACTGTTTTAATTTTTTTCAGCAATATAAATCGAGGCTAACTGCTCCTGATGGTCAAAATTTTATGTTTCTGATATTACTTCTATTACGACCTAAGAGTGTGGGCTACACGGTAATTAAAGGGAAAACTGCGCATGATGTACCATTATTTCAGCCCAATTTTTTAACTGACAAAAATGATATCGACAGATTAGTTTCTGGTAAGCATACCGTACATAACAAACAAAAAATAATCTAAAAAAATTATTGCAGGAATGAAAATGTTTCTTAACGTGACTAAAACAAAAGCATTTCAAAAGTATGATGCTTTTTGGGATCACGATACACCGATTAAAGGTTGTGAACAGTATGAAATTTTATCTGATGATTATTTGGCTTGTTATGCCGGACATTACTCTATTGGATTTTTCCATGAATGCTGCACCGCTAAAATGGGTCCTAAGGATGATACCATGGCTGTAGTTAACTCTAAACTTAGGTAACTTGATAGTGATTATTTTATGGGTTACATTGTTACGAGCAATAATTTATGTACGCGTTCCTTTTGTATGTTAACTTTTAACCCATCTAATTTGAATGTTTTGATTGTCTTGTCGTGTTTTCATCTAGTTGTATGTCCTGGCAAGGTCATTTCAGGATGACTTTGCTGTTTTTGTAGTGTTATATAATCCTCCCTGTTCTATTTCTGTTCTGCACAAGGGATGACCTGTTTTCTGTGCATAATGAATGAGTTTGGTCATCTATTCCTGCACTCTCATTGGTCCCTCACTTCCAGAGTGCCAATCAGATTGTAGGAAGCGTTTTGATGGCTTTTGACTGAGTTTTTGGATCTCACTTTCTGCACTTCTAGCAACCAGTTAACATCTAGTTGTGCTGGTTCCTTCAACCTTTCTGAAAGCCAATTATCCTGTTTTCATGTGCATTCATCTGTGATTTTCTTTATTCTCCTTCTCACGCGTATATTTTTAGGCCTATTACGTTGTGTGCCTTGCTGGCCTGGTTAGTATTTCATTGTGTTTGAACACCAACATAGCCAATTCAGTTTGTTTAGGGATCCGTCATTTTGTTTCCCTTTATAGGCTTAAGCTGGGTCCTAATCTGGTCTGAGTTGACTTTACATTCCTTGTCTTCCCGGAGGCCTTTTATCATTTGGCATCCTTTTTAGTAAGTAGGATTTGCAACCTGAACCACTCTTTAATTTGTGTAATAGAATTGGATATGTTGGTTGTGGACTCCATTTTGTCCTCTAATCACTCAGGGCCATATTCGACTAGGGCTCTCTCATATTTCAGCAGTATATGCGTCCTTCAAACGCACTAGTTACCACTTCTGTATACTGGTCTATTATAACAAACTCCATTTAACAATTCGTGCACGAAACTCCCATTGGTTAATCGCCTATGCATTGTGGTATCTTATTTTAATCCTCGAACTGAGCTGAGTTGAAAAATTATTGCTTTGTAGTCCAAAAATGTGCATGCCATTGTTAAACAAACGAAAACGCTGGTAAAATATTTTAAAAAATTATTTACATTTGGGTTTTTGTATTGTTGTGCACATTTATTGGCTACAAAACAATGATTTTCGACTCAGCTCGACTAGAAGATTAAATTAAGATATCACAACTTTCAGTACAATGCAAAAAAGATCACTTTTCAGTTTCGTGCACGAATTGTTGGATAGAGTTTAATATAATTTAATTTATTTCAGGGTTTATGGGGTTAAAAATTTGCGGGTTGCTGATATGTCTATACCTCCGAGTATTCCATCTGGCCATGCTATGATTCCTTCAATAATGATAGGCGAAAAGGCTGCTAATATGATTAAAAAATGTTGGGAGCAAAATCACGACGAATAATAGTGGAAACTAATTTCAGGGACAATCGATGCATTCTGCAATAAACAAAGTTAATTTTGCTATAATAATAATACCAAGATTGTGGTTTTTAAATTTCATGTCATATAAAATTATAAATTGCTTTCTTTCAAACTTTCAACTTTTTCATGCCTTTATTAAGTCTTCTCTGCAATACGCCAATACACTATTATAAATGCATCAAACTTTTTTCTTATGAGTTTATGACAAATCTGGTGTTTGAAGTAACTACAGACAGGTAAGTGAAAGTTATGCCAATGACTGCAGACAACTGGGAACTACCAGGCCTGCGTAGAAAGATGTCAACTCTGGACTCAGATTTGCAATTGCTCCAATGGTGTGAAAGTTATGGACAATTTAGTGTTTAGTACAAATTACAGAGTGCAGAAAGATGCACTGACTCCTAATCTGGCCTCAATTGCAATAGATAGAAAAACAATATTGTGTTGTTATTGGAAGCAGGGGGCGAACCGCAGTTCTTAAATACAATTCCTTACTTTGCCCCAGGTCCTTATGGGGGAGACTTAACTGGAATTACGAAACTGACCCACAAAAAAGCGCTTGTTTAGCGTTCAAAAAGTGGGCTTGGGCTCGTGGCAAAGGATTAGGAAGATCAACACTCATCAATGCTTTGATTTTCAATCGATGTGATCCGAATGATTAAGTTAGGAAATGAAGGATGGGGATATGGTAATGTTTTACCGTATTTTAAGAAATTGGAAGATTTTAAAGGATTTGTCAACAAGGAGAACGGCAAGCTCGTTAATTTCTTTCATTATTACAATTTTCGTTTATTGTTTTTTTAGTAGAAGCATAGTGGTTTAAGAATACCCCGGCATAGTGGTCCTATGCCTGCAGCAAAGCCACCTTTTAAAACCGAATTGGCGCAGCCGGCGCAGGTTATTATTGAACAGAGCAAGAATTAGGCTATTCAGAAGTTGATTACAATGCTAAGTCAATTAAAGGTAAAATGAAAAAAGAAAATAGTTATTTATTTACAGTAAATTCATTTTCTTCAGGTTTTTCAAATCCCGTATTTATTCTAAAAAATGGAACTAGATTTTCAGTATATGATAGGATACCTCAAAGAATCAAGAAAAAGAGCAAATTTGAGAGTAGTAGACATGTCTATACCTCCAAATGTTCCATCAGGCCACACTATGGTTCCTTCGATTCTGATAGGAGAAAAAGCAGCCGATATGATTAAGGAGTATTGGGCTAAAAATCGTGATGATTATAATTATAATGATAAAATATCACTTGTTTAAGCTTTTAATACAACATGACATAAAAAATTGAATTCACAATTTTGTATCCTTTATAAAATCGACAATTATATAACACATTTGATACACATAGTAGAAATAATACTATCTTTTTAAAAATCTATCATTTTCACAACATAGCACTTATTTTTAGAAAATGGCAGCTTTAAATTTACAGATATAAAAATTACAAAAAAAATGAAACAAAATTAACAATAACCAATAGGTCGACATAATTTTCTATTCACTGAAACCATAATCCTCTAGTCCAAGGCCACATTTGTGAGGTAAAAATGGATTCTTGAGCAAAGGTACATTTGTAAAGCAAATACCAGAATCGCAATTGAATAATAACTGGCATGAAATGGAGGATTTACCAATTCAGTGACACAACATAAAAACAAAAATCACAGATAATTGCACTAACAAAATTTTTAAATGCACATCATTATTTTAATTTCTATCGTAAAAACGGACTTTGTCGTAAATCAATGGGCCTCGAATGGCCTAAAATTGGCTGACTTAGAGAAGGAAGGGTCCCTGTAGCCCGCTGCCTGGGAACCCGTATAAGCTTAGTATGATTATCACTCGAATGAATAAGCGATTTATTGCGCTTATCGAACCACTCCTGCCGTTGTTTATCTTCCTTCCTTCTCTTTCGATCCACATAGGTGATTAAGCAACTGCCTGGAATCCACACAACTATAGAAATCACAATTACAGTTCCTACGATATTATCATTCAAGAATTTAATAACAGAATTTATATTAATATCTTCAATTATATCCCAGAATCGCTCTACAATATCCTGAACCGTCTTCTCACACACGCCGTTGTTGCAGAACCCATGAATGCAAAGTGTACCATCGCTGAGAATATCATTCTTGTCGAACACGTAACACGTTGAATTCAAAGTTAATCTGCAACATCTTCGACACGCGTCGGCGATGTTGTCGCACATGCACGAAAATCGACCTTTCGTTTCGCAGAAAGGCAAACATTCCCCTTTATTACATAGACCCCTATCAACACACGGGGTATCGTCGTCTTCGTGCGCAGCTTTCGGACATTCCGCCATGTATCCTGTACAGTTGGTTTCTTTATCACAAGTGTTGGGATTCGCGTCGCGACACTTGACGCCGCTAGGCGAATAATTGCAATCTCGACAACACGGCGAATTTCTATCGCTGCATTTGGAATGTGACTTCAAAGAACAGTTTCTATAGCAACAGAGATCTTCCACACCAGCGCTCAGCAGACCGACGTCGCATTCTTCGCCACTTTCCACTCTCGAGTTACCGCAGAAAGATTCTTGCGGTTCCTTGAAACACTTGTGCGATTTCGCCAGCAAAACTGCTCGGATCGAACGTAAACTGCACGGAGAAAATTTCTTGTTGTTATTATCGTACCCGCTCACGCTGTACGTGTACATAAGGTAAGAACCACCGCGACTAGAATCAGGAGAACAGTCCGAATTATCGGGATCGTGTTCGCTGCCCCAGTTGTGACCAAATTCATGAGCTGTGACTAAATCTGCTTCACGAGTTATGACACGTTGTCCGTAGTGATTTCTCGAACTGCTTAAACCCGAGTTTAAGTACAAAGTTAATCCGTTTTTGAAGTATTCGGGAGTACAAATACCCCCAACAGAATTCCTTCGCGATGAACCGACATAAGCAAGCCCTAAAATTCCTCCTTCGAATTTAATATCGGTAAACAAATGCGCTAAACAGAACCGTTGATGTTTGGATTCACGGCTGAAAACTTCGAGTAAATCTCGTACATCCCAATTATTTCGATCCATATTGTAATGTTGTTGTCCCGCACGAACCGGTGTTGATTCATTATGAATTATAATCTCTTCTATGACGAAACCCAATCCTTTAAATCCTTTATTTCTCGCATGGTCCTTCCATTCGGTATCGTGATAAATTTTGTGTACGCGATCGATCAAACTAATCTAAACAAGAAAAAAGAAATTAATAAATGAAATAAAAATAAACACGAGAAAATAATAAATAATTTACTAAATAGTTAATGGTGCTTTTCTTACTGAGACCACCCATACTTTGGTAGAAGCGATAATCAGCAACCAATAAAAGAGGGCATCGAGTTCGTGAGGAATCAAATGTATACGCATCCGATTGCCTTTTTTCACGAACAAGCTCTTCATCATCAGTTTGATCTTCTCGTGACACATTATTATTTTCCACTTTGATGTACCCACAAGTTCGTTTATGGACTTCTTCTCCCTCGTTGTCTGTCATATCCGAAGTTTTGTACGCAATCATCGAGATATTGTCGTCCAGGTGTCTCCATGCAGGTTCTATCACGTACATATCATCTTGGGATTGGATCGAAGCTGTCAGTAAACCGTCTTCGTAATGAACCGACGCGTGAGAATTTTTTTCACCAAATATCCGACCTTCGTAAAACGTTTCATGATCAATTGATAAATATTCTTTTTTTCCTACTCCGTCGATCGAATATGCTTGAAATTTAGATGACAGAACTGATGTGCCTGGTGTGAGCATCAATCGGAAATCCCGGCCGAGTACTTTGAATGATAATTGCTTGACTGTGTTGAATTTATTCGGGCTTGGGTTAATTCCTCGTTTCACGATGGTGTGGCTTAAAGACGATGGATGTAGTGTCTCGAAATACCGCAGGGATTTCAATGTGGCGTCGATGAAGCAGTTTATTTTTCCGCATAATAAGAATAATATCAACTGTTTAACGTTAATATGCATGATTACGGCGATGAATTAATCAATTATCTTTGAAATTATCAAATAAAACTGTTAGATATGTGACCACACCTACCCACCGCGGCGACATCGTTAAAGATTTGTTCTTCTCTTAGAGTTTTTTTTTTTTTTTTTTTTTTTTGGCAATTCGTTCTGTTTTTAGACGCCAGTTTGTCTACCACCACCAATTGCCACTTCCTGTGTTGCTGAAACGAAACCGATCGAGAGAAAAACCTGGGACAGGTTTGTTTGTGTCGATTTAAAAGTTAATATTTGTGATGGAACAAAGTCATGGCAAAGACCAGAAAAAGTAAGAAACATGGGAAAGAATGTAAGATTAAAATCAAGCGTAAACGACGGCGCCACAGACATAAACATAGGAAAAGTCAGGCGAATCGTAGTAAGTGAATAAACATATGGACCGTTGGGTATAAAAATTTGACATCTTTCAGACTGAATGGCATTACAAGTGAAAGCTTGATTTTGATTGCATTAAATTCATGATTATTATTCGGGCAGAGCAAAATGTAAGTTCAATCTGTAAAACACTCTGCCGGCAGATATTAGCACTTTTGAAGCTCCATTTTTATTTTCTGAATTGAATGCCAGAAAACAAGGTACATGATGTTTATTTATGTCGTTCGTTGGCACGAGAAGCGGTCACGTTTCTTACATGTGATCATAATAAAAACGGAAAAGGTTCACGCGTAGGTCAATGAGTTATGAACCCAAATTTAGAAAGGACGTAATCTAGTCACGTGCCAAGCCATGGGTCTAGCCATATCTACCGAGGTTGCAGTCAAGGTACATGCATAACATAGAGAATAATCGTTCTGATTAGGTAAGATAAAGCATTGATTCAGGTTCAAGGTGTGTGCTGAAGGACACGAAATTGATAATTAAAAAAGAGGAATTGAAATTTTGTACAGGGCAAATTGGATTCATGTAGAATTTCGGAATTTTGAATGTTTTGGTTTTAATTTTAATTTCATGAGGAGATTTAAATTATTTGGTATATGTTTTTTTATAGATGATGTTGTTCCGTGCTTGTTTACTTTTGCATTCTACCTATTCGATCCAGTTTCTTTGGCAATATTGATTCTAAGTTGTAAAGAAATAATGATTTGTACATTTTTTTTGCGTGGTTGTATACATTTTAATACAGAAAATAAGTTAGTTAAAACTATAAAATACTAATTTAAGTTAGTTTTAAAAAACAAATTTTGAAAATGCAATGCTACAACTTTTTAGAAGCATCTGAATAGCAAGCAAAATTGGAACTTTTTTTAATTGTTTGCAAACGGAGCAATAAACTCCCATTGGTTGAACTCCCGTTGAATTAAATATTTTTTGAAAACAATTTTGTGTTTAAGAGTTAATTCTTCGAGTTAAAACAGCTGTTAGAGACCTGTAACCAATGGGAGTCGATTGTGTAAATTGTAAACAAATGTAAACACCTTACAAGTTAGTGTGCAAACATTGGACTTTCATCATTCCAAGATAACGGTTTGACATTTAATCTCCGTATTATATTTCAAATCTTATATTTTGGTAGAAAAAGATTTTTGAGTTTGCATATTTAACTAATACGAATAATTTGTTTTGTGCAGATTTACTGACCCCAAGATGAGTCAACTCAGACAAATATGTGTGCCTCATAACCCGAACGCATGGAGATTTCCTTTGATGTTCAATCGCGGATCGAAACCAAATTATTCTTACAACCAATATTTTATCCCTTCTTGGCCAGTAAATCCTCCTCCTCACGAATGGTGGCATTGTGTCCGTCCAACCGTTCAACAGATCGGCGAGCATAATTTCATACCGTTCGGTGAAATGAATCATTTAGATAAACCGTCCACTTCGCAGGAAGCTCTCACCTATCACACACCTACAGCATCAAAAATGAACTTAATGCCAACATTAGCGTATTATCCATATCCAGTCATGGCTCCTGTTGCGTGTCCTGCCTATTCAATGGGATTTCACACTGATGCAGCAAATTATGCGGAATTAAATGTCGATCGTGCTTCGGATGCCCCCGTAATAAATTATCAAAGCACTGGTTAGGATGCAATTCAGTTGTGATATAATGTTAACTATTTATACCTTACGGGTTGATGTTAGAATTTGGTTTTAAGTTTTGTATTTTTTTAATTTTTTTTAGATTATCATGCTCAGTCGTTGAATTATCTACGTAGATGGGAGCCGGTTGTGATGGACCCGTTGTCGTACGATGGCCAGGAATTCACCATCATGTCGTACAATGTTTTGGCACAACAGCTGCTGGAATTGAATTCTCGTCTGTACGTTCATTGCAATCAGCAAATTTTATCCTGGGACTACCGAAAACAAAGATTATTAACAGAATTACAAAATTCTGATGCTGATGTTGGTTAAAATATAGCGTTTTTTTTTTATTGAATTTTAATCCATGATTTATTTCTATTCAGATTTTATGCTTACAAGAGGTTCAAGAAGATCATTATCACGAGTTTTTTGTGCCTAATATGAAGCAACTAGGTAAAAATCGGTTTATTTTAAGAAATTAAAGACTAAAATTGATATTTTTCTTTAAAGGTTACGATGGCATTTACAAAAAGCGTACTGGAGACAAATATGATGGTTGTGCAATATTTTACAAAGAATCTGCGTTTTCTCTCGATACGTGGCAAGCAATAGAGTTTAAAAAACCACATGTGACGTTATTAGATCGTGATAATGTTGCCATAGTTGCACTGTTCAGACCCAAAAATGATTTATCCGGCAACCAACGTGTGTGTGTTGCCACCACTCATTTATTATTCAATCCTAAACGTGGAGATATTAAATTAGCCCAGCTCCAGTTGATGTTTGCCGAGGTCGATAAAATAGCGCAACGACGGACCGATCGCTGCGACGACGGGAACAAACACTTTCCTGTAATCGTTTGCGGCGACCTGAATAGTGAACCTCACTGCCAAATTTACAAGTTTCTGCATTCTGGAAAAATTCACTATGAAGGACTCCCCGTTGCAACCATGTCGGGACAAACCCGAAACATGAGTTACTGGAATCAAAGATATCTTTCGTTCGAATTATTACCTCCCAGTTTGGGCGTTACGGATTATTGCAAATATGCTAACGACCCAACTGCAGAGTCGGGTTGTGAAGCAAGCACAGTATTAACTGACCGGGAGAAAAACACTTATTCCAGTGGGTTTATGGCTCATCAATTGAATTTGGTCTCGGTTTACGATCATATTTCCAAACGTAGGCCGGGACAAAGAGAGATAACCACTCAGCACTCAAAAGCTAGTTGTACTGTAGATTATATATTTTATTCTATAAAGAAAAAAAATAATAATTTCTCTTACGGGACTATTAATCGTCAGTATGTTAAAGAAAATGATTTGAAATTGTTAGCGACGTATTCGTTGTTATGTGATGACGAAGTTGTGAGTTTCGGCGGGCTACCGAATTGTACTTCCCCTTCTGATCACATCCCATTGATGGCTAAATTTGTGCTTACCAGTTAATGGTAAAAAGAAAAAAAATTAAAAAGCACGATATCAAAATGTAAAGTAAATTTTAATCCATCACTAACATGACATCATTTGACGAAACATTATTTTAGTGCTTTTGACTGTATTTCACTATTTATCCTCAATCTTTCCAGTTGTGTATCAATATCAAATTCTCTGTAAATGAAAACATGCCAGTAAATTCTCTTTTAAAATGCTCCATTTTATGATAACTCACTTTGCTATTGCCTCCCTTTCTCTTAGAATTTGCCTGTTTTTCTCCTGAATAAGTTTGGATTTTTCATTTAAAATCCCTCGGCCAAATCTGGCAAATGTAAATTAAAATAAAACATTTCTGAAAATGTTTCGAATACAAGTTATTGCTGTACCGTAGTGAATAATATTGCAGCACGGTGCCTATCAACATAAATGCGATACAAGCTGATGCAATCCAGATATTCGACATGCGTTTTACACCTTTAATTCCATAATAAGGTTTGCCTTCGTATTGGCTATCTTTGGATCGGTCTCGGTATTCCCAAAACGTTCTATCGTGCCAGCCACTAAAATTAAGTTTGATAATTAAAGTTGGCAAATTAGTATTGGAATTGGCTCACCGC
Organism: Strigamia maritima; assembly: GCA_000239455.1. Lineage (NCBI taxonomy): Eukaryota > Metazoa > Arthropoda > Chilopoda > Geophilomorpha > Linotaeniidae > Strigamia > Strigamia maritima. The sequence goes on along the minus strand of JH431970.1, from coordinate 160,502 downwards.
GGGTGGTTTGTGTAAACCGAATGAACATTTTCATCGTGTCTTAAATGGTTATCATAAACAGCTCTCGATTCAAATTTACTTAGAGTTGCATATGCCTCATTGAGTTTTACAAACTTAGTGTGACTAGCTGGATCGTTAGGACGTTTATCTGGATGAAGCTTAAAATATTTTAAACATTACAAAACAAGTGGTGTTTCAAAGCAATAAGCCAATAACTACCTCTTTAGAAAGTTTTACAAAGGCGTCTTTTATTTCTTTACTTGTGGCATTTTTGGTGACTTTTAAAGTTTCATAGTGATTTGTAGAGTACCATCTGTAAAAATAGATTTTTTTTTTAGAAATTTATTAAAGTTCATTGTAACATTATCTTTCTAACCTTGCAAACCTAGCAAGTTGTCTTAATACGAGTCCCATTTTGATTTTTTAATTATCATTTTATCAGTTTTTGCATACCCTATACTAATCGAAATGAAGGAAAAAAACAACTAAATATCGTTCTACAGCATCAGTACTCAGTAGGAAAAAACCCAATTTTTAAAAATAGTAGTCTTTAAATTAGTGTGGTAACCGGTAAGATTCCACTTAGACGAAAATATATTTTCTATTTCGTTCGTCCTAACCTCTAAAGATTAACAACATACAACTTGGAAATTTTTCAATACAATAAATACATATTGCGTAAATTCTTTCTAGTAAACTCGTATAAGTTGTGTTATAAACATTATACACTACAAATTTTTAGTGAAATATTGATCGGCAGACGACCAGGTTACATCGCAGACGTGTAGTATAAGTAGTCATTTCCGGTTTTTCCTGTTTCTGTTCCCACGGCAACCCTAATCGGAAACAAAATGGCTGCTGCAAAGTGCGAGGGAAACGTGACGAAGAATTTATGTAATGAAAATCCTAATAAAAAATTAAAGTTTACGGCGGATGAAGATTCGATAGATTTAAAGAATAGTGAAATGGAAATGATTCCCATTCTTGCGGACGATTACACTAGAAATTGTAACCTCGTTTTAGTTTACGTAGCAGAAATAACCGAAAAAAGGGAAACGTCAAAAATTGTAAAGTGAGTTTCTCAGAACAAAACCTTTTTTTCTTTTTCTTTTTGTATTACCATATAATCTTAGAAATCTTCAAGAATTGTACCCTTTAGTAGATTTACAACATTTAAAGAGAGTTAAATGTGACCAAGGTATTTTATGCATTAATTAATCCCACGGAGAATTTTGAAAATTTAATTTACACATTTAGGTGTCCTTAAAATTATAATATGTACATTAGAAGATGCAACGATGAAAAATCTGGATGGAAATGAAACGACAGACACCAAATCATTATTAAGTGATATTAATGGTTTGAGTCATTGTGTGACATTACAGAAAGTCCCAGGGTCGGTTCCGCTGACTCGACCTCAATATGAGTTTGGGGTAAAATTTTGGCCACTACAATTCCATGAAAATAAGCAGTAAGAAAATATAATATTTTTTTTACTTTTCTTTTTCAAGTTAATCTTATTTCTTCTAGCATAGCAAGATTACTAAATGGTACATTATTTACATCGGAGGAATCAAACTTACACATTTATTTTATGGAACAAGCAATCAAAAAAGCTAAAACTACTTCGGAAAAACAACAAGTTAGTAATATATTAGTATAATAGTAAATATTTTTCTATTTTCTATTTTCTTTTGAAGGTTATGGTTGGCGCGGTTATTGTGGACCCTCAACTAGGGAAAATAATAGGTGAAGGTTTTGACCGCAGATATAGTCATCCACTTCAGCACGCAGTTATGGTTGCTATTGACGACGTTGCTGCCGCGCAAGGGGGTGGCTGTTGGAAATTAAATGGTATTATTAAACATTGCTATTTTTTATGTAAGTAGAAAGAAAACTAATTTTTACAATTACAGATAAAGAGATCCACACCGAAATTTACGCTTCACAGAAGTCACCTGATAAAATTCCATATTTATGTACAAATTTCGATTTGTACGTCACTCGAGAACCTTGTTTAATGTATGTTTTTAATTGAATTTCAATGCGATAATTATTAACCATACATTTTTACACAGGTGTTCTATGGCTTTAATACACTCACGAATCCGAAGAGTTTTTTATGGCTGTAGACAAGAAAACGGTTGTTTAGGAACATTAACAAAACTTCACGTTGAACCCAATCTAAATCATCATTTTGAAGTATTCAAAGGTTTGTTACGCACGAAATGTAAAGAAATGAAATCTAGTTTTTAATTCTTTTTTTTAAAAATCTGGTGAAAATATTTTTACATATTTATTAATAATTTACAAAAATCAAAATCCTTTTTTAATAAAAAAATTCAACACTTCTTCGATTGATTTTTCATCTAGCAACCGGTTCGGTCTGATGAAAACGAAATAACAGGTTTTATTAATTTTTAAATTCCAGCTAGAGACTTACGTGGGTCCATAAACTTGATATACTGAACTTATCAATACAAAAGTAAAACAAGCTGATGCAAACCACAGGATTATGTTGCGTTGCGATCGTGTGGTATCGTGTTTGATCCTATTTTTCTGAACTTCTGGAATTGGGTCTTTCTGTGATCCACGGCCTATCCACACAAAAACGGAAATTTCAAACAAGTTAATAAGAATGCGGTTTATTGTTACCATAAAACCGTTGATCTTCATATTGCCTTCGTTTGTATTGCTCGTAGAATTCCCTCATTAAGTCGTCTTGCCAACTACAAGCATTAAGAATGTAAATAAGCAGATAAACGACAACACATCATCATCGACTGACTGCTGGGGTTGCTCCGGTCTTGAGCGTGTAAAATGCCGATCTAGTTCATTGTCGTACATTTGCCTAGATTTGAATTTACTTAGAACTCTATATGCTTCATTAAGTTCTACAAAATTTGAATGACTTGATGGATCGTTTGGACGCTTGTCAGGATGAAGCTGAAAGATAAAATAAAATGTTAAAAAATTAAGTGAATAGTGCTAACTCAAGAATAAACCACTAAAAGAAGCAAAATTTGCCATTTTTGATGAAATTTAGTTGTTTTTCTTATGGATTGCCAATTTTGCCAAAATCCCTAAATTCACCCAATTGACCCATTCGCCCAATTTATATTCGGCCAATTCACATTCGCCATACCTCTTTAGAAAGCTTCACAAATGAGTCTTTTATTTCCTGGGTAGTGGCATTTCTGTTGACTTTGAGAATTTCATAATGATTTTTGGAATACCATCTGCGAACGATACATAATTTTAAACAGTTTAGTTGTTTGTCATCCTTTCTCTCACCTTAAATTTTTTGCAATGTGATCTACAAGCGGTCTTAATAGCAGCATAAAGTATATTTTTATTTTTTGTAGACCCGTTTCATTCGTTAGTTGTTTGTTGTTTGTCTACCAATCTGAGTTGTTGAAACTAGGTAAGGAGACATTTATGAGAACTTCACTGTATGTAGAAATTAAAGAAACCATATCAACATTGCTACGTTTATGACGTCATGAAAACAAGGATGATGGTGTGTTAACAGAGAACTAAAGATATGGCGGTAAATTTAAATTATAGCATGCTATGCAATACACGAGGATATCGTATTTGTATTGTGGCAACTTGTTGCTTATTTTGATATGTAAATGTTTATTTTTATTATTTTTTTATTTATTCATTTTTTTTCTTCTATTTTTAGTTGGGATAAGCCGTAAGCTACTTAACAGGAACGAATAACTTGACATTGAACGTCAATGTTCTGCTTTAACTTAACTGTAAGTATCGTGCGTAGTATTTTAAAATAACTTTATTTTTTCTTGTTCTTGAGTATTTTCCACCATCGTCCTTTCATCTTGAACAGTCCGCCGCCCACAAAATACAACATAAGTAGTATAACGGCAAGTTTTAAAATAATTAAGAAAATTTTAAGCATTGCGACTAGTACTACGACAGCAATCAATACACCATGTATAGGCTGGTTGATTCTGAATTTGTAAATTCCCAAAAATGAGTCGGTATGCCAAAAACTGAAGAAAAAAAACTACTTCACATCTACTTGGCAGATTAAAACCGAAACAAAATGGCAAACCGATTTTTAGAAGTTGAATCTGCACTTCGCTCATTAGACAGCTGATTTAATTGATTATCATAAATTTCTCTTGATTCCAATTTACTCAAAGTTGTATACGCTTCAGTAAGTTTTACAAATTCTGCGTGACTCGTTTCATCATTTGGTCGTTTGTCAGGATGAAGCTAATCATAAATTAAAACGAATGTATAGTATTTACTGTACAATATACACGTATTTATTATTTTTAAATTACTTCTTTGGAAAGTTTGACGTAAGAGTCTTTTATCTCTTTATTAGTTGCATTTCTCTTTACTTTGAGAATATCATAGTAAGTTTTCGAGAACCATCTGGAAAAAAATATTTAAAAAATGCAGTTTTAGGAAATAATAGGAATTCTTGTCGTTTTTCTTACTTAACACTCTGGGCAAATCCATATGCAAGTGGTTTCAATGGAGCCAAAGCGGACCCTAGCCAGTATTACGTCAAAAACTGTATAAACAAGTGTAAAATTCAACAAACAATAATGTGAAAAGCTTACATTTCATGTTCATGTTCATCCAGAATTCATTAAAAATTAATCACTTTATCACTTGCAAACTTTTTTAATATTTGTAGGTTTATCTGACATTTATTTTGTATTTGTACAAGGTGGGGAATATCTTGTGAAAGGAAAACGAACAATGATTTCGGTTTGCATCGTCTTTTGAAGACATCAAAGGTTTGTTACAGTTTTGTTACAAATACAATAAGTGGCGTTTTATTAATTTATTTGGGCTCGTGACGTGTTTTTTTTAGCTCAGAAAAACGAAGGTTTTCAGAAAATAGTCACACTTTAGTTGTTGATGCGTCAAAAACAGTAGAAAATTTTACCCTAATCAGGCCTAACCTACCTAGGTCTAATGCCGGAGACACACTAGGCGCGAATCGCGCGAATTGCGTCGCTTTGCGATTTTGAATGACCCTAAAAAATCCCTCCTGATTGGCTGCGATTTGGAATCGCAATCAAAAAAGTACTGGCAGCAGGTACTTTCAAAATCGCTTGGCAAAAGACGATTTTAACCGCAAATAAGCGGATAAAAAATAAAAATTGCAAAGCGACGCGATTCGCGCCTAGTGTGTCTCCAGCATAAGTGGCGGATTATAGATGCATGAGGCTCGCGCTTGGTCCTCGTCACTCAGGAGCATACAAATTTGACAATTTTAGATTTCTTTGCAATTTTTTTACATTCATTCTACTAATACTTCTTAGTTTTCTTTATCTATTTAAACAATAGGGGATCTGAAACTATTGTACTTCGGGACCAAAAATTACTGCGCTGAGGCCTCCAAAACTATATTCCGTACCTACAGTGTGGTCGAAAAGACAGATTGAATACCTGAGAAATTCAGTTAGCGTGTAATCTGTTTTTTGAAATTTGAATGGTATACCACTCTCAAAATTGAGCTGAAATTTCAAAAATGTTAGCTCATAAACTGTGAAAATTTTATTAAGAAGTCTTTAAGTATCATTCATTGGTTTTTACAAGAAAAAGACCTGCTAGTTTTGCAGAAGCATTGCTATGTAGTGTCACTTAATTATTTCATGTGACGTTAAACTCGATTTCGTAACACCAATAAGAGGACATGTTTATGATAAAACCTTTTACTTTTAATTTTTTTATTACAAATTTAAAATGAGACTGAATGACTTTTTATTCTTTGTTTTCAGACTTATGTCCTTTCGCTGAGAGCCCAGTGGACTCTAAAGTCGCAACACTAAACGTTCGTGATCTGAAAACAAATATGTTGTTAAATACAAACTTTTTTGGCTTTTAATAAGCTGAAATACCGTGATTTTTTTTCCGTTGATACCGAATTCACAATACGTTGAGATTTTGATAATGATATATTTTCTAATTCGTAGCAAGGAATATATTTGTGTATAACAGTCAACTGAAAGAATATTAAATTAAATAATATTATACAAGCGATAAGCTTTTTTAAGGGGATAATTACGCTTCTGTTTATTTCTTCCTGTGGTGGTATTAAGGCTAATTCGGGTGGACTTGTTTTCGAAATATGAAAATGCTCGCCCAAGGGCGGGCCATACTTGGTTGTAGCAATAATTTTTCGGGACATTTTTCTAGCAGCCAACGAAGGTGCTCTGACTGTTATAACTTCTGATTCTTTTTCTCTGGTAGCATTTAGCTTTCTTTTTTTCAAAATGCCGCGCAAGTAATTAGTAAGGAAGTGCTCACGAATTTTCCACCAACGTCGGCTTAAGCCCGAAAACATAACCTAAGAAAGAAAGAAATAATTGTTAATTGAAGATTTTCAATACAAATTAAAATTAATTTTTAAACATTAACTTGTAAAGTTGTAGCTGAAGTAACTCTCCGAACGTCTTCAGGTATTTTTCGATCTTTAGATTTAATGGGTGGGGTTATCATTTTAATTAAATCCCATCCTCTCGGATCACCAAAGATTCCTATGAATCGGCCATGCAATGTCCATAAACGAACCGATTGATCATTACTACACGTGATTATCATTTCACTGCTTTCAATTAAAACAATCTGAAATGAATTGAAATAAATACCAAATGCAATTTTTTTTTGTCACCGAACTCACTTTGGTGATTGATCGAATGTGCGCCTGATAGGTGCTAAGCAGCAAGGGATGATCAACCTCGAGATGGCCAGCAAGATCGTTTGGGGTAAGAAACTTTAGTTTTTTTTCAGTCTTTTCGGCAACCTTTCTTAATTTATGTCGACAAAATGGAAACTTTCTAATTTCCGGATTAGCACATCTCAAAATACGCGGTGGACCTTTCAGGTGCAAAGCGTCAATGCAGTAATACCGAATGTACCAAATACGTATAAAACCATTGCTATCACCTGCAAAATGCAAACAAAAAAGAAAGTTATACATGGTTATAATTAAAAATATTCAAAAATGACCTGTAACTAAATATTTATTTTGACTGTCTGTTGTCATACAAGTGGTATAGTGGTGTTCTGACGTCACACTGGCAAATACGGCAAGTGCTGAAGAAGGACAATTCGAAGACCAAACCTAAAAAGCGTAAAAATTTAAATTCCAGTCATTTTTATACTGGTCACTTGAAAGTCACTTGAATTCTGCCTAAGATGTCAGCGACGAAAATATTTCCAACTCGGGGTTTTGCTGCGCGATTTTGCAAACACAAAACGCACACACACGGACTTGAACGTTCTGGCGTGGCACTTCTGACGTGTGGTTTGTGGCTTTTACTTTTTGTTGAAACAGGTTTTTGGATATTTTGGTGACGAATAATATTCGTCGGACTTCTGAAAAATTCAAGCTGACTATAATAATATTCGCTACAATAAATTTATTTACCTGACACTTTTTAAGGTTATTGTCGATTTACCCTTAAAATGACTATCATGTTGATCTGTTCCTTGTGCAAGAAACTGACTTAATGTAAGAGATTGCGTTAAGTCATTTTCTTTATGCCATGTGCAAATATGTCCATCCCACGAACAGCTAACCAATACACTATTCGCCAAACACCCTATACTCGTGATATCGTCAGTGTGGTGCATCTTCCAAATCTAGTAGTGAAAACAAAATAATCATATCGAAAAAGTGACTCTTTTAAAGATAGAAAAATTAAAAAATGCGGTACATTTATTTTGAGTGCTTCCTGCGATATATCGCAAGAATATATTCGTTTGCTCCAACCGGCAAAGTAAATAAATTCATTTATTGAAGTCATCGTTAGAATATTTTTATCAGGAATTATAACGCTGTTAATCAACATACAACCGCTTCCCAAGTTCCAAATTTTTACATATCCATCCAAACCACACGTTATTAGCATTTTTCCGGTATTATTCAAACATACAGCCGAAATGCCTACAGGAATCTCTACTCCATCATGCAAATTGAAATGGGCACGTTGAATCTACATCAATATCACCAATTTAAACTGTATGAAATTATATGCACCTAAGAATAAGTACTTGAAGAATGCGATGTCCACTATAGAGATCCCATACTGTAATTAATCCATATTGGCAAACACTTACGATTTGATTGTACAGTTTGCTGTACACTAATCCAGACACAGGCGTCGGATGACTAACAAAAACATCAACATTGGTGTTCAAGAGATCTTAAAAGAAATATTTTTTCAACTTTATTGAGCTTTGAATTTTTGAGTTTTCGGACCACATTCTCTCGAAAGACGATGAATCACACAGACATTGTTTCCTGCTACGAAAAATATACGCTTGTAAGTGTTGTAATAAACTGAAGAGTTAGCAGGTGATCCACAGGGCATCTTTAATGGAAGATTTTGAATGGATTTCTCTTTTTTCGTGTCCCAAACCTTACAGAAGAGAAAAATGAATTTGAATTAATTGAATATTCTTTTTTATTTCAGACTTTAAGAATCCTATCGGCTGATATGCTGAAAATCATATCGTCAGGAAAAGATAAATAAGTGACAGGACTGCCGTGACCAACAAAACTCATCATAGGTTTGGTCGTGATGTATGGGTTCCAAACTCTTATTAGTCTGTCTATACCACCAGTTGCCAATAAATTATTTAACGGATTAAAGTCAAAACAGTTTATCCCGCGAGGGACGTTGAAAATCCAGTCTTCTTTCGCGTGTGCAAGTAGCCCTTGGCGAATTAAAACTAAGGAGTGTTGAGAAGTGCTTGAACAAGACATAACTGATTTTAAAAATGGTTCGTATCGTAACTGTAATGACAATAATTTTGTATTTTTAATATTTAACGTAAAAAAGTTAGTTGAATTTAGGTACCTGTTTTACCCAATCGCAGTGCAAATGTTTGTATTTAATCACTTTAATGTACGATTTTGATCCGCCCATTATTTCTTGTATCGAAACAGTTTGTATTCTGCTTTTGCTAGGGTTCGGCCCAAAAGCGTTACTAACAATGCAGTCTGTGAAGTTCATAACAGTAACCGAGCCTACATTATCACCCAAGAGTAAAATGCCAACATTTGGTTCCAAATAATCAAACCAATAACTCATTGCTACTACTGTCGCTATGAAGCCGTTCAAGATAAAAACTACATCGAGGTTATAGGAATCAAAAAATCGTACACAGTCGTCCGAACACGAAATTCCAATCAAATTAACATTTGGCATGGCAACCTGGAAAAAAAAAATTTTTTTTTTTTTTTGTTAAATTTATAAATTTCAACTGACCATATCCAGTAATAAAGTTTTCACTTTTCGAAATAAAGGCATTGGGTTATTAATATTCGTCGATTTATTCAAATTCCATGATGGACTCCACACAGCTAAAGTTCCTTCTTTGCTAATTGTTGCGTAACGTGGATTAGCTAATTCTTTTTCAGTCACCGAGTTTAAGGGCATCGCGTCTATTCGGCAAATTGGATCGTCGTGAATAGGCTAAAAACAATATTTTTACTGCAAAAAATATTTTTATATATTTCTATTTTACAGTATGAATTATCTTAATATTTTCGGACACCGCTGCTTCTACATTGGACCCAATCATCGTCGTTTGATTTTTAATTTCGATTTCATTTTGTAGGTATAATAAAAATGAACTCCAAGTTGAAACACCCGCAGATGCATAATCTAATCGAGTAAAAATATCTTCCAATTCGCTTAATTTCATATTTGGCTTGATGTAAGTATTCATGATCTGAAAAAGGTCGATTAGATATATTCGAATCGAATTAATTACTTCTAGGATAATACTTCTAGGAATTCATTAAAATTAAATTCTCTGTGTGATACTTTTAAAGACTTTATAGTCGCGAAATGTTCCTCTAATGACTGTAAATGTCGTGGCTTCAGGACTTCGTGCAGTAGAAATCTGCAGAGAGAGTTTCAATAAAATTAAAATTAAGATTTACTTTGCATTGTATACGCTGTATATTTTTACTTTTGATTATCAATATCAGCCATGATTATTTTAATTTGTACGCTAAAAGTAAATAAACCAGTGTGATGATGGGATTGCTAGGTCATTCAGTCCACATATTTCATTAAATATCAAATATATATTTATAAATAAAAGATTGATTGATGACATATGACAATCGCGACCATTTCACCATCCGCCATGAACGAAAATGCTCCGCTACCACAGCGCAATAAAACAATTTTAAATTTGCCTCCTTTATTTGGATAGGGCGTTGTACGTCACCACTTATCGGACTTTAGTATTCAAATAAAGAATTCGTACGTCATTAGTGGAGATGGGTTTTTCGACTTTTCGCCATCTACTGGTAGCGCTAGGTAGCGAGTGACATGTGATATAATACTTATAAAACATGGACTAAAACTGAGCAAACTTTGTAACCACGTGTAGTTGTAATATTTTGCGTCTACTCTTTTAAAATGGATTCTGATCCATTACATATTGAAATTAAACTGTTGCTTGGCAAAAGTGAAAATAAATCTCATGAAAACGGTGAGTTTTTATATTATTTTAATGTGTTTGTGAGATGCCGTAATTTTTATTTTTTAATTCACAATTAGGTGATGACTTGGAGACTTTAACATCTGCCTTTATTGAGGGCAACTATGAAGATTGTATTACGAGTGAACTTCTGTCTGGATTATGGAAAAATGAACTTTTTGCAAAAAGCGACACTTTAGAGGAACATGTGTGTAATTGTGTTGACAGTTTTGTAAGAAATGGCGAAGACAAAACATCACGGTAGATACCTAAATAAGAAAAACAATTTCAATTATATTTTTTAAATTTTTTTTAGAGAGTTGATAGTTTTAATTTATGGTGCATCAGCTTTGCAGTTGTTTGTGCAAGCTAATTGGACTGGACCTACACTTTCGACCACACTTGATGATAATTTGAAGAGTTTTATAACGGAAGTTATAGAAAAAACTGATTTTATTCCTCAAAACAATTTCGTAAGTTTGAGTAAAATAAATGAGTGACAATATTATGCATATTTAATTTTTTTTATTATAGAAAAAAGCATTTTATGACCAGGCTGTCAAATTTTTAAGTGTAGATGGGGCACTGTATCCAAAGATTAATTTGCCGGAATATTTGTGGTTGGCGAGAGTATTACTGTGTTCGAATTTAAATTCAATCGTCACTTCTCAGGTAAAAATTAGACAAAACTTATTGGGTTTATATTTTATATAATTCGCAATTTATTTTTTTAGACATTTTTCTGGTGGGCTTTACGTTGCACTCAAATGCATCAAATGATGCTTGATGAAAAATCACCAACTCTTCGTTCTGAAGCAATTTTTTGTATCGACAAAGGAATGTTAAATGAATCTGTTGTGGCAAATGACAAATATCGGTATGAGTTTGACGAAGCTATTCTCAAATATTTATTTTTGAAATTCGGTATCTTTGGCTTTCAGTCGGTTGCAGATAGAATTTAATTTAGAATGTTCATCAGTATTTTTATGCTATTTCGATTCGAAAAAATCAGAGGAACACTTAAATCGTGCCTTACAAATAGCAGGACTTGATGTCTGTTTGACAGGTGCATTAGGAAAGCGAACTTACTTTCAAGAGACTGCTAAAGCTCAATTGAAATTAAATATTAAAAGAACTTTTCCTGAAGAAAATATTTATGCGTACTCAATGGAGCTTCCAAAGGTATTTATTGCACAAAAAAATCAAGGTTTAGTTGATTGTAATAATATACAGTACCTTTTTTCTTCAAGGATATTTTAATAAATGATGGTACCCGTCGAGAAAAAATTTCTTTCTCAAATGAAGATGATAACGTATTAGACGATTTGTCTCCAGACGAGCAAGCGCTGATACTGAGTCTTTGGTAAAATAAAGTACAAAAAATATTGAAGAAAAGTTAAATAATTGAACTTTTAGTTCGCAGATTCAAAAAACAAATCCAGTTCATAGACTATTGAATGAAGAATTGATGGCTTACTTAAATGTGATATATATATTGATAATCTTTTCAAATGATAAAAATACTTAATTGCTGCTGCTTTAGGTCGCAATGTCTCATCCAAAAATTTGGTCGGTACAGACGAAAGCACTATTCTTACGTTCACAGTTAGAAGCCAAACATAATAAATCAGCTGAACGTTCAATGATGCAAATTCAAGTACCTATTGAATTTTAATTATCTTTATTGATGTCGGTATCTTATTATCTTGTTCGAAATTTTAGGAATTAGTAAACGCGTTTCACAAACCAGATCCAAGTTTAGGAGATAGATTACATTTATTCTATTCAGTTTCTTTATCACCAATTTGGAAATTAGAAGTAAATTAGCCTATATTTGTAATTTCTATTAATATGTTAATTTTTTTTCTTCTACAAGAACAAATTAGCTGATTTGCTGTTAAAGTTGGGAGCAGTTAGCAGTGCATTGGAAATTTACTTGCGACTGGAAGTTTGGGACAAAATGATATCGTGTTATCAACTTTTAGAAAGAAAGAGTCAGGTTAGATACTTACTGACAAGGAACTACTGTATTGTTAAACTTAAGAATATTATTTTTAGGCCGAAGAAATTCTAAGGAACCAACTGCTGGCTAATGAAACTCCCAATCTGTGGTGTACCTTAGGTGATGTTATAGATGATTTAGAATGTTATGAAAGAGCATGGATATTGTCGAATGGAAGGAGTGCACGAGCGCAGAGATGTTTCGGGCAGAATTACTTCAGCAAAAAAGAAGTAATTCCAATTCCGTCTGCATATACAATTGAATTTGTAATTAATTAATAGTTAATGTTTTATGTTTTAGTATGAACAGTGCATCCCATACCTTAAAAAGTCTTTGGAATTGAACCATTTGCAACTAGGCGTATCATCTAATTTAGGATATGCTGCTATGCAAATTGAAGATTGGGAAACAGCAGCATCTGCTTACCGTCGTTGTTTGAATTTGGAACCTGATGTATGAAATAATACTTATTAAAGTAGCTTAAAAGTTGATTAAACAGTATTTATTGCAGAATTTTCAAGCTTGGAATAACATAGCTAATGTATACTTAAAGTTGAATCAAAAGTACGTTTTGTTAATTAAGTTTCATTTATAGTTTTGATTGGAAATTGTTTATATTTTAGACCGAGAGCTTGGAAATCGCTTCAAGAGGCCCTGAGGTGCGATTTTGATAATTGGCGTATTTGGGAGAATTATATGGTGGTAATGTATCGCCTTTCAGAGATTTTAAATCAGTTTTTTAAATTAAAATTACTTTTAGGTTAGTGTCGATTGTCGAGCATTTGATGAAGGTATTGCTGCTTATCATCGGCTTTTGGAACTAAAAGAAAAACATGTCGATATTGAGGTAATTTCATGACACATTGCAAAATCTTAATCTGGTTTTTATTATTTTTATTTATTTTTAGATATTGGCGTTATTAGCAAATGCGGTCGTAGAAGATTTATCTGGTAATGATGAATCGTTGTCGTCAAAATTGAAACCCAAATTATTGCAATTATTTGGGCGGTTGACATCTCAAGTAACTAGTAACAGTCGTGTTTGGGACTTGTACGCAAATGTGGTTTCTGCTAATTGCGAGATGGATGAAACTATTTTGGAAAAAGTTAGTTCTGCAACAGCCAACATCAAATGCTAGTTTACACATTTAACATTATTATTTAGGTAATCCAATTTCGGCAGAGGGCGCAACGAATAGCATCACAACAGAAATCTTGGGAGAGGTCTGAAGGCAGCTGTGAAGAAGTAATTGACGTAACTTTGAGATTAGCAGATGACCATTTAAGTTATTGGGCCATTGCATCAGAGGAGAAGAAACGTCAAACGATGATATCTGCAAAATTGATGTTAAGAGGAATAAGTAGTAAACTGAAAGTAAGTTTTTAAATTAAAACTACACTTTATTTTAATTAACATTTTATTTTATTACAGAATTGCCAGGCAACCAATCTGACTTTAGATGCGGCGCCTTATTTAATACCATTGATTGAAAAAGTTGACTTTGTATTAAATCAATTCGAGTCTATAAAATGAATCTTAAGAATTTTGCCTATGCTGTGTGCAATTTGTGAGGATCTGTAAATTTGGCTGTTAATATGTAAAATAGTCCTGGAAATGGAACTAATACTAGGAGAGATAAATTAAAACTTAAATCTTTCAACTGCGTAACTGCTACTATTCCGAATGCATGCAACGCCCAATGTCCAAGTAAAATTACAACATTTCTGATATCTGATACTGTTGACACCAATAACGACTTCATAGACTGCAACAGAAGAAATTGTTACCTTTTGTAGGAATCGCATTACAGAATACTCACTTGATCGAGACGAAAAGCAAAATGTGCAGCACTAGATACCACAGAGATGATTATTGTGATGTAGGGAAATGAGAAATCTAAACAACAAAAAGTTAAATGTTAAAAAAAAAATACAATTCTTTTTCCTTTTTTTTTAACAAACAAATAAGTCCTGCAAAAATTGCTTGTAGCAGGCACAAAACTGGTAGAAAGTATAATGCTGCATAAACAGCGACTTTGCCTCTTGTAGGTAATAATTTGGCAACCAGGAGAGGCCGAAACAACATCATCAATATTAGACACAGCGCGTAATAGACGAAAACAATTGTGTACCTTAAAAAACTACCGGTAAGCAACATACTGAAGACATTGAATGATTATAAGCTTACAATGGATACACTGCTTCTTGCGTACAATGTAGTGTATGTGTATAATCTGGACTTGGATTGTATAGCAACGTGTACCAATCAGATAACCATCGAACTGGGCACGATGTAATTTTCATTGAACCAAATGGATTAGCAAACAATATAGTTAGCACAGCTGCTATTAGCACTTCTATGAAGGCAGATACATGAAGAACTAAAACCGCTTGAGTGAAACTAAAATAAAAATAAATAAATAATTATTTAATAATTATTATCTCTTATTTGTTCGTAATCAAATACCTTCTCCTTTTTGCTGCCAAGTCAATACAAAACCAGTGTAAAACTAAAGGAAGAAATGCCATAAAAGCTAAATAGAACCAATCATAAAACTGGGGACTAGTTGTGCATTGAATGCATTCTGATGTACTGGAATTTACTCGAAATCCTCTAGGGCAAGCCTAAAACACTGTCATTAATTATTATATTTGATATCTTTCTTTAAATATTAACTCGGCAACTGCTCCACGTTCCATTGCCCAAAAATGTCCTGCCACAGTAATAGCCTGGACAAGATGTAAGTGGACCTAAAATTTTATATTCGGGATCAATAGAAAGTAACGACAAAATTTAAATTGTATATATAGCTACCTGGTTCGTAATAATGTGAATTGTCATCAAAGGCAGACGGCATTGTGTACTAATACACCGTATATCGCATTAAACAGCGACAGTATCGGCGAAAGCAACATTCATTCGTGCAGGAACATCAGTCCAAGGTTGAGAGAAAAACGTATAACACTTGGGCAAAATTCGTCATTTCCGGTAACAGAGGAGGCGGAGCCCATGGTAGAAAGAAACATGTCACTATTCACATATTTTACTAGAGATCCAGTTTCCCCGTACTGTTCCGTTATCACAACCGTGTTCGATTTCATTAAGTCGATTTCCACAATTGGCAATTTAAACTAAACTAATTTGGATATTTTGTTTTTACTTCCCACCACAAATGGTGGTGGCGCTCTAAGCCGAAGCGCTTTAACTAATTGCAGGGCAGCTGCCCAAAATTTAACATGGAAAGATTCAGGGACTGAATTTTGCAAGCCTTGTATTTTGTAGAATTTTTAACTAAAATTTTTTAAATTTATATGATAAAATTCTTTATTATAAACAGTAAAAAGTAGCCAAGCATCAGAATTTTTAAAAAATTTTTAAGGAAAATTTCCTATACCAGTGTGGTGATAGTATACATTTGTATACATCATTGGCTCTTGGAAGGTTAACATCGCACGGGTTTTGGCATTTTTCCCGAATACACGCTTTGCTGTTGGGACATTCTTCGTCGCGTACACACTCGATGAAAAGACATTCGATGTGCGGATTTCCTCGGAGTCCAAAGGGACAACGACAACGGGGTTGATGGTCATCGCCATTGGTTTATTCGCCGTTAAGATTGCCGCCGTTCATGGTTGTCGATCAGCAGAATTTGTCCGATCTGAAGTAATAAGAAACCAATTTTAATAACGTTACTTCATTATTTATAAACTTTGATTATACCCACGAAACCATGCAAAAGCAATTCCACCTAACATCCCAGTTCCATCTGCAAAAAAATATTAAAATTTATAATCATATTAACAAATATGAATAGTAATTTGGTTTACTTTTTAATAACCACGTGATAGTAGCTGCTAATGGGGTCGCATTTTCATCCCCAACACCAACACCTTGCTTGCGTGGCTAAAGTACCGGTAATACATAATACTACTGGCAAAAGCTTATGAATTATCATAATTAATTAATTAATTATAAAATTAATTATAAGTTCATTTTACTTGTAAGGTATCCCATAACTGATACACTAAATAGTCTTCGCTAACACTGTGAGGATATCCTTGCGGTAAAAAATCGCCTGTAAATGTATGATAATTGTAAAATTATTAATTCTTAATGCATAAAAAAATTATAACTTACAACAAAAAATTGAGATAAACTGGCAAAGGCAAGGTTGAGAGAAAAACCGTATAACCTCAACCTTGCATCAGTCCAGTCATAGCATGCTATGGTCCAGTCAAAACAAACGAGCATTATCCTCGCGGTAGTCAATAGGATCTCATTCGTGGATATATTTAGATTGAGATAGTAGATTTACAATATTATTACATGTTTTTAATTTAAATTACCATTTAAATTAGTTTGTTTATATTTATTTTTGCGAAACTTTAAATAAATTAATAAAATTAAAAACCAAACTTATGTCTGCAGCTACCGGAGACTGCTGAGTGGCTACTGCAGGTGCTTGGTTGATTCTCTATTTTAATGTTACGTTATTGTTTTATTCTCTTTATTTTATCATGATAACGCCTATGTTTAAAGTTCGACAAGATAACGATTATGTTATAGTTGTTATAGAGGCTAAGTACGCCAATGTTAGTGAAACTGAGGTGTATTTTAACCAATACGATTTTAAATTCCATTCTAAACCATATTATTTACGGTAAAGTTATCTTTATAATTCATTAATGAGCGTTTGGATCTTATATTTTGTTATTTGTAGGTTGACTTTTCCATGCCAAGTGAAGTCTGTGGACGAATGTCAGTATTCACAAATTGCCACTTACGATTGTGAAACTGGAACGTTTATTATAAACATCGCCAAGAAAAATCAGGGTGAAGTTTTCGAAGATTTAGATTTTACTACTAAATTGTTAGCAGTTCCGAGAAAAGAAGAAAAAACACCAAATATAGAAGTTTTAGGTAAATTGTATTATCTTGTAGTTTCAAAGTATCGACTTTTATCTAGAAAATTTATCATTTAAGATTCAAGTACATTTAATGACGAAGAATGTGAAGACGTTGATTGGCACATTGAACAGCAAATAACGACCGAAGAGAGTTTAATTAGTCAAAATTGCTACGGTTTTGCAAATAAGAAATCTGGTTGTCTAAACAAAGTGTTAGAAGAAATTAGCGATTTGATCGAGTTAAAAAATCCAGAACACAAAACTAACGACGAAAGGGCTAAGGAACGTCTAGGACAACAGATTCAGAATTTTAGTGACGATCATTATTTGTAAGGCTTTTTTTATTATTTGAATTTGAAACCTACTAATCTACAATTTTTAATTTTATTAGAGCTGATTTGTACGACTGTGATGAAATAGAAGAAATTGTAAATTATTTACCGTTTTGGGAAAAGGAAACAACAAACATTGAGTTTACTGAAGACGAACAATTTATACTGAAGGAATTACCTCGTAGAGAATATTTGTTATCGGCAAATGAGCTTCGCTTCGTTGGATTGGGTCTAGTCGATTTAATATATTGCTACGCTTATCAACACAGAACTACATTTTCTGAAACAAATGTATTTCAATCTTTAAATGAGATTAGTTTTTGGATTACAATATGCATCTTATTTTTTTAGGTTGAATCTGGGTGGACAATTCGTAAATTAAGTCCTACTTTGTCGTGGCTAGAGGTATACATTTCTATTTTCTTGCAAACTATGCTTTAATTGCTGTTATAATTTTATTCAGGTACACACTTCTTTAAAGTCAACATTAGTTTCACTCATTCAAAGAAGTTTAATTTACCCCTTATACCGAAATTGGAGTCTTAGCAATAAAATTATCAAGGACGTTCAAAAAATATTCTCTCTTGGTATTACCAATGATTTTTAAATAGTAACAGTACCATACTTAATACCTTAATGTTTTTTTGCAGGTCGTAAATGTATACTTAAATGCCTTTTGGAAATTCGAAATATTTTTATAAATTGTGATAGTCAACACGTCTTGAACGAATTATATATAACTGATTATTGTGTCTGGATTCAGAAGTCACAGTAAGATAGTTAAAATTGTTTTTCATTTAAATATTAATATTTTCTTTATCTTTACAGGGAAATATTTATTCAAGATTTGGCTAAATCATTACTTGAAGTTAATATTTGCAAATCTGACGTTGAATTGGATTTGGAGGAATTAGAACAAGCTGCTAAAGAAGTAGTAGCTGCTGAAATGGCTAATGAGAAAGAAAATTCCAGTGACGTGAAAGAAATTTGTAATAATTTAGAGGATCTGCATTTGGTTAATGAGAAAGGGAGTGAAGGTTTACCTACAATTAAGGAAGAGACAGCGGAAGAAAAAGAAGTTTCGACAGATGATGATGATGTAGATGACAACAGTAGTGATGAAACTTCAGATTCTGAAGCAAGTTATTATTTGGATAGTGATGATTCCGAAAATGAAAAATAGGGTATATAATGAAAATTTGTTACAAACATTTATAAGTTGTAAATTAGAAGATTAATTATGACTGTTAAACCACGTTAAACGGCAATAAAAATATAAAAAATGATTTATTAATTTTTACATACGATAGTTTGTTTTTTTCTCACACGTATAAATTGGCGCTGGCGTCATAATGGCTCTTAATTGCAGTGGAAAGTGCATAAATCTGCAAAAAATTACTCAAACGTGTCGTTGACAAAAGTCGTTGGGTAATATAAGAAAACTAACCTTAAATGCCCTTCTTTATTCACGTTTTAAAATGACATCGTGGAAACTAAATAGCATTATTGAGCTAAAAACAACAGAAATGCATACGGCTGGTGAGCCAGTGCGAATAATTGAATCCGGTTACTCAGAAATAAAAGGTACAACATTGATGGAAAAAAGGAGTTTCATGAAAACAAACATGGATCACATCCGACAACTACTTATGAGAGAACCGCGAGGCCATGCAGATATGTATGGAGTAATTTTGGTCGAACCTGATGATCCTACAGCTCATATTGCGGCTTTATTTCTCCAAAACGAAGGTTACAGCACCATGTGTGGTCATGTCACAATGGCACTTGGCCGATATGCAGTGGACAAGGGTCTCGTTAAACCCGTTAGCCCCGAAACAAGAGTAAACATTCAGTGTCCGTGCGGTTTAGTTAGTGCATTTGTAAAGTATGGCAAACATGGTTCTGGAAATGTCCGATTTTTGAGTGTCCCCAGTTTTGCATTTATGCTTGGTAAGAATCATTCAATTGTGACTATTTTATTCTATGCTAATCAGATGTATCAGATTTCAGAGTTGATGTTCCGAGTATTGGTGAAATATCCGTTGATATTGGTTACGGCGGAGCCTATTACGCTGTGGTACCTGCAAGCAAATTGAAGGTCGATATAACGGAAACACCGGTAAAGACATTAGCTGAATTAGGAGGATTAGTAACAAGTTTGTAACCTATTATTCAGTTGTAATTGTAATAGACTGTGTGATTGTTGTTTTTTAAAATTATTTTTTAAGAGGCTGTAAAGAAATCATTAATATTGACACATCCGGATAACGAAAACTTGGCATTTTTGTACGGAACAATAATCACGGATGGAAAAGATGAATTTTCTGATGAACCAACTAAAAATGTTTGCGTTTTTGCTGGTCAACAAGTATTAGATTTACAACCGTTCAGTTTAATTCTTCGAAAGTGACTTGATTTGTTTTTTTAGGTTGATCGTTCGCCAACTGGTTCTGGTGTAACTGCTCGAATTGCTATTCAATACGCTAGAAACCAAATTTTGTTAGGTAAAAAACGATGTTTTAGTAGTTGTATCGATTCACAATTTTTTGGGACACCTGTGAAAGAAACAGTGTGTGGAAAATACCCGGCAATAATTGTCGAAGTAGAAGGAAGATCTTTTTATATTGGCAAAAGCACATTTATTCTTGAATTAGAAGATGAGTTGAATACTGGGTTTCTTTTAAAGTAATCATTTTATCGCTATATTTTGTGTGCAATTTATATACAATTATTATGTACTGACATAGAAATTTATTAAAAATATCCTTGAAGTTATTATATGGATACAATCAACATAATATGTGCAACAAAAAGTAAATTTTATTTAAGGATAAGGAGCGCCTTATCTGATTGTGTATGCAATTATCACCAGGCGGCAACAGTAGATTGAAATTTCTGAATTGATCAGATTTGGTCGATTTGGTCGATGTTACTGGTAGTCTTGTGATCAAATAATACAAATTGTCATTTGCCGTGCTGTTTAAAATTATCGAACATGTCTGGGAAGGATCGAATAAACGTTTTTCCTTCCAGAATGTAAGTGGAATCTTTTTCCTAAATTTTTCTACGGTACTGTAGATTGGGAAGTACTATAAAGAGTTTCGTAATAGACATTAACGGACATTTTATATTTTATATATTTACTTTTAGGGCCCAAACTATGATGAAGGCACGTCTTAAGGGGGCCCAAACTGGACACAGTTTGCTTAAGAAAAAAGCAGACGCATTGCAATTCCGTTTCCGTATGATTTTAGCAAAAATCATAGAGGTATATCGATTTTTTTATCCATTTGTTTCATTTATGTTAAAATTATTATTTTTATAACATTTCAGACCAAAACATTGATGGGAGAAGTCATGAAAGAAGCTGCATTCTCTTTAGCAGAAGCTAAATTTACAACTGGTTACACCAGTCAAGTTGTGCTTCAAGGTGTGACCAAAGCACAAATAAAAGTTCGGTCTAGGAAAGATAATGTTGCAGGTTAAGAATAACATTAACAACTTACACAATTAAGTGATATTTATGTTAATTACTTCGTTTCAGGTGTAAATCTGCCAGTTTTTGAAAGTTACCAAGATGGCACTGATAGTAATAATAATAATAATAATAATAATAATACCGAAAAAACTATTTTATTACTATTTTGTGAATGTACTTAATCTTTATTTAGCATTTGAGTTAGCTGGACTTGCTCGTGGTGGCCAACAGTTGACCAAGTTGAAAAAAAATTACCAACAAGCGATCGCGCTTCTTGTTGATTTAGCATCTTTGCAAACAGCGTTTGTTACGTTAGATGAAGTAATTAAAATAACAAACAGAAGAGTAAATGCCATCGAACACGGTGAGTAGTGAATGTTATAACTAAAGATTGTTTAATCTTAAAAATCGTCTGATTTTCAGTTATCATTCCACGAATTGAACGAACACTAGCGTACATCATTTCCGAATTGGATGAGCGAGAAAGAGAAGAATTTTTTAGGTAATTATCTGTTTTTTAAGATTTATTTTTAAATAATTTAACAAATGGTGTATTTTAGACTTAAAAAAATTCAAGAGAAGAAAAAGCTAATCAGAGCAAAGGCTGAAAAAGAAAAAGCTGCGTTAAAGGCAAAGGGTGATTTAATGGATGCTCCAAAAAGCGTGTTTGAAGGCGAAGATGACGATATATTATTTAACTAATTACTTCTGTACATACACATATCTAACCTAGATAAAGTTTAAGACAGTAGACTTGCAAGTTAGTACATAAATATATAAATTGTATTTTAATCAGACAAAAATATTGATCTATAGAATTGTACAGATTTGATGCGATAATAATCGTGAAACTATATTCTGGACGTAATCTGATGTAAAAATAATTTCTAAGTGTTTAAAACTGTGAGATATTTGTATATTTATGAATTCGTACATCTAATTTACAGTAAAAAATGGATGGCATTAATGATGTTTCTTTAAGTAATTTTCAATAGGTTGAGCATATTCGGAATTCCAGTCTCGAAGAAAAATCTTCTGAATATCTTCTCGTATGAATTGCGTTGAATTTGGGAAATCGGGGACAGTTTCATTAATAACAAAACCAATTCCGCCGGTGTTAATGAAGTAATCACCGGACCAATTCGATGTCCCAATGTAAGCCACGCTATCAGTTACCATGTATTTATTATGGTTTACTCTCGCAAATGGTATAAGCATTTCTTCCTTCGTAAAACTTGGTACAACGAACATTTTCTGTAAAACAACTTAAGAATTGAGAACATGTAATTGGTGAAGCATTTTGTTTTCACAACTACCACTTCTATGTTTATCGTTGAGTAAGAATTGTTTAACACAGCCAACGACTTTAGATAGTACATCATGGCTGGATCCGTGTGATTCCAATGGCTGGCCAATAATTTCACCTCAACTTGCCTTTCGATTGCAGCTTTCTTAAGTGCATCATCTATCACAGGCCAAAATCTATTATAAAATAGTTTTCAATTTATTTATTTATAATTTCCTCAATCTTCACCTACATTGGTCGGGTTGTGTAAATTGTAGCTGGAAAATAGTCCATCACAGCAACATAAATATATTTGTCAGCGCTGTTAATAACATCTAAAATCGCATCGATGTCTGATGTCCGGCCTTGAGCACAAAATGGTGGCGGTGAACTCTAATTAAAATTTTCGTTACGTAAAATTAAATTTCACTATCTTGTGTGTGACATTACGGCCAAGTAGGTGTAAGCATTTGAATCGTTAAATTTAATGTGCAATGGTGACGTGTTGTTGTATCGAGTTGAGTACTCTGGAGGCCAATGGGGTGGAATTTCTGCTCCAGGTTTGCCCAAGTCCCAATAAATTTGAAATATTTTCGACATATCTTCAGCTAAACAGCTACAATTGTGGATTGTAACACCTAGTTCTTTAACCTATGTTGATTTAAAACAGAATCAAGACATTTTTCACGTAGAAACAATTTTTTAAATACCTGAGTAAGTGATCTCCAATCTAAATTTGCACTACCCAAATATATATGCAGATTGTCAACTAACCACATTTTCGTATGTAATATGCCGGCACCCATTAATTTTTGAAAGTCCAAACTTCGAACTTCTGCAGCCTTTTTTGCCTGTAATTCTTCGGTATCCAAGTTGGGTTGGGACGGAGCGGGTTGATTTTGGGCGATTCGAATTTTTATGTTCCGTTCAGTGCCAGCTTTAAGTAACTCGGAGAAAATCTGTTCGCCTTGCCAATCGGACGGATCATGCCAAACATCACTACCACGAAGTGTCCAATACGACGACGCAATGTCAATGGATTTCTTAGCATTTCGTATTAGGTCGAGCCAACTCACAAAAACTGGCAAATTTTCAACAGTGCTATTGTTGTAAACTAAATCTTCCGGTATACTTTCCAAAATGACCAATCTGAAAATGTAAGTGGTCAATTCAATATTCAGTTTCATTTTAGAAATATATATTATAAAACCTGCAATTGTCAGGACATCTGTCCCATCTCATGAGAAAGGATTTGATTTCAACTTCATCTCTTGCCTCTTTTTTTGCCCTAGAAATGGCAAGACCACGACCAGAACTATCAAAACCAGGATTATAGTTACAGGAATACATGACGGTTTCAACCAGTGACTCCATTTGTCTTCACCAGTTTCTTTGGCAGGTAAAAGATCGACGTCTGATTTTGAAATATCATTTTCAGAAGGCCTGTTAGTTTCATTGGTACTCTCATCCTGCTCCTGCAATGATAAATAACAATATCATACATGATTTTTCTTATTTTCTACAATGAAGGAGGCCATCTCCATCTATTGCCAATTTCACAAACGCTCATTCCATCATTCTATTAATTCTTTTCATCAATTTGGGTCATTAGTAACGATTACGGTACCACTGGGCACAGTGAGAAATGACAGAAGTTACCTTCTCCTTTTATAGAGATTAATGAAGAACAATTTGCCACTTATTAAACAATTAAAGAACCCCATAAAACTTTTTAACAATAGGAAAATTAATAAGTCTAATTATTGAACAACCTACGCAGCATTAATAAGTAATCGCAACAGAGAAAATTTGCTTAAAAGGAAGGTGCGGGAAAAGTGTGAAAGAAAATATAATAATTAATAGTTGCTAAATCATTTTTCCGGATAACAGACCTCGGCTCTCATTTTTATGCATTTCATAGATAAGGTAAACGGAAAACGAGATACAGACACCAATACCACTCCCAAAGAGCAGGAATAACCCTTCATCTTCACAACAACTTTTTATTATAACATCAACGAGGATATCTAGAGCTTTTTACAGTAATTTACTTTTACTAGGAAACCCAGGTACATCACAACTATTAGACTCGGGACCATGCTCGGAACATTATTCAAATTATTAATAAACACCATTCTTTAAAAATTGAACTTTTTTGGCAAGAATCTTTTTAATCTTGACGATCCTGCTTTTCATAAAAAAAAAGTTTATTTTTAGAGAATCTTGCTCAGATTAAAAATAACGTCAATGACGTAAGTCTGTCACCACGGGTTTTTCCCATTGACTAGCTGCTTGCAGCGCCTCCATTTATCGCGGCAGTGCATGAAATTACTCGAAGAAAAAGTCCACCAATGACGATACTCGGATTACAATATACATTCGTAACAGGGAAATGACGTAACTGAGTAACTGCGACCAATCGTGGAACGATACTTGATTTTTCTTCGAATGTTCGTGTTTTCCTCTTCCGTGAAGCTGATTGTACATGAATCATAGGACGAGTGGACAAGTAGCTAGACGCATTTTCTGTCTGCAGTTATCATGTTCACACTGATAATCACCACTGGTTCAAATTTACTCAGAACTGTATAAAACTTGGTAAGTAAGATTGAGAAATAGCGATTTAAAAAAATCAAGGACAAGGTTACTAGATTTGATTTATATCGTAATGTCGCAATATTCATTTGAGATTCAGGGAATTTTTATGAACTTATGAAAATGAGAATTTAAAGTTGAAAAAATTGAGATAATAGGTGAAAAACGGCGTTTTTAACCTATGTTTGATAGTTTTACAACTTTGTTATCAGCTTTATCCAATTTTTATTTATTTAATCTTATAAGCACTCAAACAGTTACCTACAAAATATGTCTAAGCGTTGTGTACTCAATTTTATCTCATTCTTTAGACCTGTATGCATGGAGAACACCTCGACTACATCACGGATTAAATCTCACAGTCAAAGTGATGATAGCAGCAGTAGTAATCATGATATCACAATCGAAGATGTTGGTTTGTACACATTTTTTATTTTTAATAGTTTTAATAGTTTATAAATACTTTTAAGTTTAAGTTTTGACTGTTATTGGCAAATTGGAATAAGGTGTGGTTTGAAAACGGGGACATGATATGAAAGTCTGTGCTCTGTATGGAAACGAGTAAAGAGGGAAAAAAATTGTTTTCTCTGTTTAAGTTCTTGAAACTTTTATTTCATTTCGTTTTATCTAGAATCAAGTTTTTTTTATTTTTTAATTTGAAATTTGATTTAATTTTTTTAAGTTTAAGTTGATAAAAAAAATGTGAAAATTTTATTTATTTGTTTTCAGTTATATTTGTTTGATTATTTTTTATCTATGTTTTATTTTGTTTTATTTTGTTTAGATTTAATTTAAACGAGTTCCAGAGAGTAAAATCCTGAATTACGTATGTTTGTATTATTTTTATTTTCTTTTAAATATAAAAAGATGTGTTGTCACATAGCGATATTTTTTTTAAAAAATTTTTCTTCAATGATTACTGTACCTACTTAATTTTTTTTATAAAAAGATCTGTATCAAAACAAAAAAAAATTGTGTGTGTATGATTTATCTTAAATTAATCGCTGTGTGACTTAAGTTTCGATTATGTGTAAAACACCTGTTAATTAACACTTTGTTCCGCGTTTTAACAGATGAGGTGATCCAACGAGCTTGCTCACAAAGTCTTTGGTCTACAGAAGAAGAAAATTCACACTCGCATGCTAAACCGTCAAAAAAAATGGCCTCGGATATAGCACGCAACAGGCCGCATATTAAAATCTTAGAACAACCTGCTGCAAAAGCGCTTCGATTTCGATATGAATGTGAGGGTCGATCTGCAGGAAGTTTGCCTGGCGCAAACAGCACACAAGAAGTCAAAACGTACCCTACGATACAAGTATAGGAAATTACTATTAACACACTAAAATCCGTTAATTAAATTACCTTTATTTTTTTATGATTAGATTGTAAACTATAGAGGACCAGTCGTTGTTGTAGTATCTTGCATCACTAAAGACCTACCATACCGGCCACATCCGCACAAATTAGTTGGAAAAGATGGATGCAAGAGAGGAATTTGCACTATGACAGTTAACTGTGAAAATATGATTTGCACGTAATAAATTTAAATTTAAAATCGAGTGTATAATATTAAGGTAATTATTTTATCTCAGGTTTTCCAATCTTGGAATTCAGTGCGTTAAGAAAAAAGACGTTGATGAAGCTTTGCGGGAGCGAGAAGTGCTGCGTGTAGATCCATTCCGAAGTATAACGAAATTAGCAAACCGTTTTTAATGGAAAAGTGTTAAAAATTACTACTTTTTTATCATTAGCGGGCTTTGATCATCGAAATCAAGCGAGTAATATTGACTTAAATTCAGTCCGGCTTTGTTTCCAAGCATTTATTGAGGGCTCTGAGAAAGATAAATTTACTCAAGTATTAACTCCTGTAGTATCAGATGCAATAACAGATAAAAGTAATTATTTTTAAAGTTTTATAATTTCATTTTAATGTGTTTGATTTTTTCATAGAGGCAATGGCAGAACTTGTAATATGCAAAATGAGTTCTTGTTCAGGAAGTGCCGACGGTAAAACTGAAATTATTTTGCTATGTGAAAAAATTGCAAAAGGTAAATATATCTTATAAGTTTTTATAACATTTATAATATCTTTTCTGATTTTATTATTAGATGATATCGATCTCGTGTTCTCTGAGGAACAAAACGGTCGCATAGTCTGGGAAGCGTTAGGTGAATTCCAACCCAATGATGTCCATAAACAAGTTGGTTAAATATTTTTTGTTTTGTTGTGGTTTGGAAGTATATTAATATTTTTTTTAAAAAAATTAGGTTGCAATTACATTTCGAACTCCGCCCTACTACAATAAAGAAATTGTGCAACCAGTCGAGGTACGGCTTCAGTTACGACGAAAATCTGATTTGACGATGAGTGAACCAAGGGCCTTTCAATACACACCGTTAGATTTAGGTATCAGGACTTTTTCTTCGAAACGACTTAAGTTGGAATGTGAATTATTTCAACGAGTTTTAAGTGCGACAGAAGTAGACGAAAGTAAAGATTCGTCAGGCCCTTTTGTTGATCCACTCGTAAATGGAATGACATCTGATGGCGCGATGGGATTAAAACGCAAAAATTCCAGTGCTATACTGGATCTATTTGTTTAATGACAAATGTTTTAGTATTTATTCAATCAATTTATTTTTTAAATTTATTATTCAAATTACATGCAATTATGGGTATTATACATATCTGTGGCGATGATTTTTATTTTTATTTTAAAAATATTTTATTTCTTCGGTATTTCAAATATTTTTTATTTTTGTAGATCCACAAGGATTACAAAAAAAGCGTAAAAAAGTATCTGACGATAGTTTGCAGAAATATCTGAGTCAAAATACGACTATACCGTCAATGAGTGAGTATAGTACATTTTCAATATCTAATCTCCAACCTGCTGATATTTTTTTTATTTCATTTTGCTTTGTTTCGGTAACACTTGTTCCTTTTACTTTTATTATTCAATGATTTTAAGGTATTTTTTTTAGGTTTTTATTTAGCATTATCATATATTTTTATCTTTTATTATCACATTTGTTGATTCTAATTAATCACCCAGTCTATAATTTTGTTTATTATTTGATTAATTTAGTTTTTATTTCTTTTTAAAGCGCAGGATGGAGTATTAAAAAATTTTAAAAAAAGAATAAGAAAAGAATTTGCAAACTTGATGTTGCGATCTTATGATCTTAAATTATAAATAAAATGTTTGTGACAATGCTGAGGGAGAATTTAGGAGCGTGTTTGTATAGATAAGATTGTTGATTATGAATTGTTATTCGAGATGTTTTATGATGGGGCGAGATTTTGTTATTTGTAAAGATACAAATAATAAAATTCTCAACCTAGCATTTGGTGTGTACTTTGTAAGTATAAACTGTTGAAGTTAATTGTTTGGTATAAACCATTAAAAAAATCAGTTATTGCTCAGAAAATGACAAATGTCAGATATATAATGTACAGTTCTCATTCTTAAACGGTTTCGCAGTACGAACATTTTGTGCCAAAGATTTTATTATTATTGAAACACTCCCAATTTCTTATAGGTGTTAGATGAGGTTACAAGTGCAAGATATTTTAGTAGTAAAATAAATAGCTTTGATACTGATCTTGATATGATAACTGGAATGTCATGTTTTAACTTTTAACAGTAGAATATACCGTATTCTTAACTCTCAGGCTCAGGATAACGTTAACAGTTTTGCTCGCATTTCTTGTCAATTAATTTCAGCTTTCTTTCTAAGTGATGTAAGTATTAACTTCATATACGTTCCACATTTGTTTTTGTGGTTGCTAAAATCATTTGATTGTGTTCTTCTACTCATATTTGTGTGCCGTAATAGAAAACGGTGGATTTATATATTTGTAATAGATCAAAAGTGATTATTTTGGTTATTTCTTTGCAAAGTAATTTTTTTAAGAAAATTTGCCGACATGTGACAAAAACTTCAAAATAAAAAGTATAAAAATGCAAGGAATTGTTTTCATTCCTGAATGAATATCGAAACTCATCTTATTACTATCCCAACGCTTTTTATTTCATACTTCCCTTTTATTTATTTTATATTTTTATTTTCAATATATATTTAAATAATTTTTAGGGCCAGTTGTGAGGCCTTTATCAAATGTACACTCTGTTCCATCAACATCCGGTGTAAATATTATGCCTCCGCGATTGGTTATTACACCCAAACGATTCATTAAGCAAGAAGGTATGTAGTTTTTTAAAATTCAATTACTTTACTAGAATATTTTTTCTTTTCATGTTTTAAAGAACCACCGCGGCATCCTACACCAATATATGCTTTTACATCTGCCAATTCATTTGTACAACAACCTATAAATTTCTACCAGAACATAGCGCAAACTTCCATTCCATCACAGTCACAATCACCATTCAATGATCGGATGCAAGTATCGCCTAACCCGTTGCAAATGGACAGGGCGTTGACCAACCAGCCCTCGCCCATGTCAACCGACACCGCTCAAACTTCGTGCTTAACTGAGGCGATGGCTGTATTGGGTAATTTTGACGATCCAAATTTGGCCTATTTAAACCCTGCAGCGGCGAGTCAGCAAATGTGTGGTGTAAAGGAGAAAGATCAGAATCAAGAAGAAATGCAGCTGACAAGTTTAGACTTTAATTTGTCACTTGATTCGAATGACTTTAAGAATTTGTTACCAGGTTCTGATGCAAGTTTGAACGCATTAGTTTCGACAATGAGCAATAACAGTCTTCACTTTTCATCTTTAGACAGTTTTGCTCCTGAAACACCCGATAGTTTCAACCTCATTCAAAATGAAATTATGCCGTTTACTCCGATGGGACAAAACTTGCATCATCAGCAATGACACATTTATGATTGAAATAATGTCTTATTTTTTTAAAATAAAGATTTATGTAATCTTCTTAATTGAAATTTTTATTTAATCGACGAAATGATAGAATAACTGTTTTAACCATTAATTTGCTATCCTGAGTAAAGAGGTTAAGGTTTCTAATGAATTTTATCATACTAGATGGCGATTTTAAAACTCAAATCACCTGTGTTAATGTTCAACTGTTCTATCTAAACGTTTTTATCTGTTGACTCTAATTACCATACATTGTTGCGGCTTTCAGGAAATATTTTTGCATTGTTTATAGAAAATCAAATCTTGAATTTAAAATGTTTATATATATCCTTGTTGAGCATAATTATAATTTTTTTTATTATAAATGTATATTATTGTAGAGTCAATTGTACCTTTATACGAATAAATACTTCGGAAGGTAAAATTAATTGTTTTATTGAGATCATCTTTTTTTAATTGGACTCTTCATCAATGGTGGGTGGCCAGTCTAACTGCACAGACTAAAAATAAAAAAAATTTAAATGCGAATCGAGATCATCCTCTGCACGTTTTACCTCGACATCCAGTTCTAAAATATCAGTTTCAACGTTAAGTATTGTTCCCAGACTCGGTTCAGTCCTTCCAAAATCTCCATGAACGAATTCTTTAACGTAACTAAAAATTAATTTAAGGAATTCCGTCTACTAAAGCAGCAATTAATGATTTTTGTTATAAAGGATACGTTCCAGCTTGAGTAGTTAATGTAATCTTAAAATGATATGTATCGATAAGTGAAGCTTTAATTTCATGAACGACCCTTTGTCGCACAGCAAGAGGCCGTCGGTGCAAAACGCGAATTGGTGTCTTTTGTCGAAGTGTCAAATTTTGGAAATTTTGGAGCAAATTTAACCGTTCTGTGGTTAATGGTTGGCGCGAAAAACAACGAGCTGAGTACGTTTTGGTTTTGTATTCTTCACCAACTCTCAATTCTGAAACCTCGTCTCTAATGAAAAATGTTAATTAAGGGTACATTACTGTATAATTATTCACTGTGTATGAAAATACCTCGACACAATTTGAAGATCTCGGACAGCTATGTCATTTGTACTTTGATTAATTTCCTACAAAAATTTCATCATTAGTCATTTCATGTGGACCAAATAATATTTACTTTTTGAAAAGCTAGCATTTCACGTTGAGTAAACCATATTCTCCGCGGGTTAACAAATTCTAATACGAATGGACGTCCTGTCAACATTTTAATTCAAACTTATTCAATTATTTTGTTTTTATATAATAGATTTGAAACCTCTTCCTAATGTTCTGACGTCAACATCTTCACGCCCGGATGCAGAAAACTTTACATCTAAACAAACAATTTAATTACTTTAATTAAATTTTACAAATTTCAATATACAGTATTTTCCTACCATCAGCTTTAATGTGAGTTTCTAGTTTCTCACAAATTAATTCTTGAATTGACGTTTCCATTAACTTCTCACCATCAACTAGCCATGGAGTCTGGCTCAACTTTCTCGAAAACTTGTTGTAACGTCCTAAATATTAAGAAAGAAAAAAAGTAATATTTGCTAGAGAAAAATACATTAAAACATTTTCACACCTCCAAGGTATAACGATTTGTGAAAACATTTAACTTCCTTGTAAAATGATACGGAATTTGGAATTGTAGGCGGCCATTGCGTACAGCTGTAAGTAATTATATTAGTTTTCAATGTCCTAATTACACGGTATTAACAATTTATAGTACCTTATTATTTTTTCGTCTCTTAATTCCGTAATTGCTTTTTCCACTTTAGCGCGAGAAGGACCAAATTTCTAAAAAAAAAAGAAAAAATCATAAATTTTGGTATTTTAACTTCAACTATTTTTTTATCTTTTTATCTTACTTTTAAATTTTTCTTAGGAGTGTTGTCGATCCAGTCCAATTTATTCAAACTATAATACATTTTTAAAAAAATTTAATTAAGAAAATAACTTTTTTATTTTTAATTTCTTACATTTCTTCGCATTCCTTTGAATCATTTTCATAATTTGTCGTAATAATTATATCAAATTTGCTAACAACGTTAAATGAAACGTGAAATTCATTTTCAACCACTGCCCCTACAATCCACTTCCAAACTTCTTTAACACTGGATGGTTGTTGATGTTCATACATATTGGGAAATTTTTTTTTCAAGATAACTAGAATAATGTGCTAAAAACCCACGAAACAAAAAATATAACAGCAAACAATAAATAAAAATTTCAGTCACTGTCACTCACGTCTTGTAAAATACAGCACAATGGGATCGTCAACGCCAATACAAAATCTTCAAACTGATAATCAGATTTCTTTACATTAGCTATAATCTTTTTTAAAAAAAATTAACATCAAGTGGGTTTCATATGAAATCTTCCCATAAAGTACTTGTAATGTTTTCGAAATATCACACAGCTCTTGCAATATTCCATAGCAAGCAACACAGGGGTTTAAACGTTCCTTCTTGGCTTTAGGCACTTCATTTTCAATTTTCTCGTCAAGATATTTAGCTATTTCCTATAAAGATGTTAATTTACATCAGTTCCAAGTCCAGGCATATTGAGTCCTAGGTTTTAGCAATACAAACCTCTTTAACAGAGTCGAAAGATCGAAATATCTCAATTTCCTTCACGTTAATGTAACGTAAAATGCACCTGGGACAAAATCCTGCGTACTGTAGTTCCTTAATAATACTTGACACATCTTCTTTAGCATCTGAAAACATCTTAGTGACAATTTATTAAATTAAGAGCATCAACGTGCCAGAGCGTTGCTGAAGCGGATGCACAATAGTCCGCGTTATTGTCTCTAGAGCGCGACACTATTTTTAACCGGAAGTGATCGATTTCTAGTTGGTTGATCAGCTGCTTGCGAGGCTGCTTGTCATCTATATTATTCCATCTTGGGTGTACAATAAGTTTGGAGGTTTGGTTTGAATGAAATGCTTATATTTTGCCTTTTCTAACTGTTATCCTTAAATTTATGTGTATCACATAAGCGCAATGTTTAAGCCAAATCCAGATTATGATGCAGAAACTTATTTCTCTTCGATTAATTCAATGGCCAAACGGATTGTTATGGACACTGTTGCATTGCAAACAACTCATGCGGAAAAATGGAAAGATCTTCAACATTCCGACAAGGATGATTTAATAACGAAGAATTTCTTGAAACCAGCCAAGACGGAAAATAATCTTAATGTTTCCTCCTCACCCGAACAGAATTGTTTTCCAAAATTATTGATTACAAGCGGACAAAAAATTGTTATTGAAGAGGAGAATGCGAATAGATTGAGAGCTGTAATACAGATTTATTTTATTGTTTACATTTTTTTTATTATTGAATCTTGATTTAAATTCAGGGCAAATCATGGCGAGATGAACATTCTGCTCCTTTCATGTGGGAGTCTAAAGTAAATCTATGTAGATAATAATTATCGGAGTTGCTAAATCGGCCCAATATTGGGCCGAAATAGCCGCAGCGAATAATTGTATTTTACTAATATTTTTTAAATTTTTTTCTAAGAGTCAACTGAATTTGAGTTATATATTGCAAGAAGTTTCAACTGTATCGCCAAGCGAGGAGGAAATTAAACCTGAAGAAGTCATAGCCGTAGAAACAGAACAGGAAGCAAATGAAATTTGCGAAGCTCAGTCTCAAAAAGTTAAACGGCAAAGTTTTAAACCGAACGATGAGGTGGTAAAGAGGAGTCATTCGAAAAAGAAGATTGCACCTCCAATTCCGACACCGGTTGCAGTCCAGAAAGAAGTGGAAAGTGCTCCAGTGCGAAATGAGGCTAAGGTTGCGAAAGTACATTTGCCAACATCTGATGACGACGACAGTAATGTAATGCAATGAATAAATGAAAAGCTAAATTTGGCGTGTTTAATGTATTTTTTTCTTTTTATTTTAGGATAATATTCCGAAAACTGGATTTGATTTTTTGGATAATTGGTAGAGCTAACTCGTGAATGTTCAACAGCAATAAACACGCAGAATAATATTATTCTGTGATAAACATTGATACTTGATGTATGTACTATAATATGTGCCGCGAATATTCTATTTACAAACATGTAATTACACCAATTTATACATTTTATCGCTATGCTTATTTTTTCACTTTTTATTCATTAAAAATATTTATAGCCTTGATATTTATTTCTTAGTTTATTTTTTAAAATGACCTCACCATTGGTATTTAGTCGCAGTTCGAATTCTATAAACAACCACTAGATGTCGTTAAACTTCAGGTACGTAACACAATATAGATGGCGATTGTGATGAATACATGAGCTGAGTGCTTCAGACGTACAAACGTGGCATAGTTTTGGTAGATTTTATCAGTCTTGATTTTTTAATTTTTGTCATGGGTCTATGTAAATGTCCGAAAAAGAAGGTAACAAATCAGTTCTGCTTTGAACATCGAGTGAATGTCTGCGAACATTGTATGGTGACGAATCACCCAAAGGTTTGTATTTGTGATGATAACTAAAATAAATTGAGTACTGGTATTGACAAAAATATTATACAATTATTCATTCTCTTAGTGCATCGTGCAGTCGTATTTACAATGGCTTCAAGATAGTGACTACAACCCGATATGCGAATTATGTACAACACAGTTGGATGGGGAATGCGTCAGATTGACTTGTTATCGTAAGTTCAACCATTAAAACAATCTCAAAATACAATTTTAATCTACGACTATTTGTTGACAGATGTTTATCACTGGTCGTGTTTGGATAAATTTGCCAATTCACTCCCAGCTCACACGGCTCCGGCCGGTTACACTTGCCCTAGCTGTCAAGTGACAATTTTCCCTGCTCCAAATGTTGTTTCTCCAGTCGCCGACAGTCTTCGGTCAATTTTGTCAAAAGCTACATGGGCTCGACCGGCTTTTGGTTTACCATTAGCAAGTTTATTTTTTATTTTTTAATTATTTAACGTAATTTAACTAAATTATGTAACTATTACTGTATTTACAGATTGAACCGTCTAGTGAAGATAATACGCCAAAAGTTACGAACGGAAATCATTCCTCCGACGCGTTAGCTTCGTTTACGAAAAAAGAAACTTTGTCAATTGAACCAGAGGTAACATCTTGGTCTTCTGTTGTTAACACGAATACCCAGAGAATATCAACTAACGCCACTCACACTGCTGCAAATTATGCTCCAACAAGCATTACCTATTCCAATGTGATAGGGGGTTAGCACAGACGATTTAACATTTAAAATGAATGACCTGTTTAACGCTGCTTGTTTTATTTTTACAATTCAGCTCAGAGTACTTCACCTAGGAAATTGTATGATGCAACTGATCACTTTTCATTGCTGAATACATCAACCGATCACGATGAAAATAAGTACAAAAGGAGATCTGCCCTCGAATGGCTAGGAAGATGGTTCAAGTAAATATTTTTCTATTTGAAAGTAGGGTAGGAAGATGAATTACCAGTTTTTTTAAAAATTATTTTAGATCTCGAACGAATACACGAGGTCGGCATGATCCACATTGGAAGTTTAAGCGTTGGGTTGTAGTGGCTATTCTCGCGGTGCTGGGTTTTTTCACGTTAATTATGGTTTTTATACGTTTGGGGAGGGCTGCAGCTGAGGATGATCCTTTTTTAAATCCAATGGCTAATCCGCAGATAAGAGTTAATGAAAGATAAAAGCCAAAATTAATTGCAATTACATTGGGACATTCATACGACTATTTTGTGTATTTTTTTAATTTGTATGAATCGATTTAAACATGTTAATTATAGTGTACAAAATTGCATGCTCATGTAGTAATCTGAAATTTCTAATATAATAAAATTTGATGATTCAGTAATTTTTTTAGTTCAAAAACATTTTTAATTGGATATATGGACATTTTCAAATTTAATTTATCATGATTTTTTAGTATTTTTTGGTTTTTTTTCTATTTTTACAATTTTTTGATTCAACATTAAGTCAGTTATAGCATATAATATTCGGGATGATAATGAATGAAGAGAGCTTCCACACACATACGCATTAAAAATAATATTACACTTGCGCCTGAAAGATAAAATTGTTTTTTGTTTTTGTATTTAATAAATTGGAGGAGAGGATAAATCGTTTACCAATTGCGATTATACACACAGTATGCGAAAAATATATGGAATAACCACTTTCGTAACCAGATACAAATCCCATCGCTGCGAAAAGAAATGCAGCGGTATGGCTTATCTGGAAGCATAAAAAGAGATGAAAAGTTGCGAAATTTATATACTTGCATTGACTTTACTAAAACGATGTATAGCCATTGGCTGGAGGAATTTGATACATCGCCTGTGTACGCATCGTATACAATGTTGTCATTAATGAGTAATATAGTACAAAATATTTGTAAACTTATTGACAAGATCATGAATAGGTCGTTGACTCGTACTCGCTTGCAAAAGAATAGTATCCTCATACCATAGTCTCAATAATGACGTAGTAGTCATCTCTTTATTCGGGCCCTTTATACAGCCCAATTTGCAATCACAGCTTTTAGTTTTTTAGTGTCATTATTTGTAAGTAGATTTGCGTTATAATATTTAGAAAAACATGTCACGAAACAATGCCATCTCGAAAAAGCAACAAAAATCGGCTTGTGGTGTGAACACAGATTATTGGCGACTGTATTCGGCTTAATTGTTTAGTATATAAGCTTTGTGTTCATTTTCTCAAGATATTTTTGACACAACCTGCAGAAACTTTGATTTTCTCCGAATGTTCTATTGATTTTCTCCGAATTCAAGTTTTTTTCTTCTAAAAAACAAAAACTA
This sequence comes from Strigamia maritima, assembly GCA_000239455.1. Taxonomy (NCBI): domain Eukaryota; kingdom Metazoa; phylum Arthropoda; class Chilopoda; order Geophilomorpha; family Linotaeniidae; genus Strigamia; species Strigamia maritima. The sequence continues at coordinate 123,729 of JH431970.1, read as the reverse complement.
AAATTTTTTAAAAAATATTTTTTTATCATACCGGTATTTTTTTTTTATCGTCCTGCAAAACTAATAACGATACAGTACCTAAATTAATTGCTCACTTGTGAGCTATAAATTTAAATTCATCCAACAAAACATAAAATTAACTTAGAACAATAGAACTCAATTATCCCTTAAATAATATTACTCGTAAAAGTGCATTTAATTTCTTCTTCAATTACAAAAATCAATAGAAACTTCTCAAAGAAGATAAAAAGCTGTTAGACTAATTATGATAATTTATTCAGCAGGTTTTAAAAAATTTTTTTTAGAGAACGGCTAGGAGAAAAAGCAGAGCACTTAACAGAACAGAGCACTCACTGGCATAAATTATTATGCCAGTGCTATTCATGCAAAATCAAAATGGCATCAGTTTGATTGGGTCATATTCGTGACTTGTTACGATAAATCGATAGCAGACTACATGTCGCAAGAGTAGAGAGAAGGAAGCGAATTGAGTAAACGAGCTTTAAATTTAGTAAAGGATCAATAAAGTCGGTTGCTTACAACAAAATGAATTGTTTGACTGCATGAAGTTAGTTACCTGCATCATTATCCAATATACAGTTACAATGCAGTCTTATCAGCTGACAGTGAGCAAAATTCATCACAAGCACTGAAACAAAGCTAAGGTAATACTTTTTAAAATTTTACCAATAATTTTAAGTTGAATTAATTCCGATTTTGCTGATTTTATTGATTTCTAAAATTTGTTTGTGAGGAATTACTGTTTTGTTTTTTTTCTATTTCAAATATGATTACCAAGCTATTTTTTAAAAATAGAAAACAAGTTACGAGTAATGTAGTTAGTACATTTCCCCCAAATTATAGTTAAGTGCTATCTGTTAATAGATTTTTAAAGTTTCTATTTTCCCACTTGCAATAAAATTTCAATCAACCCTACATTACACAACGGGTGACATGTTATAATTTCCCTTTGACCTAATTATTAATTAATGTAAATGTCACTTGTTGTTTTCCATTTGCTTTCAGTTTCCATGGAGAAATTGAGTTCGGTGCTTTAATGAGCTTTACCGAAATAATGTGGCTATGCTCACGCAAACTAGAGTTGGCCTTTAAACTATGGACAACTACATCTCTATAAAACTGCACAGCACCAAATCAAATAGCTCTTACGACAAATTGGAAAAATATTATTGAACGGTATTTCATAGCAACCAATAATTGTTTAAATTCATTTAAACGGGTGTCTGTTTATTTATAATTTAATTTTTTTTTGTTTTATTAATAAACGGACCAGGTTGGATGGAATCATGGCAATGGCGAGATCCAATTCAATTGTATTACTTAGGAAGGGCGCATTTATTTGGAGGACAACCACCAAACAGATATCGGTCAGTACTTAAAAAGTGTACGATGATAAAAAATAGCTGTAAATTGTTGATGACAACCTGTTAATGAAACGATATATAATTCTATCATTACTTGTTGCCATAGTTTCAAAGCAATGCACGAACTTTTAAAAATAATAAAAATGTCTATGAATATCTTATATACGGTGTATTATTTTCTAACATTCAGAGTACGGTAATTCAGGCTTTAATAATAAGAGAATATAAAACGCAGGTGGCCAAAATGCTTAAATAGAATATCTCTCTTTGTGCTTATTAGTAGGGATGCACCGGATCCAAAAATCACCGGATTCCGGATGCCGAATTTCACCGAATTTTGAATTTATTTAAATTCCGAATAGCGGTCAAATACCAGATTATTTCATCTGAAAACCCCGAACACAGGATTTACACCGGATCTCAAAACCGAATTTTAAAAAATTTAAAAAGAAATATAAAATAATAAAATTATTATTAAAAGACATTTGATTTATAATATTATTATTTGTATACAACTAAATTTTGACCAAATACCGAATTTTGCCTAATTTTTTTTTTTTTTTTTAAAGATTAAAAATTAGGCAACATTCGGCATTCGGTCAAAATTTTGAACATTTCCGAACCGGATATTCGGAACCAGAACATTGAAATTTCCAAATATCCAAATACCGAATATTTTGTTTTCAGCCAGATTACCGGACACCGAAGCCGAATCCGGATATCCGGTGCATCCCTACTTATTAGTTTCATTAGCTTTTCATTTACCTGAAATTATGCCAAATCTTTTAACATATTGCTATGTTGACATTAAGTCTGTTTACCCAAGAATAATAAAACTCCTCGATTTTATTAATTCGCAAACAAGGAAGTGATGCGAAAATCAATTTGCTAAAGGCCAAATGCCAAACAGAATGATGAATTACGAAAAGTTTACATATAAAATAAACTTCTATTTCAGTGCCATGTTAATAATTCGGTCTTCGAAAGGTCTCTCAAGGTTATTGCTCTAAAAAAAATATGTAATCAATTTATACGATCAGACCGAGCAATAAATAGATGGGGCTAAATATTTGCTCTTGAAAGAGACTCGTTGCCGTGACAACAAACGCCTAATAACAACAAACGAACAACTCACTTTAGAAATAGTAATCGAATGGTTTTTGATTGTCTAAACTTGGCTATAAACGATAAATTGAGGATCAAATTGTCATCATGCTATGACTTTTATTGAAAAAGGAATTTTACATAACATTATTTTGAATAGGAGGTACGTAAGAAAGCATTGCATTCTTGTTGTCACGTTGCAGTTGTAAACCTAAACCGAATGTAGTCGTCCAAATCACATTAAGTGATTGTAAATATAAAAAGTTTTCATGTAACATAAAGTAAATTGAGTTTTTAGGAGATTTTTTTTTTGCCCTTTTTGTTTCCAGATAAATATTGTTAAAAGATGGTTAAAGAAAATCTGGAGGATGTAACATTTATTATTTTGTTTGTAAATTAGAATTGTGTTGGTGTTATATCTGTGCATTTTCTTTTAGAAGACATAAGCCGAAAACACATATCATGGACAAGTATGAGAAGCTCAGTAAAATTGGTGAAGGATCGTACGGAGTGGTTTTCAAGTGCCGAAATCGAGAAACGGGTCAGCTAGTTGCGATAAAGAAGTTTGTTGAATCCGAAGATGACCCGTTAATTAAGAAGATTGCTCTTCGTGAGATTAGATTATTGAAGGTATTATATTTGGTCGTGTAATTGTTGATTGGATTGTATATCTGTCTTTCTGGTTGCCATGTCGCCCAATTGATGGGGGAAAAAATATCAATTTTGTTTTCATTTTTCCTAGCAATTTAAACATGTTAATTTGGTCAACTTGATTGAAGTTTTTCGACGCAAGAAAAAACTACATTTGGTTTTTGAATACTGTGATCACACTGTCTTGAATGAATTAGAAAAATTTCCCAAAGGGTAAAACTAACACAATAAATTAAATCGTATTACATTTGTATAATAAAATGGTAATTTTTCGTTTTAGTGTTCCTGAACCTTTAACCAAAAGAATTGTTTGGCAAACATTGCAAGCAGTAAATTTCTGTCATCAACACAATGTACGTGTGCAAAAATATTTTGAAGACACGTTTGAACTAAAGAAAAAATACAATTTATTGCAGTGTATTCACCGAGATGTAAAACCCGAGAATATTTTGATAACTAAAGAAGGCGTTATCAAATTATGCGATTTCGGATTTGCACGCATTCTCAGTAATTTCTTTATTTTAAAAAAAAAAAAAAAAAAAAAAAAATTAAAAGTAACTTAAAACTTACTAATTTTGATTTCAACATATAATTTAAGCGCCCGGTGAAAATTATACCGATTATGTAGCAACACGTTGGTATCGTGCTCCAGAGCTTTTAGTAGGGGATACACAATACGGACCTCCCGTAGATGTATGGGCCATAGGATGTGTATTTGCTGAGCTAATTCGAGGGGAAGCATTATGGCCCGGAAAATCTGATGTTGATCAGTTGTATCTTATCCGCAAAACAGTAGGTACGATCACAATACATTTATGCGAAAATGTCATCAAAATATTAAAAATAATTCAATTTGCAGGAGATTTCATTCCTAAACACATGCAAATATTCAAAGCAAATGAATTTTTTGTTGGTATGACTATTCCAGAACCGGAAATAAGGGTACAAAGAGCATCTTGGAAGGATAATGTCTATGTTAAATTGAATTTCCATTTTCAGGAAAGTCTGGATATGAAAATGCCAAAAAGTGTAGATGACATGGCTATGGATATTCTAAAGGTTAACCCGGTTATTAAAAAAAAATTATATTTCAATTACTTGTAAAACTTTAAAAAAATAGAAATGCCTCGATAAGGATCCAGCTAAACGATCCACGTGCCAAGAGCTGCTGCAGCATCCCTATTTTGCCAATACGTCCTTTCGAATTCCAGAGTACGAACTTGAGGACTATGAAAAGGTTCGAAATAGGGCACGCGCTCGGGTAATAACAATTTTTATGACAATTGCACAAAAGAATTCTAGCAATAGCAAATTTCCATAGCAGCAAAATGTAAACGATAGTTGTGCACTGCAAAAAAATTAGTTGTGCTTGAAGTGGTTGTTAATTAAGCAATTATGCAAAATGTTGACATGATTTGTGCTCGTTTTTAGATGGAGCATTACCTACCTCAATTGGCGGGCCATAGTCTGAGTAGCCAGTCGCAAGTGGCGGCTTCTGAAAGTAGGCGCTTGAAGTTCGACCATCTACCTACGATATGAAAAAAGAATAATTTTCCAAGTTAATTACAGTTACAGTTATTGTAATGTTTCAGTCTCGAGATTAGGAGTTAACGTTTTAACAGTTGTTTGTTTGGAATGTTATAAAGTTGAAGAACAAAATTAAAAAGTGTATTTCTTGTTAAATTTTTATTTTGTATTTTTATTTTGTTTTTCGTTTATTATAAACTCGAGTGTTTGTTTATTTTAATTAGTAAAGATTTGGTTATCACAAACCAAAAAGATTTTATCGCTTTCAACTTTCTTTTCTTTTTTATTCGTATTTAAAATGCGCATTTTAAACTAAATTTAAATAAACTCCATGAATGGAGATAAATATAAAAACTGTACAGAAAAAAACTTATAAATTCTTCCATGTAATGTGAAATAGATTGTTAATATGAACGTTACTATTAAAACATTTAGTCAAGCAAAATTTATGCTTTTTTGACCACCATGATACGAAGAAAGTTTGTTAAAGGGTTTAGGCATGGGCTAATTGTTGGGCGTTAGGCGTCAGGCTTTTAGGCCGCATTAGTTGTGTCAGGAAAGGAGAGTCAGGCGTCGGGCGTTAGGCCACAGATTAGGGGAGGTTAAGTCTAACCTAATCTGTGGTTAAACGTCGGGGGTTTTGTTTAATGTGATTAATTAATAATTTTATTTATTAAATTTATGGTGGAAAATTTTATTTTAGAGTAATTTATAAAAAATAATTTATTTATTTATTTATTAATTAATTTATTTATTTTATTCATTCATCAATACTGGCACAACTGTTATAAATGAAATAACTACTTATTTAGGAAAACCTTATTTGGGAAATTAATAAATGAAAAATTTTATTTCTATTTACATTTATATTGTTTTAAAAGGTGTTTGATGTTGTCATCACTAGGTGTCGTCGTGATTAGTACATGATACGTCATGTATATGGTACATTCAATCATAACCACCTTTAGTAGCAATGTTGTAATACAGTGTGTAGAATAGACACTATATTACTTGCTGGGACTTTGCAGTGCAGTCTAGGCATTTGTCACCGAAATGAAACATCCAATCCAGAATGCCTTTGCTGCACTTCCATGTTTCAAGCAAGTATAATTATGTGTGCACAGCACAGAAACAAGTACACATTGTTAAAGGTATTATTAAATATTAACTCAGAAATGCACCAAAAATATTTCAAACTTTCATTTTGTCATCAGATAGTCAATTGTAGCCTGGTTATCAAGAAGTTAGAAGTCATCTTTTGACAAGATGGCATAACATTGTCATACAACTAATTCAACTAAGGTATGGCTTCAATTATAATAAGTTCAGCTTTTTATGCTGTTGACAAAACAAATATCCCTGTAACTTGGGCTACAATTAACAAATTTTTAGTTATTTTTGGTTTATTTAGTAGTCTTTTTCTCGTGCTTTCTGATGGTGCAAAAAGATTTTATTTTGTGTTTAATTTATTATTAAATTTTAGGGTTTGGTGAACTCTTAAGTCCAATTTTTTGAGTGGACTTAACATTATGTCGCAGGGTTGTAACACCGGAGTGATGTTTGGGGGTCTGTTTGCTTCTTAGATGAACAATCCTCTCACTCAGGACAGGAGTTGTCTTATGACTTTCACTTCTTTGAAATTGGCGCTCTCAATGCAAATGTAAGCACTGCTTATGACATTGGGTATCAGTATTCGGCACCATTTGGGGGATTCTTCAGCTGTCAAATTGGGAATCCCATGACGCCAAAAGTTAAATTGGCTACCGGAAATGGGGATGGGTATATCTGCACGCTTGTGCTGCTGGGTACAGCTGCGAAGTTAACTACCGTTTGAAAATGGCGCGTGCTGTTAAGCAGATTGATATTGTTTTGCCGCCATTCAGGGACCAGTCGGCTTTGTATGTCGAAACCAGTGTGATGGAAGATATGGACGATGCTCCTGTGATTGATGATGGGTTGTCTGGAGGGGCCATTGCTGGTATTGTGATTGAAAGTTTGGTTCTTGTAGTGTTGGTAGTGTTGGCGGTGATGGCGGTGAGGGTTGTGATAAGGAGGTGGTGGCGACGGGCAGCTGGTGCTGGGTCGGAAGCTGAGCGAGTGTTGCCTGCTATATTGTAAAACTAGATAGCGTAAGTTAAGACACTTTAAGAACCTAACACTGGTTCCATTTAATAGTCGTTTGGGTGAGCCTAAAAATCAAGGTGACTATTTTTGAGTCACTGCAGAGTTCTAAATGGCAGTTCTAAATATAAGACAAAGAATTGATCGAACTGCTGCTAAGAGAAAACTGCTAAAATCCATACATCTATGGATTTTAGCGTCTATTCATCAGCAGTTCGATCAATTCTTTGAACCCAAAAATGAAACTAATTATATTAGAAAATTAGAAGAACAGAAATAAACAACTCGCAAATTTCCATTAAAACAATATTTAAATATGAGATTAAAAAATTTGATTTTTAGGTTCACTCAAACGACTATTAAATGAAACCAGTGCCTAAAACACACCTAGATTTTAGACACCTAGATTTGCAGGGTAGTTATGGCATTATTGGTAAAGATAGAATGGTTTTTTTAAGGTTTTTTTATTGGTTTGATAGTTGTAATCTCATATTTAAATTTGCGAGTTGTTTATTTCTGTTCTTCAAATTTTCGAATATCATTATTTCATTTTTGGGTTCAAAGATCTACTCATAGATGTCGCGACTGCCGAGTTGCAGCAAATGTGTTTGACGTCATTTTATTATATCCAGCGCTGCTTTGAGAAGCAGTCGCAGCTTATAATCTGTGGTCGCAGTCGAATATCACTCGTGTGACCATTTTGGATTTGAATTTTCTGTAAGTTGTGCGTTCATTTACTTTTTATTACTTGCTATTTCTCACGTGTTTTGTTTTTGAGCTGCTGTTTTGTCCTTTTAAATTTATTTTTGCGCTGCTTTGCTTCGACTTTGCTTGCATTTTGTATTGCACGGTTTGCGTTTGCTTTTAACGTCTTTTAATTGCATTTTGCGCTGTTTATCGTTGCTGCTTTGGTGTATTTTGCTTTCTTTTCTGTTTTTTCTTTTTAGAGGCCCTCGCAATATTAGTGCCGAGATGATTGTGTTTGTACGGCATTTTTTAATCGTTTTGCATTTATTTGTATTAATTTGCACAAACCTTCGCCTTATTTTACTCAATTTATGCGCGTTTTAAATTTGCATAAAATTTTTTGTCTTTTATTGCGCTGCTTTAGTGTTTTGTGGTTCAGTTTCATTATGTGTCGGAATGTTTATTTTGTTGCATAAAGAAAACGATAATAAAATTAATAGATTATTTTTTGATTTAGTTTTTTGATTTAGTTTTTTATATATATTTTTTTATTTTTATTTTCAGATCATTCGGACTTCGACCAGGACCATGACGTCGCTTTTCGGACCGGCCCATTGAATATTACGTAACTTTGTTTTCTCATGTTTAAAATGCAATGTTTGTGTTTCCGACTTAGGAAATAAAAATGCAATATTTGTATTTCCTAAGTCGGAAACACAAACATTGCATTTTAAACATGAGAAAACAAAGTCAAGTAATATTCAATGGTCCGGTCCGTTTTGGATAAAAAGTGGCCGCCGCGATTTCGCCTATCTTCTCTTTTATAATATATTCAAAATTATGTATTCATATTTCGATTAATAAAACCACTTATTAAGCATTTATATTTTATTTTATTCAATATTATTCAATATAATAAACTGATTAAAAATACAACAAAAAAAAGCTTAAGTATAAATTTAAATTATACAAAAACAACTTAGAATATAAATGATAAATTGAAAAAAATTACAAATCAAGCTTAACAAAAAATTACAAATCAAAAACAATCGTATTTAGTTGACGATGATGGCCTTCATGTCTCTAACGCGAGGGCCGCACGCAGCATCTGAAAAGAAATCTGAAAAGAAATGTCAAAATCATGCGAAAAGAAATGTCAAAATCATGCGAAAAGAAATGTCAAAATCATGCGAAAAGAAATGTCAAAATCATGCGAAAAGAAATGTCAAAATCATGCGAAAAGAAATGTCAAAATCATGCGAAAAGAAATGTCAAAATCATGCGAAAAGAAATGTCAAAATCATGCGAAAAGAAATGTCAAAATCATGCGAAAAGAAATGTCAAAATCATGCGAAAAGAAATGTCAAAATCATGTGAAAAGAAATGTGAAAATCATGTGAAAAGAAATGTCAAAATCATGTGAAAAGAAATGTGAAAATCATGTGAAAAGAAATGTGAAAATCATGTGAAAAGAAATGTGAAAATCATGTGAAAAGAAATGTCAAAATCATGTGAAAAGAAATGTCAAAATCATGTGAAAAGAAATGTCAAAATCATGTAAATAGAAATAAAACTCACATTCAGTTTTTTACAAATAGGAGGTCCAAGTTGCCGTCCATCTTGAAGACAGTCTAATTGCAGGCCGGCCCGTTGATTTAATCTGAACTAAACTGAAAAATAAAAAAAAATTATTAAAAACTAATGCACGCGACACGTTAGAAACAAACTAATTAATGCGCCGACACTTTAGAAACAAATAACTTAATATTATATTAATTGCTATTGCAAAACGCTTTGAAAAGAGAAAAAAAGCAATAATGTATTCATAGCAAATTTGAATAATTTCCGTACTGACAAAAACTAATTGCGCTCACAAATAGACATTAAAATGTTTTCTATTAAAATTAGTATTCACTTTGCAATTCGCCAAGTAAAAACAAACAGCGCAACGCGACTAAAAGCAGTTAAATACAATTTCACCTACGGTTGAATTCTCTTCAGCTAAGCCTGAAACGACAAAGAATAAGTGAATAAAATTCCCACCATGAGCGGCGTGTGACACCAGCACCGAGAAATGGAATGTTTCATTATTTCAAAGTGTGACGTCAAACTAATTTGATTATTGCTCGGTAGGAGGACATCACTGGATGAAAAATGAAACATTTACGGGACGTAAATGCTTCATTTTTCATCCAGAAATGTCTCCCCTACCGAGCAATAATCAAATATAGTTTTTATTATATTCTTAATAATGTTTATTTCTTTATAAATTTTTCATGTTTTGATTGTGTAATTTTGTAATTTTGTAATAAGAAAATGTAAGATTAATAAAATACGTACATTTGTTTAGCAAATAAAATGCTCGACCTCCTGTTATTGTCCCGTGGATCATATTCGAGGTCCAATGAAGCATCTGTGCGGAGTTTGTGTTGTATGGATTCTAATGCCTGCAAAATGAAAGATTTGATCGTTGGATTAAAAAAGTTTGAGAGGCAAACCATAAACACTTCACAGCACTAACATCAAATTAGTTTGAGGTTTTTGTCGATAGTGGAATCACCGGTATATCAAAAAATAAATACAAAGAAAAATAAACATTTTACATATTGACAGAGATGAAATCATAGATGGTGCTAGTTTTAGCCACCATATTCGTCGCGAATATCCTCTATTAGCCGATAATATACATTTTTATATTACATGGTCAAATTTAGTCTCTTTTCACGAGAGAAATAAAATTCAAAAAATGTTTACAATATTCAGCAAATGTTTATTTTCATTTAGATTTAGAACAGAATGCTGTCATTTTACTAATAACACACACAACGCAACAATTTACCACAATGTTTTTCAAATATTTCCAAAAAATCAAAATCAGTTTACCATTGTAACAAATCCCCCACAAGAATGGCAAAACTCCCTGTTAAAAAAACAACAAAAAAACAACAATTTAAACACTTAAATCCGATCAAATTACCTATCAAAATCCGAGTACAAGTAGAGATTTAATTCATCCACAATGTCTTAACGCCCCTTGCCCTAGACGTTCCGCAACCCCACAAGATGCAAAGATGGGGCAAATTTTCATCAAAATCAGTTTTTTGCTCATAACTTTGGATTGAAGATATAACACAAGCTAAAATCAAGATTCACTGAGACAATGAACATTTTAATCTTGAATAAAAAATTTCTCTCGTGTAGTTCTTGAGAAATTGGAAAGCAAAGATGGGGCAAATTATTCATCAAAATCAGTTTTTTTTGCTCATAACTTTGATGTACCAAGGGTAGAATCAAGTTTCACTTCATGGTATTGATGCAATCAACATTTTGATCTTGAATAAACAACTTTTTCTGATGTACCAAGAGTAGAATTAAGTTTCACTTGAAGATATTAATGCAATCAACATTTTGATCTTGAATAAACAACTTTCTCTTGTGTAGTTCTTGGGTAAAAAGCAAAAATGAAGCAAATTTTTCACCAAAATCAGTTTTTTTTGCTCAAAACTTTGGATTGAAGAGATGTAACAAGGGTAGAATCAAGTTTCACTTCAAGATATTGATATAATCAACATTTGATCTTGAGTAAACAACTTTCTTTTGGAGTAAAAAGCAAAAATGAGGCAAATTTTTCATCAAAATCAGTTTTTTTGCTCATAACTTTGGATTGAAGAGATTTCCTACAAACGTCGCTGCACTTCCGGGTTATTTTGTGTTTGCTAAACAAGACCCTTAACCCTGATACCTAAATTAATTGTAGTAGCAAAGTAATTAATTACATGAGAGTTAGAGTTAACGTAAGTTCTTTATTAATCTGAATTAAATGTACTGATACAGTACCTATACAATAACACAAAAAAATAAAATCAAAATTAAAACGGGATTTCCACACCCATTACTCTAAAGCACAGAGAACACCCAATAAACCACTCCACCCCCACATCACTGCCTTAAAACAAAAACCGACCAGATCATCACATCACAAAAGCAGTGCAACTGCCGAAGCCGCCAAGTAAACCGGCCGTCAAAGCGGTCAGATGAACAGCACACCGGCCAAGTAAAACTCACACACTTTACTTTACTTGGCCCTTTCCAAATGCCATTACCGAGACTCAGCCAAAAAGCACAAAACAAACCAAATCTAGATGGCCACACTGACAACGCAAACACAAGCCACAGCAAAAACAAAATAACGCCAAAACACAACAAAAAACCAATGCCACAATACAACTACTGTCCCAAACCACAATGCACGAAGCGATCCCACAAAACCATAAGCCAACCACAGTCCACACCATTCAACAAACGCCCTGGAAACCAAAACAACACACTAGTGCGTGCGTGCAACAACCCACACACTGAACCTCTAGCAACAACCCACACACAAGTCCCAGCAACAACCCACACACAAGTCCCAGCAACAACCCACACACAAGTCCCAGCAACAACCCACACTCAAGTCCCAGCAACAACCCAAACACACACACATAAGCAAAAACTCAAGAAAACCAACCACACACACACCACAAACCCACAGACACAACACCAACCCCACCAAACACCAAAAACTCAAAAACCCACACCCCCACACCAGCAAAAACCCAAGAAAACAAACCTTACACCACGTAACCCCAAAAATACACACAAGCAATGGATGCACAACACACACACAAACAAAACAACACAAACAAAACAACAAACAGAAAAAAACCACCGAAAATATCACAGCCGCACTGACCGCAACCGTGGCTAACAAGCAGAAAAGGGCCACGTAAAGTAAAGTGTGTGGGTTTGAGAAG
>JH431970.1:96162-111438 GCA_000239455.1 Strigamia maritima | reverse complement strand
GTATACTGAAATACAAGCCGGTCACAACTTTTCAAGCAATTACATTCTTTCTGCGGATTTAATCCAAGATATAGATCTACGGCATTTTTGATATAATTTTCCATTTGCTTCAGTTGGCCGACAGAGAGGCATGTGTAATTCTTTAGGAAAAAATGGATAACTGCACCCACCAAAACAAAAAAGAATATTATATATTTTTATATTTTTACTGAATGTTTGTTGGGCCTTATAATTTATGATGACCGTACCTACAGTTGTGACCTTCCTTCAATTTTTCCATTAAGCATCTGTTAGCACATACTCCGTATTGGTGATCATCGACACAGAGTTCCTTAGAACTGTTGATCGTTTTGTACTAAATGTGTTACGGTATTTAGGTACTATTAAAGAGTTGTTAATGTAATTATAACCATCAATCATGTACCTTTCGTATTTGAATTGGAATACTAACAAGTGAGCCAACAGACAAAGCCCATGTGTTTTTGTTGTCCCATAATTGTCTTACCGATTTGAAGGTTCCCTAATTGTATTTCATTAAACCAACATTACAAGTTTTTTTTCAAAGTGTAAAATTAATTAGCAGATTGATTATAACTAACTACTCTACTCAAAAGATATACTAAGTAACCACAATAGGAGCTCTACTCGCGTTGTTTTCTCAAAATCTGATATCACTTCTCGGGAGTATTATCAAAAGTAATTTTAAAAAAAATAAAACTATGTTTAAAAATAACTTTAAAAATACTTACCATTATTGACCGAGTTGAAACTGGTCTACCAATATCATAAAACTCAAGTCTTAATCCTATTGAATTTTTTATGTTTGCAATTTCATCTATCATGAATAAAAAATTCAAAATCAAACATATTACAGTTATAATAAGAAAAGGCAATTCACCAATACGAAATGCGGAGCAGATACCCATCGGATGATAAATTTTTTTAGTTGGTAAAATTTTAATTTGCTTATAGTTTCTCTGCAAATAAATTAAAATTGAATTAATTCTTTCGGATTAATCAGGCTTGTAAAAAGTCAAATGCACTTACTAATACAATATGAAAACTGGTATTCGCATTATTGGAAATAGAAGTAAAATCAGTATATTTCCATAGAGTTTCTAGATCATACTCCTGTCTTTTGATCATCGTACACAAAAGGTTCATATATTCTGTGGCGTATATATCCAGTCGCGCTAAATCCAAGCTTAATATGTCTGGTGTGATTTGATTACAAACAGTCAATTCAGGCTCAAATTCTTGTAAGACTGTCGAACTCTCAGAAAAAGTTACATCAACAGCAAAGGGTGATGTTAGAAAATAAGCAATACGCTCGTACGAAAGAAAAACGCAGCAGCCAGCACTCGTACAAAATAACAAAAACCAAAAAAACTTCAAACTGCCTGGTACTTTTTTGTGTGTTATAAGATCGAAACCAGGAATAAGATTTTTTTTCGTTTCGCCCAACTTCAAATCTTCTAATAATTCTCGAGCTATATCCCGTATAGCAGTCTTCCCTCTTCGATCAAGTTTTTCCCTTTTAGCCCACATTGCTACCTTTTGGATGAATTCAAGTTTCTGATAAAAGTGACATAGTTGGCATAGCGCGTAATAAATAGTACCTTACAATTGATCAAAATAATGCGTCATTTTCACTGTTTACATTTTCACAATTTTCTAATCAATACTCTTTATTTGAAAAGTGGTGGCCGCCTTTCCTATTCAAATGCTTTCATTGCCAAACCTTTTCTCGTAGAATTTGTTACGCCCATTACCATTGCTTTAGATAACAAAAATAAAATTTTAAAAATTTAATTAATGCACAAAGAATTATAATAATAGCGGTGTTTATACCAGTTATCTAAACTATTGAATGTTTAAAAATTTATAGTTTTTAAAGTTTCACTCAAAAAAACTTTTTCAAAAGTTTTCTAATCAATTTTAATTTTAATGTAATCGTTGAAATAGTTGCAAATGACGACAAGGATGTCTGTTCCTTTTCTTATCTCAAAAGTCATCAATTTCTAAAAGACAATTTGTTTACTTAGTAGTTATTCAACGTCGTCATTTTCATAAAGTGATCGATGAATTGAACAAATTCCTACGTATTGAGGATTCAAAACAATTTAAAGGGAATTTTATCAGATGTTATATAATTATCTTTGCGCATCATAGCCAAATTTTTGTATAAAAAGCTCATGCTTAACCACAACCATTCACTCTAAACTAATAGTAATACTTCAAAATGTTTACATCAGTGGCTCTTTTAGTTTTTCTCGTCAGTGCAGGTAACGTATTACATTTAAAACAGTACCCAAACATCTAAATGTAGTATTAACTCTTGAAATTTCTTCTCCAGCCTCAGCTACTTGTGGTCTCAGTGGTCGCAGCAGTTCATCTGACGACTTTGACAAAATAGTCGGTGGGCAAGCAGCCGATAAGGGAGAATACCCCTGGCAGGTATGACAACTTATTTACTTAAAACTTTAAAGACCCTATGTCATTATTACTATTTTGTAATTCTGTCCTAGGTGTCCATGCAAAGAACATCATGGAGCGGAGCCTTTCACTTCTGCGGTGGCGCCATTATTGATGAGCGAACAATTGTTACCGCTGCTCACTGCGTCGAAGGGTAAAACTTAACGAGTCTTACTAAATCGAAAATAATATATCGTCAACAATTTGCAGTGTTTCCGCCTCATCTGTAAAAGTTGTAGCGGGCGAGCACCGACTGAACTACAACGAAGGCACGGAACAAACAGTGTCTGTATCCCGAATCATCTCTCATCGATATTTTGACAGGTATTTGACCTATTTCAATTTTATTTCCATCGATTAATATTTGCTTTTTATTGACAATCGTTAGCCAAGCTTTAATTAACGACATAGCAATTCTCAAACTGTCCACTCCATTGAAATTTGACGGTAAAAATGTCGCCCCAGTTTGCCTTCCAACTAAAAAACAAGAACACACTGGTTACTGCACTGTAACTGGGTGGGGAGCATTGAGAGAAGGTTACATTTAATGAGATTATCTTTGAGTAATAATTAATTTTAAAAAAATAATATGATAGGTGGTAGTATGCCATCAATTCTTCAGGAGGTAGCTGTTCCAGTGGTTACTGACAGCAAGTGTCGTCAAGTATATGGCTACAGCGCCATACCGGCCAACGTGATGTGCGCAGGTTATGCACAAGGTGCCCGAGATGCCTGCCAGGTCGAACAAAAATAATTTTTTAATTCACGAGCCAAATTCTAAACCTTTTCTGTTTTATTTTTATAATTATTAGGGAGATTCTGGTGGTCCCTTGGTTTGCGAGGAAGCTAATGGGCAATTTGTGCTTGCTGGAGTCGTCTCATGGGGAAACGGTTGCGCAAGACCAGGATATTATGGCATTTACACTCAAGTATCTCACTTCCTCAGTTGGATCCAACAGAACAGAGTCTAGGAAGAAAAATCCGTACTGCGCAATTAAAATCGATAAATTGATTTATGCTAATGAAAAACTGATGTACAATGAAATAAAAGTATGAATACTTAATTCAAGCTCTTTATCAATAATGAAAACATTCAGAACATAGTAAATACTAAATTATTCACAATTCTATTCAAACTAAACTACCTCTAAAAACTTTTCAAACTTATCAAAAAAGAATAAAAAAAAAAAATTAATTTATTATCCATAATTTCTCTCATTTTAACATCAAAGTACAAACAGACAAAACATTTCTTTCGAGAAGTAAAGCAAACCAAACGCACATACCTACTAAAATGAATAAGCCTTTACAAAAAGCGCTTTTTTATGGAAGAAACCGCCGAGTGAAGCGCGTTATTAGGAAAATAGTGAAAAATTGTTTAGCTGCTAAACCATTACCTGCGGCGATCCAAAATGTCCTCGCTAACGAGAATTCGTTGGTTTATCGCATTATTTCCATTGTTGCATTAACAACGAGTATAATATTGTGTACATTAATCTGCATTAATCGATTCTCGTATTTTAGAAGTGGCCCAGTTGCAGTTGACGTGAAAATGAAAGCTGCTGGTAATATCGAAATTCCCATCATTTCTGTGTGTTCTCAAGATACGAAAGAAATAGGCCGTATATCGAGGGCAAAGAATGACTACATAGATAATTTTAATTTTATGGCAGCGAACATACTATTTCAGCTTGTAAGCAACAAGTCAATAAAAGATTTAAATCAACTATGGGAAGCCACAGATCGGAGTAAAGAAATACATACGGAATTATTTGAAGTAAGAAATTGTGTCATGTGACCAATTAAATGTGGATTTATTATTTTTGTTTTAAATGAATACTTAATTATCATTAATTATTTTAGAATAAGCAAAAAAAACCACGACCTATAATAGAAGTAAAACCTCGACCCCATCCATTCGGGATATGCAGTGATGTTGTTACAAGTAGGATACAGTTAAAAGCGAAGAAATGTAAAAGAAGCTTATTTTTAAACATACATGATCTATATTTCAGATCACGTTTTATCGCAAGGTGATGTAGGTAAAATAGTTGTATCGATGCCTCGACACAGAAACTTAAGTTTATCAGGACTCATTTTTGTAAGTCGATGTTTGTGTCGGTATTTGAGTACATAGGTCACACTTCACTACGCCCAAAAAGTTTTACCAAATTTTAGCCTAACCTAACAACTTAGGTCAAAGTGCACAGACGTGTGCTTGATCCTCGACACTCACAGTCAGGGAACCTCAAATGTTGTAAAAATTTGACAAAAAATTAGATATTTTTTAAATTTTTTGTTGCAATTTTGACCTAAAAGTGTCTATTGAATGTATTAGGGTGATATTCGATCAAAAAAGCAACCAAGGATTGCAAACACTTTATGGTCAGCAATAAATGGGATCCGTGGAAACATTGCTATCGATATTAGGAAGGTACAAATTTAAAGTGGCCCAATAGCTATATTTTATTTGAAATCTGGTTGGTTGCAATTTTCAGTATACATTTCTGAACACATCAACTGAATTGTGCTCAAGTAACGACGAATTATCTTCATGTTCAGAAAACTGTTTGAAAAATGCGTATCAAAAACGAAATTTCAGCTGCAGGTAAGCAATATTCCGCAAAAATTCTAACGTAGTACTGTAGTCCGTACAATAATGTCTACTCTACTGTGCAACAGATATCCGTTCGATCTAGATGACATAAAATTGCCTCTATGCCAAAAACGTCTCGAAAAAGGAAAAATGTCCTATATCAACTCAACATTGCTTTTTTTTAACTACGATACTACGAGAGAATGCAATTGCCTTAAAAGTTGCGAACAATTTGCTTATGATATCAGTCAATATATTCATTTCCTTAGTTCGGACTATCCAAACACGACAATCGAGTTCGAAATCAACACCAATAATTTTGTTGCAGTAGACCAACGATATTTATACGACACATTATCATTTGTCAGCGACATTGGCGCAAACTTTGGAGTTTTCTTAGGAATTTCCATACTAACTATATTCAATTTTTTCTACTGCCTGTTTACTTGTAAAAATCCGAAACCTTCAAATTTAGTAAAATACCCACTTTACAAAATCGTTAAGACGCAGTGTAATAAGTTGAACGGTTCACTAAACCAATCCGATTGTTGCAGTTGCAGGCATAATATTCTACTGAGTAGTCAATTTTTATTATGTGTTATAATCACGACGGTTCCTGTTTTCTTCTGCGTAAAGCAATATTTAAGTTTAGCAGTGCAAACCACTATTCGAGTAGTGGAAAATAAAACAATACATTTTCCACCGTTGCTGTTTTGTGGAGAAGGAAGAAAATTTCAATTATTGAAAAAGGTTAAGAAAGATTGTAATATGACATTTCAACAAATGATTCAAAACGATGATGCAAATTTGACTGACCTCTGGAGAAATATGTCGATAAAAAAGCAATTAAGTAGTATTCAGGCACTAGTAAGTGCTCTCCTCTCACTAACTTGAATTTTTTGCATTTTTTAAAACTTTTATTCTATTTAGCCGGACGTTAATGCTACCATGTTCTATCTTCTAATTTCTAGTAATTTTAAGAAAGAATCAGAAACTTTATATGGAATGTGCTCCCGGGTACAAATTGGTAAAAAAAAAAAAAAATACTCGATCCATTTTTTAATACCTAAATGGTAAATAATTTTGTTTTTAATTTAATCAGATCCTTATTTATATAAAGGAACATATTCGGTATCTATAATGGCTCACTCTCAATACAATTTCTGCCCATCATCCTCTATTTCACACAATTCGTTAGCCGTAAATATTTTAACAAATAAATAACTTAGGATAATCATTAATCATTAATAAATAATTTTTAGATGATGCTACATGATCGACAAATTCCTAGAACACCAGACCAATTACCATTAAAAGGAAAACTGAGTATAAACTTAGTAGCCAAAGAAGTAATACTTACCTCCTTGCGTTATCACAACAAAACTAATAAACCCAATTGGCTTTCATAGATTCACCGATTAAATCATTCAATATACCTATGTACTACTACCAGCGAGGCAAATAAATGCATGAATAAATGTATTTCAGATTCACTTTTACGTCAAATTAATTGCAGGTATTCTACTTACCGTATAGTTTAAACCAATTTTATATTCAATTCACTGTTAATTGATAGCTTTCCGTATTGGAATTTACCGAATATACCACTCTGTCAAAATGGTCGAAATAAAAGCGAAATTTACAAAGTGTATTTACATACATTTTTGAATTACGGAAATATCAAATGCAACTGTCTGAAACCGTGCAACGAAACTGTTTTTGATATTCAGATTTACAACGAACCAGTAGGGTTCATTTTAAAAAATACCGTTCTACCTACTTCATCTATGATTATATTTCGCTTTCGTCATAACTTTATTGAACATATTGAAGAAGTGTACTCTTACACTTTACCAGCTTTCTTATCAGATTTGTGCGGTATTTTGGAACTAGTTTTCGGAATATCCGTTTTATCGGTAGTCAACCGTGCAGCCACAATTCTAAAGCAGAAGCGAAAATATTAAATGTTCTACTCGCTGAAGCAAAATTTTCAAATTATACGAATGAAGAATGATTTTTATTTTCTCACGAATTAAAATGTAAATAAAAAAATGCAAAAAAAGGAATTTAATGTTTACGCCGCTTAGACGAATGACAATTGTCTTCTGGCAGAGGTCGTTTTTTTGGTTGCCAACGATAATTATCAATAAAATCTAGCAGACGCTCCTTCGTGATTGGAGTTCGAATGCTATTGCAAACACTTATAGCCGTTTTGTGACTATTCGGAAATGACTTGTCTGTCCTTTCACGCATGAATATCCATTCATTATTTTCGACTTTACATTCAATTATTTTCTGATCTAAACTTTCCAATTCCTTAGTAACCTTAATCTCAGCAAAATGTGTATTCAATTTGCCAACAAATAAAAGACCCTTTAATCCGGGTAGCATTCCAGGTCTTTCTTCCTTCCCGAGAACTAATTTAAAATCTACAGAGTTTAAACTCGGTGGTTTCCACTTCAAAACCTCCAAATTGGGACCTCCACTATAATCCATAAGCATAGGTTGATAGACGAGACCGTCCACCTCGTGACCCAACTGTTTCGTAAATTTTTCACTCAACAAATCGCGAGTAAGTGAAACATCCCAAAACTCTTTCATCCGAAAACTGAAATGTTCCGCACTCCTATCAATAAGACCATTTGTTTTCGCCATTTGTCGAGGTTCAACCAATTCCTTTCTTATGCAAAACATTCTCCGATCAAAATCCGTCTTTCCGACTTCTTGATTCTCGAATTTGACAATATCATACACGAGATAATTGCATAACGCTTTACCATCAACTCGATCAATCACCATTTCACCATCCACTAAAGTACCAAACACGTGCTCATCCGGAAATTTTCTTCTTGGAAACCGAAGATTGGAAACTTGAAATACACAATTGTCGCGATCGAGAAAATACACTTCGTTCGCGCCATCAATAAGCATCATATACCTCGTTCCATCAGCTTTCCAACTGACTTTATACGGTTTCTTCTGTAAAAATGCAAGATTTTCAAAATTTATCGACACTGGTTGAAGACCAGGAAACCCCGTACTCCTCCATTCACACATATCTTGACACCTCCTTTGAATTTCGAGTAATTTTGGATGTGTGATTGGTGACATTCCCTTGACGCCATCCATAAAACTCGGATTACTTTTATCAAATTCTTTACCCCTCCGTCGTCCTTTGTCTTCAACAGCGTGACCTTCATTGCACCATTCTGGAAGAGGTGGTAATATCGGAAGCTTGCTCGGATCACCATATCGAGTAAACAATTCGAGTAGATATTCTTCCTTGTAAATTCCAGTTGGTCTGGCTTCAGCAAATTCAGCAATGGCTGCACGTACACTCCATGAAAACTTTTCGACTAAATACGAAACTATCAGAAATCCTGTTCGATTAAACCCGTGGGTACAGTGAATTCCAATAAGCTCAGTAGGATGTTTCGATATAAAGTTGGCGCAAATATTAATAAATTCACGCGTTTGATCTGCTGTAGGACATTCGTTATGCCCGCGACATGGAAGTTTTATATAAGAAATGCCTCGAGATTCAATTTCCATTTTGTCATAAAATCGATCGGTGTTGGTCAAATCAATCCAGAGTCCCAATTTAGCATTGTAGCTACGCATTATTGATAACATCATTGAAGGTTGAAATAAACATTCGGGTGGAATTTGATCATCGAATTTTGAATTTAAGGGCGTCTTGAACGGCAAAAATTTCTCTCCAACCAAACGTACTGCTTTGCGTGGACAGTACAACCATCTAGCGGGAATTGAAAAATTGCTATTGTTTGACATTATAGAGCCGATATCATGCTGTGACACGATATAATCAATCTTATATAGGTGGAATTAGAACCAACTTTATAACGTTTTAACGACACGCGAAAATCGTTTCACGGTTATAAAACGTTATTTGAATAATTAAAAAATAAAAATAAAATATATCATTCAAAATAAATTATGTCCCAACCATAAAATTCAAACTAATCGAAAGTTGTAACTTTCCCCTCGTCTATTGAATATTCACTGAATATTCACTCATTAATAAATGAATAACTCGATGACATTATTTATGACGCTCCTACTGTTTTATTTGATTATACTTCAAGAAAGTATCAATTTTAATTACTACAAGCACGAACGATAACGATCAGCAATATTTTTTTTTAATGGAAATGGTTTTTCAATACAATATTACCTATCAATCCATTACAATCTCTCAAAATCAAATTTACAGCAGTAATAAATTATTGCATCCAATAAAATATTCATCCACTCACATAAAAATAAAATTCTCGTGCCACTCATTTAGTGATTCACTAGTGGCAAACCTCGACCATGGTTAAAGCACGAAAAATTATCAGACAACTCGTGCACAGCTATGAGAAAAGTCATTGGATTTCTACTACAGGTTTAAGACAAATCACCAACTCGAATTACCCAATTTGGTTGCGTGGTGTCTGGCTAATGATATTTGTCACGAGTTTAGCTCTGTGCTCATATCAGACATACAGCAGAGTGATGCTTTACTTGTCGGGTCCTATTGCTGTCGATGTGAAGTACGTTGAAGTCTCCAGATTTCCTTCATTTACAGTTTGTTCGCTAGATACACCAAAAATGATAAGCTATAAGCAAAAACATTCACTTGACGATAACATAATGTCGAGATTTACTTGCATGAATCAACTTTTGTATGTGATGGATTCAGTCGAAAATGTTAATGTGGGTCGATTGTGGAAACTAACTAACACGGCTAACATCATTACATCAGCAGTATTGAAACGGGTAAGAAATACATCATTTTCTAGTTTATTTAATATTAGTTTAGTAATTATTAATCTTATTTTTTTAGTTAAATAATATCACAACAGTTACACCGAAGAAAATGACCGGGCCAATGGGAATCTGTTCAGTATTTCATTTAGGTGAAAGTACAGCTGACAGTGAGTGTCATTTTTCTACAGGTAAACTAATCTCCAGTACATTCTTAAATCCATAGATGGCGAAATGATATACCCAACATCGACTCAATTTATTCTGAAATTAGCGAAACTTCCAAACAGCTGTGAAACTTCTATAATTTCAGTAAGTAACTTATTAACTTATTTAGAAAAGACATGTACTGTACATGAGTTGCATTTTAAATTTTGACATAAAAAAATTTAATTTCTCATAATAAAATCGTAGGGTAGTTTAGAATTTCCGTCGCTTGTAATTAGAAAATTGATTACCGGTATCTTCTGCGAATCTTTTCCCTGATAGCAAAAACATAAAATTCTTTTTACTAAATTCTTTTACGCTCCGCTTCCCGTCATATTCCCTTTCAACTCCGTCAAATTCGATGTACCAGTCTGGTAAAAGTGGTAATGTTGGAGCTGGGCCTGTTGGAAGTTTACTCGAATCACCATATCGAGTAAACAATTTGCGCAGATAATCTGCCTTGTAAATTCCAGGGGGACTGGCTTGAGCAAATTCAGTAATGGCTACACCTACACTCCATGAGAGCTTTTCCACTAAGTAAGCAACGATCAAAAATCATGTTCGTTTAAATCCACGAGTTCAATGAATTCCTATAACCTCCGATGGCCGATTTGATATAAAATTACTACAAATATTTATAAATTCACGCGTTTGATCTACAGTGGGACAAGCATTATGCCCTCGACATGGCAGTTTTAAATAACAAATGCCATGGCATTCAATCTCAGTTTTATCATAAAATCGATTAGTGTTAGTTAAATCAATCCAGAGACCCAATTTAGCTTTGTAACATTCCATTAATAATATCATCCTTGAAGGTGAAAATAAATACTCGGGTAGAATTTGATCGTCGTAGTTTGCATTCAAGGGCGTTTTATAAATTTCTACAAATTTCTACAAATTTGTCATCTACCAAACGTATGGCTTTCCGTGGACAGTGCAACCACCGCGCGGGAATTGTCCTTATACGTATGTATAGCCTTTATAAGACATTTTAAAGCCAAATAAATTTTTGAAAGTACTATACTAGTATAGCTACTATGACAATCTGTAACGTATCTAATATGTGAAGAAGTATCCTAATAAAACAACCGCAAAAATAAGTTTTTAAAGGCATATACTGTAGTTTTTAATGTTTCCATTTATTTTGTACTTTTAGGGCAGTGCACATGAACCGGGGGAACATGCACCAGACATTCGTAATCTATTTGGATTTACCCCACTTCAAATAATCTACATCACATTGGTCTATAAACAGGTCTCTTTTCAAAACTTGAAATTAACACAATCACCTTACTTTTACTTTTTCAGTATATTTTTTTGAATTCTACAAAAAATCCGTGTGTGGATCACACAACCTATAACAAATGCCAAGATAAATGCTTACTGAAAATGTACACCAAACAAAAATTTCCGTGCAGGTACGTACCGAATGTTTTATAAAAAAAAAAGAATAATAAAAAAACATATTTACTGCATTAAATGTATTTTTTATCTAGATTTCCATTTATGCCGTCTGAATTAAACTTAGATTTATGTATCACCAAAAAAGATGTAACCAAAAATTTGTACATCAAAGCTATAACTACATACATCACTACAAATCCGATAGAAGATTGCAATTGTCTTCGACGTTGCAATAAAATCGCTTTTGAATTCTCTCTAACTAATAACGCCATGCATCAAAACGAAACAACATTCCACTTATTCCTTAGGAATAAACAAGTTTTATCAGTAGAAGAACGCCATGCCTTCCATTTCATATCACTACTAAGCGACTTTGGGGGTAATTTAGGCTTATATTTTGGATTATCAGTTCTCAGCGCAGTTTACTACGTGCAACAGTACATCGAATGCATCAAAGCTCTCGCTAAAGTAAAACGCATTCAAAGAAAACATCCAAAAGCCTACCATTATGTCGCTGCTATTTTCGACAGAGAGATGAAGAAAAGAGAGAAAAATGTTTTTTCCAAACATACTTTTCAAGGATATCCTCATTGCTTCGTTTCAGTTTTCTTATTGATTGTAACAATTTACTTATTGACTAGCCGAATTATCTTCTATATTTCTGAACCAACTCGAGTTGTGATCAATGTTGTTGAAAATTCAACCATGCATTTCCCATCACTCACACTTTGTGGAGAAAGCAGGAATTTCACTAAAGTTAGAAAAGCTTATGCGAGGAAAGAGAAAACAAAAGAATTCTGCAAAGACGACTTTTGGGACTTCTTTGACAAAAATGTGACTGCTCAAGAAGTATGGGCTTTCCAAGATATCACTGGCGCAATTTTTAACGAAACCGAATCATTTGCAAAGGTATAGCTTAACACTTTCATTGGTCTTTTATCATCCAAGTTAAATATTTACTTAATTAACAGAAATATGTTGGTTTAGTACCATTAAGAGCAGAGCAACAATCAGTTATCAATACCCCAACAGGCCAATGTTCACATTTCAAAATAGGTAAATAATTTAATATTTAATTTAAAAAATATATTTTAAAAATTATTTACTCATAGGTAAGCATACGTATGCTGGAACTGCTACTATGTTTGCATTACAGCTGTTACAACAACAACGATGTCAGTCAGAAGTCATAGCATACGTTACGGCAAATGATTTGGAGCCAAACATTATTTACCATACTCCTGTCATCGCCAGTGGAAATGCCGCTATTCTTTTTACAGCAAAAAAGGTAATGCACTGTAACAATTTCTTATATCCAGAAATAACAGAAATTTCTGTTCATGCAGGTGACTTACCATGAAAGTTATAAAAACCCGTGCGTAAGCCCAGACAGCACTTTAAATTGTGAAAGAAGATGTCTGCAAAGAAAACTGAAAAAACAACTACAATGCAGGTAAGTCCCTCGATGGATAAATTGATGGATACCGGTAAATTGATGAAGAAATTGACAGAAAAACTCGTCTTCGATTTTTTCAGACTACCATATCTGAAAAACATTCGTCGTCCAGTGTGCAACTCTTCGAAATCAGCAATCTTATCTGACACTACATTTAAACATGTTTTTGTCGATAAAAAATCCTGTAATTGCACTAAACCTTGCACCACTCTTATTATAGACGTAAACTGGTACTTTGAACCGCATGATAATCAACTAGTTACAATGTATGTAACTATTTTTATCCATAACACGATTGAATATATTAATGAGCTACCTCACTACACATACGTTCAATTAATGTGCGATATTGGATCTATCTTAAGTGTAACATTAGGTTTATGCATACCAGTTATCTGTCTAACTTTGCAGAATATTGCAATTTCTACGTGCTGGAAAGTAGTTACACCATTTAAAGTATTGTTAAAAAGATTGAAATAAATACAAAGCATAACTCAATAGCATGCCACGAAAAAGACAAATTGAAACTGTAACTGTAATAGAATTGTTTCACCAAATTAATGTAAATGATTTATTGAGTTTAAATTAAAAATCGCTTGGAAGTAGAAGAAAACTAACCCTCTACCAGTAAGTTGTATAAATGTGGATTTCTTATTAAATTCCTCTCCCATCCGTCTGCCAATTTGTGAGAGTTGCTACTGTTAGAATATGACAGGCCTAAACAATTCGCTTAAGTAATCTACCTTAAATATTCTAGGTGGCCTAGCTTTGAGCCCATGCTTGATCCAATTCAATAATGGCTGCATCAATATTCAAGAATTGTTTTTCTACCAAGTAACGATCAAGAATTCCGCTTCGAAGGTCGTTTTGACAAAATTGCTACAAATATTTATAAATTGCTTTGTTTGTTCTACAGTGAGACATTCTAGAATTCAAATATAAAATGCCTTGAGATTCAATTTCGATTTTTATCATAAAATTGATTTTGTCCAATCGATCCATAGACCCAATTTTGCCACGTAACGGTACATTAGATTACTATAGCTGTGCACGATGTCAACATTGAAGGTAATACTCGGGAGAAATTTGATTGTCGTTGAATTTAAAGGTGTCTAATAAAACGGCAAAAATTTCTCTCCTACCAAACGTGGTGCTTTCGGTGAGCAGTGCATCCAATTTATCGAAATATTAAAGCTTGCGCCATTATTTTCAGACATTTTATAAGCGAGAAAAATGCTTTGCAATCGTCAAACTTCAATATGCCGCTCAAGGTATATAGTACGCCTTCATTTCATTTAGTAACTTCTGACACACAATTTATTAATCCTATTTACAGCCGTATAATTGCAATTGATGTCTTTGAGAAAAATGGTTTTAAAAATGAATCTGTGTAGGAAAAGTAGAATATTTCAACAAATCAATTTATATATACTTGTCCGGGTCATTAACCAAAATACCTAATGATTTGGTGGTAACGTTGCCATTCCACCATCCACAAGAATTCTGCTTCCCGAGATAAACGATGCTACATCAGATGCCATGACTGCTACAATCTTAGCAACTTCTCGTGGTGTGCCATTGCGATTTAATGCATGACTCGACTCAAAGCTCTTAATAAACTAAACATTAAAGCATCTTATTATTTTTTTCATAAAAAATATTTATTTAACAAAAAAATAACCACATACTTCTTTATTCTCTTCTTCATTCATATTCTCAAACTCCCACAAGTTTGTCGGTATCACTCCAGGGCTAAACCAAAAATTTTAATTTTGAAAATTTCTAATACAAAGCCATTGTAAAGCTCACTTAATTGAAACCACCCTAACCGCACTTGAACCCAACTCTAAAAAAAAAAAAAAAATCTTTTTTATTGCCAGCAATTTACTGTCGTGAGCAATCGTTTGCTTACCTGCTGCTAAACAAACCGTAAGTTGGTCCATAGCTGCTTTTGAAATTGCATAGGGTGTAACGGTATAATTCTAAAAACAGCCAATTATTTATGAAAATAAAAGGATTTTAAATTTTGAAAAAATAACTACGAAGTGTCAATTGGACGGTCATCAAATAAACCTATGCCGCCTATGCTGCTTCGTTTATGGCATAGAAAACATCATATTTTCCTACTACAAAAAAAATTATTTAAAATTTAAATTATTTGAGAGAACACTTAGTACAAATAAATTCTTTTTTGTGAATGCCTTTAACATTAATACCCTTATTGCTCAAACCCGATGAAACAACTCTTGGCACTTTGAACAATTAATTGGTACTTTGCAAGTAATTTTTTTTCGACAAATACAAAAAACACGATCATAAATACAATTTTTTGAAGAATTAAATTTTCTACGTGTTTATGATCGTG
>JH431970.1:0-94287 GCA_000239455.1 Strigamia maritima | reverse complement strand
TTATGATCGTGTTTTTTGTATATGTTGAAATAAAATTACTTGCAAAGTAGACAATTAGTAATTGTTCAAAGTGTCAAGAGTTGTTTCATGGGGCATGTTTGAGCGATAAGGGTATTAATGTTAAAGGCATTCATAAAAAGAATTTATTTGTACTAAGTGTTCTCTCAAATAATTTAATGTTGTAGGGGAAAATGATGTTTTTTATGCCGTAACCGAAGCAGCATAAGCGGCATAGCTTTAGTTAATGACCGTCAAATTGACTTTTGTCCGTGTGTGCAAATAGCCTCGGCCAAATAACTAACCGGTCTAACCGACACTATACTCGACATATTGATTATGCAACCTTTGATTTTCTTCAAATGAGGAATGCATAATCGACATAAATCATATGGAACCCTTGAGAAAAAAATTATTGATCACCATTCCCTTGAATTACCTATTAGTAATTACCGAAAATTAATATCAAATGTTTTGTCGAAAGCTTCGAGTGTCGACTGCTGCACACTGCCCAATTCCATTATTCCAGCATTATTAACCTGCATAATTTACTCAAAAATATTATCAAACAAACATAATAATTTTATAGTAAATTACCAGAATATCAATTTTAGAAAACCTTTTAAGTGTTTCTTGTACTACATATTGGCGAAAATCTGATTGAGTCAAATCTCCAGCTATTGTTAGAGGCTGTATATTGTTGTAAACAATAAAACAATATAAATTTTTTGTAAACAAAATATACAGTTCAGTGCTCAATGCGAACCTTTTGAGTAGCAGTGGATATTTTCTGACATTCGAATTTCACACTATCAAGGCGAGTAGAGGTTCTTCCTACTAGTGTTAAGGAACAACCTTCACTCGCCAATTCAGTAGCAATTGCAGCTCCTAGACCTCGGCTGGCTCCTAATTTTACATCAAGAAAATTATCAATTTTTAGAATTTTTGATTTTTTTTTAATATGTAGAAATAATTTTAAAAATTACTAACCAGTCACAATTGCTACTTTATCCTGCAAACGCATTATATATTGTATATGCCACGAAGCAAATATCGCTCGAGTGAACAAAGTCTCAAAATCAAAAATCACAAAGTTCAAAGGTTGGAATGGAATTACGAATTAATTATGGTTGCCATGCCATGTTGACAGTCAAGCCTAACATAAAAACTGCTTTTTTTACTGTTTTTGGTTTTTCTTGTTGTTTTTTTTTAAGGAAAAAATAATAGAAAATTTAATTTAAAACATAATATTCGTTTCAGTTAAAAATTCGAATTATGGACGCAGTGACCATAAAAAGAAAAGACAAAATTGATGATACCGATGTGAATAAGCAACGATATAGAGCATGGTCGCAGCCACATCCTGTGATATTTTCTGAGAAAAAAAAAATTCCTACCTCAAGCATTTCCACGATGTCCACGATGTCCTCAGCGGCCTCTTCCGAATTTTCAAAAACTGGAATAACCGAGGCGATGACTGTGATTTCGTCTGCGCAAAAGTCTAAGCCGAATCCAGGGCCTAAGCCAAAGCCCACCAAGACGAGTGAAATGCGGCAAAAGTTGAATGGAGCTCCATTTTACGACTGGCCAGTGTGGTTGGATGAAAACTGGGAAGATAGTCCCGATGCAGCTGAAGTGTTTGGACACTAATAATAATTTTTTATTAGAAATTGATGTAAATTTTACGTTATAAATAGTTATAAATATAAAATTAAATAAATAAATAAATCATTCTCTATGTGTGTGTAAACTTAACATCAGGTAAATAGATTGGATTTTTTGATACATACCGTAGCTGAACCTCGTAGAAAATTGGAAGCTTGAATTTGGCGGCAGCCATTTTATCATTTTACACCCTGTCTGATTTTCCCTCTGGTGAGAGTAGCGCCAACTGCAACTTGTGTTGTTTTAATCTATTATTCCAAGTTTAATATTAAACTAGAAGTTTCTTGTCAAAACTTTATATCAATTTACTAAAATTACTATAAAAAAATTAGTACCGTAGTAACAATCTCACGTGATTGTTTTCTTAAACAAAAATATGGCGTCATCCGTTGCTCAAGCAGACGATAACATGTCGGCTAGCAATGATTCTGGACCCGCAGTTCTAAATAAAACTTTACAATTGAGCGATTTTCACAATGCTTTAATTCGAAGTGGGATGCACGTAAAAGGTTGGAATAACATAAAAACTTGTAATAATTTCAGATTTTGAAAATTTGATTATTAGTGTCGAAATCAAC
This sequence comes from Strigamia maritima, assembly GCA_000239455.1. Taxonomy (NCBI): domain Eukaryota; kingdom Metazoa; phylum Arthropoda; class Chilopoda; order Geophilomorpha; family Linotaeniidae; genus Strigamia; species Strigamia maritima. Next base: position 92,047 of record JH431970.1, on the reverse strand, counting down.
TTTACCAAACAGCTGCATATTTCCAAAAATCTCCTTGGCTTATTTGATACAATCATTAACAAACGATGACATTGAAAACCCCAGATCTATTCAAACAAGGCGTGCATTTAATTTACTACAATAATAATAAATCATTAAATTCTAAATAATTTATTTTTTAGAATCAAAGAATTCATTGAACTTCATGAGCAATCGGTTGTCATAATTATAATTCAACAGTTAGATCAAATCACACTACACTTTATTGGAAACCTTCAGTTAACGTGAGTATTAAATATACAGTTACAGTACTTCGAAACAATAATTGGCAATTTTATTTCTCCAGACTTCATCCACAAGAAATCAACATCATTTGTGTCAAAAATTGTTTAGAAGCTGTTGAAGTTATACGAAATTTAAGCACTGTAAGTAAACATTTTTACCGGTGTATAACAACAATTACATTTTTTTTATAACCTCTAATTTAGATGATTCATCCCCGTGCGAAACAATTATCTCAAAAAAGAATTGATGTTGAGTTAAGAAATTTTAATAAACAACATGTTTTATCCAACGCTCTAAGTTGCTTATTATCTTCGTCAGCAGGTGGTATGCAGCTATTGTCATGTGATTTCAATCTTAATCGTTATGTAATAAAAAATTCTTCACTTTAAACAGATGACTTGACTATTCAGCTTTTAGGTACATTCGGTAGTATTTCAGATCTAGCAAAAACTAATCAACAAGAATTAAAAGACTTTTGTATGGACACGGAAACAGCTAACCACATTTCGTGTTTGTTTGAAGATAATTTTGTTACTAAAGACTAGACTAAACAATGAATAAAAATAATTTACAGTTACTTATAATTTATTTATCAAATTCAGACTGCTAATTATCTTTCTCTTTCATTCGTGCATCAGTTTTATTTGAATTTCCCGCATTACGTGCGCTTGCGTAGTCGATTTCAATTCTTGTTTAAAAACGAAAGGAGCCAGGTGTAAGAGCACAGTTGTCATCATGAAGCTAGTGCGTTCAGGTTTATTCATTGTATTAACATGTTTGACAGCTGTATTGTATGCCGAAAATGTGGCGTTTAAAGCATGTCCAAAAGGAAAAGGTAATTTTATTTTAGTTTTCGTTTAACTTTTTATTTTTAATTGTTTTTTAATTTTTTTAAAAAGCCCACGTTCAGTTTAATCCATCAATCTTTATAAGCAAAAATTGTATTTTTCCATACTGAAGGAAATGTAGTTTAACAACTGTTTATTTATTTTTTATTTCTTTTATTATATTTGTTAATTTTTGGTATTTTCCTTGTTTTTTTTGTGAATTGTATATGCCGGATACAAAAATACTAAAGTTACCTTATATTATAAATTTTTTCGTTATGGTTTCAAGTTTTGGTAAATTATATATAAAAGTTATATCTAATAACAATTGATCAAATTTCAACAATCAAAACAATTATTTTTAAAACTTGTAAATGTTCACTGTTTTCTAGAAACAGACAGTAATAAGGGAAATGATTTTAATGACCTATTTACAAAGTAATATTTTTTATTATTTTTTTTTAAAAAATGACTACAAATCCAAAAGCACTTTTTATTTCATTTTGACCTGCTTTTAAAGGTTCATACGAAAATTTTGACCGGTCAAATAGTTGTTGTGTGATTAAACTTTTGAATTAGATCCGCATATATTTATTTGTACTTCCAGTGGCGTATCTAGGGTACTTGGCGCCCGGGGATAGGACATAAATTTGGCGCCCCCCAAAATTTTTTTTTTTTAATTTTTTATTCTATTAAAAAAATAAAAAAAATAATGGGGGCGCCAAGAGAGGGTTGCTTGGTTCCTAATTAGCGTTCCTAATTCGAGTTCTGTGACTTCTGACTCTGTCTGGTGCCGGCAGGTCGCGCTCGCCTAATCTGAGGCTTGTCTTGGGACATTGTTTTGCACACATGCACTCAATTTTGGCGCCCCCTAACACCCAGCGCAACTGTCTCCCTCTGACTCCCTAGATACGTCACTGTGTACTTCATGTTGCAATTCTAAATCTAGTATAGAGTTTGTAATTAATAACATTTAAAGTGATGCATAGACGACTTTTGGAATTCAGAGGCCCATATTGCATCAAAATGAAAGAAAATCGCTACAAAAATTCAAAACCGATTCCTGGTAGTAGACTCGAAGCCCGGGCACACAATTAAGACATTTAACTACAAATATTATCCTTTCAAAATCTAAGTAGTTAAACGGGTTTGATTACCTCCAACTAAACTTTTCCTGTTGTTCAAAAAACTCATGCTCACCAGCTGTGGTCACGAAATGTGTCAATTTATCTTCCCAGTCCTGTGCGCACCCTTTAACTCTTTTGTGGTACCAAAAATATGACAGAAATAAATGAGCAAATTTTTGCAAGTCAGGACCATATTTCTTTGCTTTATTAGATCAGAGCCTGATCACCGCAACAATCATCATAGTATAGTATTTTACATTCCATTCCGTCTCTTTTACTTTAAGGAGGAAGTAATGACAATATGGTTAAAGCTATTCGCGTTTCAAAATGTAGCAGGCCACCGTGTCAACTGAAGAGAGGCGAGACCTACACGTTTGAAATTGATTTTGTTCCAGGTAAGACTGTCCTAAGTTTGTGTTCTGTACTATTTACGAAAGACATAAATTTCAGAAAGGGCAGCTTCTAAGGTAGATGTCTCTGCATTCGGAGCATTTACAGATGCGCTCGAATTGCCTTGGCCCGGAATGAAAACAAATGTGTGCACAAACGATATTTTCAACATAAAATGTCCGTTGGAAGCGAAGAAAACACAAACGTACACGAATAAAGTTCACGTTCTGAATAGTTATCCAACGGTAAAAAAAAATTGTTTTTAGTTTTGTATAACAAAACATTGAAATATTTTTTTTTTCCAGGCTAAAATTTCAGTTCACTGGAAAATAAAACTTGACGACAAACTAATATCATGCAGCGTCATCGATGTTTCGATTATTAATTAAACATTTTAGTCGATCTTAGTGTGCAACTATATTTCCCGTAATTAATAAAAATGACTGTTTTAAGAAATATTGCCGAACTTCTTTACACATTTGACATTTGATTTTGATTGTGTAACTTCTGATTTGAAATTCAAATCATGTCAAATTCCTTAGATTTTAATACCGGAAATAGAAGTTATAGATTACAAATTTGAAAAAAGAAGTCTTTAATCTGTTTATCAGCTGGCAAGACAATTCAAGGGCATTTAAGGACTTGTTCATTCAAGCATAACGTTTAGGCTTCAACTTCCTTCATCCTATCCACGCAAGTCTGTGACATTGGATTCTCCATGTCACACACTGCTTTGGTGTGACCACAGACATAATTATGTCCGTAAGTTCACAATTCACAACCAACATACCGAGTTATTTGGTTTTCATAAATTCATCAACTGATTTTAATTATACAGTATGTCCCAAACCGCCAGAACCTCGGCCAGAACCAACGTCCAATTTTATTTTTAAAAATTCGGCCCCTCAGCTTTATGCACTCCGACAACAAATATTTGAAATCAATTTTCCTCTCTTAATTAAATCAATAGAAAATAAATATTCAAAAACAAATAATTTAAATGGTAAAATTTTTCATTTTAGTTTTTCAAAAAATAATTTTTTTGCAATAACAAAAAATGTTTTTCATTCCTTTGAAATATTTCTTGAATTTCTTTATACATTTTCAGTAAACAATATAAGCGAGGTTTGCTGTGCTGCATGAGTAATGAAAAGATTCCTATCAGTTATCAAAAGTAGACATGCAAATATTTAACTTACTATGAACAATGGTTTTAACGATTTATCCCGCATAACTACAGTTAAGTATAAAACCACTTGGCCCTGCACAAAAGATTTGTAAATTAATTTATCCAACCTTTACTATACTTAAAAACTCAACCATAGAGATGGCTTCATTGATTACAACATCAACAATGTCTTCGCGATTTAAAATCTCAGTTGATTTCCATCCAAACCAATAAACCGTTGTTTGCTGAATTCCAACCATTTCCATTTCGATGAGAAGCGATTCTTTAATAGTAATAAAATTATTTAATATTAAAAATGGAAATAAATAGTTTCACTTGTACCTTTAGTAACACAGGTAAACATATTCATTATGGCAATTAAAATAATAGTCACATAAATGCAAATAAATAGCAATGTCATCTATAAAATATTTTTTTTTCTAAATAATAAGATAACGGCTTGATTCCTACAAATTATTTTTACGTCATTCACAAATCCATTCATAAAAACAAGTGATCCCAACAACATGGTCCATCTCTTAACTATTTGAGCTAAATCAACTGGAATATCCAGCGTGTATTCATTACAATGATATAAACCTTGTTTGCAAATAAAATGACGTTTATAAAATTGTAACTTTGCTTTGGACAAGCCATCAACCACTTCTGAATGGATCTCCACTGCCGTCATTTTTAATTGTATTAATAATAAATTATTCGATGTTGTATTTATGACCTCCGATAACTGCAAAACAAAAAGAAATAAAATAAATTTAATCAAAAATCATCTAAGTTTATATAATATTTCACCGATTAACAGCAGGGCGCTGCCATTTTGCCTCGCATTTTGCACCAAAGTACAGATCTGAGGACGTATTGGTCTGTTGGTAGATCACTTAGAATTATGCCGTCTTGCGAGCAAATATTCAACTATTTAGTAATAAACAACAAGCATAGCAGTGATGCCAACTATCCAAACAGCACCACTATTTCAACAACCAAAAAACATAAAAAATAAAATAATAAAATAATTAAAAAAGTGGAATCTTAAAATGTTTTTTTTTGTTACCATCTTAAACAAATTTAAATGCAAATAATAAATAAATTGGCTAAATCTATAATTTGGTTGCCAGTAGTAACGCCGCAAAAATACACAACACTGGCATAAAAAAAATTGTTGCCTTGCTCCAGTGAAAACATGGATAAAGACGATAACGTTTGGGTGTTTGAGTCATTAGTGGGATTGTTAAGAGGGCCAATTTGGAATGTCCCAATACTGACATTTATTGAACAAAAATCTCTAAGTAAGTATTGAAAATTAAGTTTTTTCTTTTTTTTCTAATTTCTATCCATATTTTATTTTTCCTTGTAATTAAAAAATTAAAACAATTACGCTACAATTTGTTTGTTTTATTTTTATTTTATTCTCTAAGTATTCGAACCAGATACTGTAGACTGTGAAGAATACCAAATAATCCACAATGAATACAAGAACTTGGTAAAAATTATTATCTAAAAAAAAAATTACCTATTTACTTTTGCACTAAATGTAAAAAACTTGGATTTTCATCTTTCACACCTTAACAATGTTCAATTTTAAATTTGATAAATTAATAAATAAAGATTAATACTATAGGGTACCGTAATTTAAAAAATATATATATTGATTGGGTAGAAGTAGTTTTTGTAGATCCTACGCAATATCTGCAGAATCAGTTTTTCGTGGATAATTGGATTTGCTTCAAAGGAAAACGTAAAAAAATTAAATTGCAAAAATCAATTAAAAAATGTATACCTTATATATCGGTATATAAATATGCTGCTACGTATTTTCTTTACGACTGCCACCACTTATACCACTTTGATTTGTTTACTTCTACTGTACATTATTAGTTGTTTTTTTTGTGATGTTATAAATGGATTCGTTTCTATAGCAACTTCACAAAAAGATCTATAGTCTCATTCCTTCTATATTTCCAGGTGGACTTTATGCTTGGAAGTTACATGGAAGATTTGGGTATAACACCTGAACAGTTTGGAGACGCTTGTGAAAAGGCGTCATCCAACCTCGCAAAAAAGTTTCATCATGTATATAACTTACGTATAAGCAAACATAATAAATATAATCGACACCGTTAATTCATTTTTGCAGTCACTTTTTGAACAAGTGTGGGCGGCTGAAGATTCCGAGATTTTTAAGCGCATGATGATTCAAAAAAACATCGAATTGCAATTGCAAGCATTAGAATTATTACAGCAAAGGTATGGCATTTTTCCTGAATCCATGACTTGTGGACACGGGTCAGATCTACCGCAAGATGAAGAAGAAATTATGGAACACGTGCTCAAGTAAAAACATTAAACACAATATTATACAAAAAAATATTTATAATAATTATATTAGAAAATCTTTGGAAGACCATTCAACCTTGCTTGCCAGTATGGATAGTGATACCAAGAAATTCGAGGCCAAACTAGCCAAGACTCAAGACGAAAAACTTCGATTGGAAGTCGAAAATAATCGAGAAAAGGAATTGCTAGATAAAGTAATTATTTGTAAATAAACATTAAATATTAAATAAATTTTCTGTTGTTGTTACAGGCAATGAAAATAACATTAAATGACACTGCCACGGATCTGAGCAAAAAAAAATTACGTCCCAAATTCAAACTCCACCTGAAGCCGTAATAATATCCTAAATTTATTATTAAAAATTTGAAGCTAAATTAAATAATTTACAGGCCCCTGATCAATCAGATACTAAGCCTGAAGAAATTGCTAAACGAAAAGAATATTTACGTCAACAACGTGATAAATTATTGGTCTTAAAGAAACAAGAACGTGAGAAGCAGTTGGCTCAAATGGAAAAAAATAATCCCCAAAAACGACCAAAATCAGCCCGGGCAGCAAAATCAGTATTGGAGACGACTAATAACGAATCATCAATCGATCCCCGCACACTGGCTGCTCGACGTGCCCTAGCAGCGCGATTGAAGGCTGAGGTTATCGGAAACCAATAAATATTCTACGAAGCATTCATTATTCACGTCACATTTGTAGTTCTCAGCTTATCATATCGAACAAATAGCAAGAATGTCTGATTATTAATTACTTAATTCAGAGTTTTGTTTTACTCACCACTGCATCGTTCCGCTATATTTAAAATAAATGTAATAAATATCACAATAAACTCTCCGAGCATGAATAGATTGGCCAGAACGTGTGCCGTGCTTTCCAACAAAATGAAATACAAAATCTGAAGTCGAAAGTGAATCAAGAATCGTTGAAGTGATCACGACCCAGCAGATGCACAATCGATTCGTTACTGTCCATGTCGATTGTGAGGCTTTTTCTATGGGTTCGTTTGGGAACGGCAAACATTCCAAGAATGTGCGGACAATTATTTTTATTATGGTTTTATTTGATACAATAATGAGACGCGACAATGCAGTCGGGAGAGGAAGTGTGTTTTCTTAGCGTCATTCTGATGCGATCCGCAGCAGTTTGCAACTGCACTTTGGCTGGCTTATTGCAAATAGAGACGGCTCCGGCATGAAATTGGCAAATCTACAGTCGAATGTCAGCGAATCGGAGATGAATCGTAAATCGAGTCGCACCGCGCTATTTTCGTATTCAATTCCCGTGCATTCTAAATTTTATTGATTGTTGAACGTTGAATCGCATTAGAGCGTAATAGGTTTGTTTAATTTTCGCAATTTTCGCATGTGATACGCCGAGCCCTCGACGTCGTCCTCCTCGTCCTTTTCATCCTCGTGTTCATGTATTTCGATTTTCTCATCGACTATTTCCTTGGGGCCGATAAATCTTCTTTTTCATTCTGATTTTCCATATCCAGATGGTTTATGTAAATTTGCTCGTTTCTGTTGCATCCGTGTCTAATTCGCCCCACGCGTGCATGAAGCACGCATCTTCGCATCTAAAACAAAAAGAATTGTGTAACCATTAAATCAAAAATTAAGTTTTGTTTCGATTTACCTTCATCTCGGCCGTGCTACTATCGCATGACTCGACGTGCGCGCGTTGCCCATTACCTCTAGTTAAATCTTTTTCATCACTTTCCGATAATTCAGAACCAACCTTAAAATGCCTTTTAAGCTATTTTTTAAATAAATACTTGATCTTTCGAATTCGTCACTATGATCAACTTCGGATTTTAACTTTTTCTTCCGATAATTCACCAACTTTGTCACTTTTTTAAAAATTTCTCTTCCTTCTTTTTTAACAACTTTTTAATCTGTATCTTCGTTCGGAAATTGAAGCATGACAACTGATAAAAGGGATTGTGGTCTTTGTACACATGTACAACACATTGGATGAATTTGGTGATGATGAGTACGTGTACATCAAAACAGCGAATTAAATTACGTTTGTTTCGTGTTAAAAATTATTTACTGTGTATTTGATGTTTTTTAATCCTAATCTGCAAAGTGGACAAGCGTTGTAACGGCTTTCGACCCGAAATATTTCATAATTCCTTTGATCGCCATATTTTTGCCTTCGCGCGTTTCCATAACTGAAATCCCAAAAAGAGAAATTAACACTCAAATGTAAAACTCAACGCATCGCTTAAATATTATATTTACTTTCTTTTACACAATTGGGAGCAGAAACGTGGAAAAGGTCAACGTGGGCCAACGCCATTTTCGCGTTTCTACCCCACTAGTGTCTCAAGTTTTAAAAATGTAAACTAACATTTATCCTTTTATTTATTATTCATTTTATTTTTACAGATAATATCTAAAAAAATAAATTTTTCTCTAAATTAAAATTTTGTGTTTGTTTTGAGATTGCGCACTAGGCCGAGTCGGCTGAGAGAATGGCGCTCTCTTGCGCGCGCAATTTCAATTTCATTTCATTTCATTTCATTGGGCATGCCACGGAGCATGCAAGTTTGGATTTTTATCATAACTTTTAAATTCGAATCTAGGCCTAAAAGCCGATTGCGGCTTCTTCCGAAACATGTTTGAGGATCGTTGCCTCCTTTGACACTCTGTTTAATTTGACATCTGCAAATTCAACTCAGCAAATTACCAGGTATTACCGTGTAACCGATCGAGTCATAAGTCACAACGCCAATTTATTCTTTTCTTTTCTTCCCCAGAGTTGAGCCGTTATGAGTCAGTGAATACCTATCATCTAATACACTGTGATTTCTTACTTTTGTAATGAAAAACGATGAATAGCGCTGAAAGTTTGAGCAGCGACGAGGATGATACCGAGCACGACATAGCGGATCGGGGGCCGCACATCCCAGGAATGATTGCCGTTCCTACGCGGACAGCGGATAGCGATGATGAAAATCACTGTACCGATGGATTTCGTAATAATTTAAGGGTATAATTGTCTAAAATATATAAAAAATTCACCATTAATTATTTCTATTATTTTAGGAAGTGACGTCAGTCGTCGACACGCTTAAAGAAATGCATCCGGATTTTGTTGTAGATCCGAATGAAGTTTTCGAATTGATAGAACTCGAAGGAGTAAATGTAAACAGAAAGAACATTGTGATTGACAAGCTGATCGCCAAGCGGTTAAATGACACGAGTTCGCAGAAAAATGGCACGAGTTCGCAGAAAAATGGCACTGAGAAGGCAACGGCGTCAACGGAGAATAATAATGTGCCTGATAAGTTTCAGGAATTGCTGAGCGATGTCGACGTAGTGAAGAGATTTGTTCCAAATAAAAGCAGAGAGGAAATCTACGCGTATTTGGAAGCATTTCACGAAAATCCGAACCGCATTCGCATCGTAATCGGTGAATTACTCAACATGAATGGAATGGCGCCCTTTCCGTTAGACAATCCGGTGAATAATAACACACAGCGGTTGAACATGCAGCAACCAATCGCGTCTACTTCGGCCGAAAGAACAGAGCAATCGAACATTATGGATAGAGTTAATTCGATAATGGAACTCTTTCCAGACGCGGATCCAAATTCTTTATGGAATTTTGTAGAAAAATATTCGAACGATGTAAATTATATAAATGCGACTGTTTCTGCTTGGTGGGAAAGTCGTTCATATCCCAAGCTTGCGGAAGTTCAAAAAGCGGCGACTAAACGAAAATTTATGGAAAGGTTTGGACTTCATATTTTTATATCAAGTGTTGGAAAATACCATTTGTGTCTAAAAATGTATTTCTATTCTTCAATTCCATTATTAAAATTTGAAATTTAGACCTAAAATGGCATTTTGCATCAAAAGTCTACAGTTTTGTAAGACACCTAATTACTTCATATAATAATTGTGGGGGCACAGGTGGCCTACCGTAGTGGCCTATTGGTTAGTACACTATCCTCACACCACATTGGCCTCAGGTTCGCCTCTGGGCATAGACTTGGGTACCAAAATATATGAAGGAGTTTTTTCAGCATTCTCCTGTCTGTTTCTCCCATCAACTAACAATAAACTCGGTCTATCTTAGGGATTTGTCTTTGAGTGGGGGATGGCATCATTAAAATGAACCTTATATTAGACAATCGTATAGGGCCATAAGACTTGGGGAATAATTTACTTGGTTGAAGAAAGAAGTTGGAAGTGGGTCCTCGGGGCAAAACTGCGCTAAGCGGTAGTCCTCGTTAGCAAATAAATTTTATTTTAATAGTAATTGTTTTTTTTGTTTTTTTTCCCCCCAGTGATTTCAGCATTGAAGAGTTTTTGGAGATGTTTCCCGATCCCGAAAACTACTTTAAAAATACTGACAGAGTCATAACTCCGTCGTATAAAATGCATGTTCAAAGTTACGTGGAAAATCAGTTTCGCTTTGCATACAAAGTCGATTTAACTGCAGTCATGGAGAAACACAAGTTCCATCTAACTCCGATCCTGAAGGAATTGAACTCTCAGTGGAACGTTTCGGCTGGCGACGGTGCATCTCGATAAATGGATAAATGGAAAAAGAACAATGGAAAAATATTTATTGTTTTGAATTGCAGAACCGTTAGCTAAGAAAAGAAAAGAAGCCGTTAAGAAAAAGAAGAAAATGACCATTCTGAAGCCCATGCCGACCATTATGGACGAACTTTTTTACAAAGAGAAATTCTTTCTTGAAATGGAAGATAAAATAAAAAGTATTATTATAAAAATTAATATTTAAATTTAAATTTAAAGTGTTTTTTTTGTAGAGTATAAGAAAGATAAAGAGGTGGATCGTCGGAAAAAAATCGAAATGGCGAAAGAAAAAGGCGAACTGTTGACATGCGATTGCTGTTTTGAAGACGAACTGCTCATTGAAGACATGCTCCACTGTTCCGACGGCCATTTATTCTGCAAAATGTGCATTCGTCGCCAAGCGGAATTCCATATCGGTGAAGAAAAAATAGTAAAAACAATTACTAAGTTTACAAGAACACGCTTTTCCGGAAAATGACAGCATCATTTATCAAGTGGAAAAGTGGAAACTAGAGTGAATACTCCATTTTTTCCTTTTTCACTTGAGAATTGATGACGTCATTTTCCAGAAAAGCGTGTTCATATAACTAGAGTAATTGAAATTTGAATTTGAATCTAATGTAAATGTAATTTGAATTTGAATTTAATCGATAAAGGTCAAGGCAAGTACAAGTTCCCGTGTTTGGATCCTTACTGCAAGAACGAGTTCCCGCTGATTGCGCTGCAAAACGTGCTTGCGCCGAATATATTCTCCAATCTCGTCCGCAAAATGCAAGAGGAGGAAATTCGCCAAGCCGAAATCCCGGACCTCGTGTCATGTCCTTACTGCACCTTCTGTACTGTCATCGCAGACCCGAACATCAAGATATTTCGATGCCTCAATCCCGAGTGCCTCAAAGTGACTTGCAGGTGGAAAACAAAACAAATCCGCAATTTTTAATTCGAAATTAAATTAATATTGTATTTTCATGAATGTAGACTGTGCAAAGAGCCGAATCATTTGCCGCTGCGTTGCGATGAGATCGAGCAAAAACCCGAAGTGCAATTTCGAACTTTTATAGAAGATCAAATGACGGATGCGTTGCTGCGGACGTGTCCTCGTTGTAAGTGCCGTATTATCAAGGACACTGGCTGCAATAAAATGACGTGTACTTGTGGACAGGCATTCTGTTACGTCTGCCGTGAACCCATAAAGGACTATCATCATTTCTCGAATGGAAGGTGAATAAATACTAATGATATATACTAATATACTAATGATAAATACTAACTCATTTGAATTGTAGGTGTCCACAATACTCGAACGACGTGGAACTTAATCGGTTGGAAGTCCAAGAAAGCGCGAAAAAAGCTCGACAGGAATACATAGAAATTCATCCGGAACTGACAGCGTTAAATCTGAGGCACGACCCCACCAAAGCGCCGGACCTGGCCCAGCAAAGGCACCAACAGCAACAGGCGAATGCGCATGGGGCCATGCCGATGTTGAATGATCAGGGCCAGATCATCTTCCAGCGACCCAGGGGGACCGTTGGAGCTGTCGCCAACGTAGGAGCGGTTTATCGGCCGATGGTGCCTCCCGCCAGGCCGATGGTGCCTCCCGCCAGGCCGATGGTGCCTCCCGCCAGGCCGATGGTTCCTCCCGCCAGGCCGATGGTTCCTCCCGCAAGTCCGATGATGCCTCCCGCAAGGCGGATGATCAGGCCGATGACACCATTCATTAGGCCGGCTGTCCCGGTCGTCAGACAGCTTGTCAGGCCGGCCGAGCAAGTGATCAGGCCGACCGAGCAAGTGATCAGGCCAACCGACCAAGTGATCACTGCGCGGCCACGGGAAATCAACGACCCAGCTAGACAACCGACGGGGACCGGGACAGGTATTGGGCAATTTCTTCTTGCGTGGTGGAAGTAACCGAAATTCAATTCCGTTTAATGTCGCAGGCAGTGAGAACAGAGACAACAAGTCCTAACAATTGTAACTAATATTTGTTTTTGTCATCAGAAGACGCCGTGATCCGCTCAGGAAAATTGACAAGAAAAAAAATATTGAAAAAATATTTTTTAATAGAAAAGTCTCATATTTTTTCTATATTTTTTAAAATTAATTATTCATCTTTGTATAAAAAGGAAATAATTTTCTCATTATTTTTTTTTTTTTTTTTGTTTATAAAATAATAAATTGTGAATGAAGCCGATTGAATTTTGATATTTCTTTTGATATCACGCGTAACAACTACTTCTGTAGTATTGGTATATGTAAGTGAATTCACTGCTTGATTTGCTTTGCCAACTCTCAGCCTAGGTTCCCACACACAAAAAAACGCACGATTCCGTTTTGCGTTTTGCCTCAAAATCGTGCTATTTTTAAAATTGAAGTTTTTTAAATGTTTATCTGTGTTTTTGCTGAATGTGGAAACCTAGAAAAATTTTAAAATTTTAAAAATAGCGCGATTTTGAGGCAAAACGCAAAACGAAATCGCGCGATTTTTGTTGTGTGGGAACCTAGGCTCACGCAGAACCAATAAACGTCATCGTGCAAGTGTCGAGCGATTTCTACAAACAATCATTCCAGACTTTCCAAGGTATAAATTTGTTTTAAGTTCGCTAGCATGCTGAATTCACTTGCAATGCCGAATTTAGACTACTAAATTAATTTTTTATTTTGTTGTAGACGTTGACGATATGGGCATTGAAGGAGATGACAATGGCGGAGATGAAGATGGAGATGAGTATGGAAGCGATGAAGATAGAAGAGATGAATATGGAGACGATGAAGATAGAGGAAATGAATATGGAGACGATGAAGAAAGAGGAGATGAATATGGAGTCGATGCATATGGAGTCGATGAAGATGAAGACAACAGATTGAATCAAAGTGGGAGTGAGATCGAAAGCGCAATGTCGTTTACCAGTTTTCACTCGAACGTGTCCGACGATTGGAATTCGTGCATTGATTCGACGGTGCGTGACCGCAGCGAAGGCGAAAAATTCGAAGATATTGACGATTCGTGGAGTTCGTGTTACTCAGATAAAAACTCACAATACAATTCGTTTCCAAGTGATGACTCCAATTTTAATGACGCCTTCTATTCCGACAACGAAATGTGATGGTATTCGTATATTCGTAACTACGGCAATGCATAACATGTCATGATTGTTTTTTGTTATTTTCAAATAAAAAATTTTCTTGCAAAAAATGTTTCTCTATTTACTGTATAAAGTATATGCTATGCGGTCCGGACAGATGTATTATCCGGACACATCTGCTACAGAGCGTTCATTTTCCCGACTGGACCCTCTGCGCACTGGAAATGTTTCTAGGACCCAGCCTATGTCCGGACCGCCCAGCATACTGTATACAGTATACTTGATACATACCGGTAATCATTGAATGATGCTTTAGCTGCATTTGGACTTTAAAATCGACCCCGTTGCAGTGACCATTCCGTGATTGCCATTTCCCTGAGAACCCGTGTCAAGTAATGATGTGTTTCGCATTTATACATAGTCCTGATGACCAGTAATTTTTGATGGCTGTTACATGTCTTTTCTTTTATTACCGGTAACAATAATAGGTGATACAATAGGATGACATTGTGATATGTACATTATTGCCTAACATGTAACCGCTTAGCGGTCAGCTTGTCAATCACGATGTGTACATTTGCGTCTTCCAGTTTTATCACGAAAACTGCGTTCAGATTATCACAAACTCCTTCAATCGTCAACTCCTTCAATCGTTCGTTCAATCTGAAAAAATAAAAAGAAAATAAAACTCAAATTTAAAACTCAATTAAATATTTTTACACTTTTTTACACCGTTGGAAGCAAGGATAGGGAAATTTAATCGCTTTTGACTAGTCCCAACTATAGTCTCAAGTGTTAAAATGAGATGATCCTTTTATTTATTAATCTGAAACTAAAAAATTATTTACTTTTAATTAATAAATAATATCAAAAAAGGGTGATTCAGTCCTCGTGCCGTCGGCGGTTGCCCCGCACCGCCGGCCGGCCGTGTCCCGCATCGCCCCAGTAGACGGAGATCCAGTCGTTAATTTTTCTCTTCGTTAAAATAATTATGAATTTTGCATGTGCAATTTCAATTTCATCTCATTGAGCATTCGCTAATAAAAAACGAGGAAATGAATGATAAGAATTCACAACTGATGACTTTTTCTCTTGATATAGTATTACGCATTCAACACTTTGATTGGCTACGATGGCGGGGAATTGGCTCAGTGCCAACTCCAGTCATAGTTCTTTTCAGGATATAGATAAGATGGTTCCGTTCTGTTAAAATACTCGTCGGATTGGCATCCACTGTTATTTTCTTTTAGCAACAAGGCAACAATTTTGCGATGTAAGTTTAAAATTTACTCTATTGTGTTAAATGAATTAATAATTCCGCTCGCTCTATGACTCAGATTATGGACAACCATTACAATCCGAATCCTGACGAACACGAAAATTATGAAACATTTGCTTCTAGTAAGTTTCTGTGCGTATGAACAAGTAACAACACATACATGCTAACTTACCTAACAAATTCTTATTTCAATCATAACAACTGTGTAATTATGATTTTAATTTTAATCAACAGCCTTTGATTTTGCCTCATTAGGATCAATACTTAATGGACTCAACAGTGGTAAGCATACACCAGTAGTAATTAATACTAAAATTATATTTTCGATCATCATTTTTAGGTGCTGGTGGGGTGGATCAATCAAAGTTTTTAACTCAAATTGGCAAAATCAACCATGCCAAGTTCGGAAACAAGACTACAACTAACAACTATAATTACTGTGGTGATTATCCTCCACCACCAAACACCCAATCGAAAAAAACTAATACCGGTACCTATAAGTAGTTGTTGTTATTATTACAGAAATAAGTTTAGTTTAAAACTCATTGCTTTAAAATCTATAGAGACTTTTTATTGTACAGATGATGACGATTTGAGTGAGATAATTTCAACTGTGAGTCGACGAATTGAAGGGAAATGGAGCGAATTAGCTGAAAAACTTGGTCTACAAAAGGACCGAATAGAGGAAATAAGAGAAAATTACTGCGGGGATCGTTTAGAAGACGCACTGCACGATATGGCAAAAAATACTTTGTTGCAATGGAAAAATGATAATGCGGAAAATGCAACACGCAATAACCTGATTTCAGCACTGAGATTAATCAAAGCGGATGACATAATGAATTAAAATTAATCGTGATTAAATAAATAATTGTATTTCTATTTTCTAATTATTCAAAAACTGGATCAAAGATATTGTCCATTGAGGGCCTTACCGGTGTATACATTACCTTTGAATTGAAGTAATTTCCAAAGTATATTCGTTGTATCTTGTTAATAAAATTTTGCTACCTACAAGTATCCTCATTATTTTTCTAACTCAAACCATAAAGGACTACCTACTATCACGGTAGCTTTGTTCGAATTATGGTGAATCTGCGAGGAGAGTTGCCTAGCGACATCTATGGAAGATACGGAAAACATGGCGTAGCGTAACTGCCTTTAGTGGTAAAATGGATATGGATTCATCTGTTTTGCTCACCCTGCAGTTGTTATCCGAGACTCAAAAACTGGAAGATACCGATACGGATTTGTTTGCAGTAATATCAGCTATTTTAGCCTTACTTCCTGATTCGGATTTACAATTTTTTGACGGAGATGAAATACTAACCCAATATTCATTAGACGATTTTCGGGCTACTTTCGGCCTGCATCGGAACACTTTCGATCTGCTTAACGGTAACCATTAAACAATCATACCTTACCATGTTTACCATCTAATTTTTATAGGCTTATTCCATCGTACCCAGACAATCAAGACAGAAAATCCACATCACCAATCAATAGGACTGACCACACAACTTTTATCAACACTTTGGTACTGCGCGAGCACAGAACCATTAAATTCAATCGCATCAAATTTCGAGATGAACGAAACGGCATTTTTATATTGCATACGTAATGTTGCCTCTTGGATACTCAGGGACGTAAAGAAAATTTTTTTAAGATGGCCGAAAGGGAAACGATTACTCCAGGTGCTGGAAACGTACAAAAAGCAGTCGAATATGCAAGGGGTAATCGGTGCCATCGGGAGCATCCAAATTGGTATAAAAACTCAACCTGAAGATCATTCCTACTTTAAAGATGAATCGATGCAGCAAGCTGCCATTCTTCAAGTTGTCGCATTACCAAATTTCATGTTCAGCAGTGCATTTTGTGCGTCTCCCGTTGCAGGGAATGTAGAAGAAGTGTTCGAAAGTTCGTCTCTGTGTGAGATTATTGACACTAATCCAAGCTTACTTTTTCCCGATGATTGTAAATTAATTGGAGGAAATGTTTATTCAAAGGACCCTTGGATTGCCGTGCCATTCATCGATCGTGGATACTTAACTCGCGATCAAAAAGCGTTTAATAAGCGTCACGAAAAAATTCAATCAATTTTGATTAAATCGTTAGAATTGTTGAGTAAACGATTTCCAAGATTGCAAATGGTGGATTTAAAAAAAGCTGAATGGGTTACGGATTTAGCCGTTGCATGCTGCGTGTTACATAACATTTGTTGTTTGACAGAGGATGAAATTGAACAATTCATCGACGAAGGAATTGAATTGAAAGACGAAAACAACTAAGAATTGATGATAAAACTGTAAAACATATTTCATTTTTTGTTTTAATAATATACAAATGACGTTATTAAACGATTATTATAAGACAAATAAATATAACAAAAATCCTTCAATTTTTTGCAAGATTTGTACAAATAGTGGTTAACAAGTCAACTTTCTTTTTTTCCATCTCCATGATTTCTCTGTGTCTCTTCTGCTCATCTTTGCGTTTTTCTTCTAAATAATCGCGTAGGAAAAGAAGAACTTCCATGGATTTAGATTTCTTTAAGCGCTTTTTAACTGGATTTCCCTCGGAATCGCTGTCCTCATCGTCCGTGAACGACGACGGTTGATTCAAGGGTGTGCTGGGCGTTTCAGGAATGCGATTTCGAGCTAAACTCATCATTACTGCGGTGGAAGATCCAAGTAACTTGTCAATAACTTCGTAAAATTTGAATGCTGTTTTCCGGTTGTCTCCCTTCGCTTCACGATGTTTTGCCTTCCTATAAGCTTTCAGTAAACTTTTCCATTTATTTGTCACATGCTCTGGGGTCACCTACATTTAAAATTTTAAAATCAGGCATTTTAAAAAAATACAATAATAAATTAATTACCTGAATTCCTTGCTTGCTCATATCATTAGCAATTTCTTCCCAGACTTTCTTCATTTTATACCCAGGATTACCAAACTTGTCTTGATGTTTCTTGCATGCAGTGATGAGGCAAAGCGTTTCCTTATCAGTCCATCCTCTTCGGTTGGGGTTATTGCTTATGACCTCACCTTCAAAATTTAAATTCACTGCACTTAATAGAAATAATGCTTGTGCATACATATCAATTGTTTGGTACCTTGGAATGACTCGGTAGTAACTTCAGTTGTTCCATCATTTATTTCGTCAGCGGCCTCTATTGCGGTGACAGCAACTTCGGTTGTAACGGCTTCTTCATCTTTTTTACAAGTGTGCTGCAAAGCTGAATTACTGTCCAAAAAATACTGTAAGCATTCTTTGCAAAAGAAAAGTGTTGTCTGAAAAGAAATTTCAAATCGATTAGTGCAAAGGAAAATGAATTAAAAAAATATACAGAAAGAAAAAACACAATTCCAACAAGCAACAAAAATAAAGCTTTGATTACAATGAAACAAAATTGGTATGTCGCACGGAAGCCCCGACATGAAATTGCTTTTCACGCAAATCATCATTTCGTCTACTAAATTTCAACTCTGCAGAACTAGATCCTTTTGATCCATCACAATTATTACAGCCACAGTTGAGTACAAACGGTAAGAAAGAACGGCAGGGTCAAGTCCACATAAAATGGGAGTAAGTTCCTACCAAGTTCTAGAACTAATTCTTCTTTTTCGTACAAAATGAATTGGAGATTGATTAAAACATATTTAAAGTATAATTACATTACATTTTCTTAATTAAGCTAAAAAAAAATACATAATTGCGCGATATTTAAGCTTTCATAAAACGGGTAACGAATTCTACTTACGCTTGCGGCAGCCATGTTTGTAGTTTGTTCAAACTTTGCTGACGTCATGTAATAGCATAATTAACAAATTTAACTGCTTGTGATGATATTAGATGACGTCAGTTAACAATGTTTTATTCTCTGTTCTGTACGTAGCAAGAAATCACGTAAAACCTAAACAGTAACGTATTGATCAAAATATCGAATAAATCGTTTAATTACCATTAACTAGTACACTACATTTCGTTGAGTACAGTTGCATTTTTTATGGTATTGAATACGTAATTCTGTAAATGAAAATTACCCAAGTTAACTCATTGCCACGAAGATAAACACTCTAAAAAATAAAATAAAAATAATTACAAGAAAGCGTTTTGTTTATTTATTTATGAGATATAATTCGGTTACAATATTACAATGAAAAATTCCTTAATGAAAACTACAAAAAACTTGGTTGTATATTAAATCTTGAACAAATTTTACAGTAGTGGACACAATCAGATTTACAGAAGTAATCCAAAGATTAACTTTCAAATTAAAACCCTCAGTAAAATTATTAAAACCAAACGAAAAAAAGAAAATCTGATGTGATGTTTGTGATAGAATTTTTTGTACAATATAGTTACAGAGCTTCTTCATGATGAAAACGTATACCGTACATTTAGATGAAGACTGAGTGATGGGATAAAATATCTTTATCAAACGCTATGCAATCTGACAAACACACATTTCCGGAAAATAAACAAAATGGCATAGAGTTTTGAGAACCTAATTTATAATATTAAAAATAAAAAATGTACAATTCCAAAGTAAACTAATTGAAAAAAAAAGAAAAAAAGCAAACATTAACATGAAATGTTTTACATGTATTGGTATTTCTTTAAATTTAATCCCAAATGTAAGCACTTAATAACTGATGCTTCCATCACATGATTCCTCTTTAAAATTAATCTGTACAAACTGAATATAACACTATGTACACAGAGAAATTGATTGGAATCAGCTATTGAATTCTGTTAGTAAAAATATTTGCTTTAAAAAAATTGTAAAGGTGCAGTTTCAGTTTAAATTAGTTAATAAACTTCACCTTTAACAACGAGTAGAAAGTTTTCTCAGTAGTCTGCAGCCTGATATGCCCTGCATTTTTATGTCAGAAAAATTCCCTGTACAGTTGTCAAGTGTTTTGAGCGGGAATAAATGTTTGCATTTTGATTAATTACATATGAAAATTTCCAGACAAAATACGCAATATTAGAAAAAATTAAATAAAACTGAGAAAATAAAGGCACATTAAAAAAAGAATTTTAAAAACAAAAAACATCACCTACAAAAAAAATTATAAAATCCTACTTATGGCATAGTATATACTATGCTTATGGTTTCTAGCCAAATATTTGAATATTTATACACATTATATGCAAGTTTATTTTTTTTTTCTTTTTTCCTTTCACGTTAACAAATTATGCGCAAAATATGATAAAACAGCAGTCAACAATAATTTAGGAACCAGGTTTAGTTAAAATTTCTTTTCCAG
Source organism: Strigamia maritima (assembly GCA_000239455.1). Taxonomy (NCBI): domain Eukaryota; kingdom Metazoa; phylum Arthropoda; class Chilopoda; order Geophilomorpha; family Linotaeniidae; genus Strigamia; species Strigamia maritima. The sequence continues at coordinate 71,717 of JH431970.1, read as the reverse complement.
TTATTTTCATGTATCTAACAATGATGTTCTGTAATATCAAATTCAAATCTTAACTTGTGTGAATTTGATTAAAAAACAACAAAGTAAATTACTCCGCTAAAAGAATTAATAACACAAAAAAATCAAAACTTTAAAATCTGACCACCTTTATTCCCTGATTACAAGATGAATGACAATTAATAGGCATTGATGAATGGGATGTGACAAATTTTCAATGAAAAAAATACGGTCTAATATATTTTCCATGCCAATAGTTTTATTATTTTCAGTGATAATACCAATTAGTTGAGTCGGGGTAGTCGTATAAAAATATTTCTTCCATCTACTGTGTTTGACTGTAAAATTTCCAAATGTTACGTGTGGTCAAGTCACTAAGCCATACAATAAGATCACTACTACATTTATTCAAATTTCTAAAATATGAAACGTCGTATGGCGGCTTTGCACTGTAGTGAAGATTATTTTGCTGAATTTTTTTTTTACAAGAAAAAAAAACGTGTAATGCTTTTATCTCAACTGCAAGGAATATTTAAAAAAAGATTCCTTCAAAAATTTATATGAAACCCCCAATAAATGTCTCACCACATGGTATTATTATACTTTTTTTGTGTTTTTTCTTCTTTTTTCTTTCTTTTTACACTTCTAACAAAACCAAGTGTAACATATTTCACTCCTATCAGTTCCACGATTTCCTTGGGCCCCATCATTACGATTAGCAGCAGTTCTCTTTGGGGCTGCGTGTCTTTCAAGACGTCCTGCAACCCGGCGAGCTATTTTGCTAACAGATGAGAACTAATAACACTTCAAGTTTCGTTACGTTAACCGGGTTCTTTTTGACGGTGGGAATTCGTCAACATCGTCTTCTTCTTCTTCGTCTGAATCGCCATCGTAGTCGACTAATCCAATCTACAAACCAAAGATAAGAAAATCAAATTTCGTTCACTCAATATATTCCCAACTCAAACGAAAATAACCTTTCGAGCTAACGTTGTCGACTTTCCATCTACTGCTGATGAGAGTGGAGCAGCGTTTACAGGACTACTGCTTCGATTCAATACTGATGACGTATTTTTACTTTTAGAGGTGCTGTCATTATCCCTAATTGCTATAAAATCAAAACAATAAACTTAATTCATACTATTATTAACGCCCTCTTACCTTTGCTCTTACTATCCACCATTTTCCCGATGTGATCCAAACTGACATCTAATTTTTTATTGATGGCATCAGGCATCATATCGTCGTCTTCGCTATCGTCATAATGACTGAACCACATCTCCTCTTCTTCTTCCATCTCCCGAGGGTCTCTTCTATATCGATTGCTCCGTAATATAGACGGAACCCTAAAATAAAGAAAAATCAACAAAAAAAAAAAAAACATCAATCGAAATATTTTAAATAAAATAAAATTCAAATTCAGTGACTTACGTGTCTATGGGTCGATCCTTAAGTCTATCTTGTTGCTGATGGTACCGCGTTTTCAGTGCTCGAAAAGTTTGCACATATTCTACCTTATCAAAAGCTTTGCTAAAATTTTCAACCACATGTGTACACAGTGTTTTTATATCTTCCTGCATTGAAATTACGTGATAATTAACTTTTTATTCCAATAAATCAATCAAATACTTACAGATTTGATAAATTCAAACATTTCGATAATAGCCGAGTCTAATAGATTGTACCGACTATTATTCTGCTTGAAAGCATCAACAACAGGAAGAAATAAATTGCCTCGAATTATGTAACGATAATAAAATTCATCTTTCAATGCAATTATTTTACGCATGAACCTTAACGCGCCTAAAACAAAAAAGCCAAAAAATAATTAATAAATTTCAAATAGACTACTTTTTCCCGAGATACTTACATAAAACAAGGAATGTATGTTTCGATTTCATCAGAACTAATATCCTTCGTAGAAGATCTTTATGAACGATGTAATTTTTGACATGGTAAGTGTGATGCTCAACGCAAAATGCAAGTAATTCTAATACCAAGCCTAATAGCTGAACTGTTTGGTAATCTTCTGTTTTTATGATACAAAAAAGTTAACAAACAATAACACAATTTTTTAAAAAAAAGAAGTTATTTATACCTTTGCTCGGTTTTTCATCAGTCGTGTTAGCTAATAAAGGAGCTAATAGAACATGCATGCTGTGCTTGTAAAAAAAATTCAGAAAATCCGTCTTTTCTGACTTCTGGCACAAATTAAATAAATGTTAACGTTTAGATTAATAAAAAATAAATAAAAAACCTACATTGACAGACGCCATCATATTCTCTGGATCAATTAAAAGCCGTAAAATTCCCATCAACTGTACAGCCCCACCTAATTCTAATTTTGAAATTAAAAATGAGTATTTTAATAATCAGATCTCGTCTAATGACGTACCTGGGTCAGCATCACAAATCATTTGTTCAATCACAATATTAATTAATAATTGATCCTATAATTACAAAAAAACATAACATTAATGATTTAATAATACCTACCATACAGCAAGTGTACTTACGTCGTCTAATGAAGTGACCTGTTGAAGAATGTATTCTCGCACCATGGACGGACTGAATTCAACAATGTAGGACAGAATATCAATGCTGGCTGCTTTAATCGTTTGATCGTCCATTCCCAACGTGACTTCTAAGGCTTGAAGAATACCGAGATTTGATAGTGCCTAGAATATTAATTAATAAAAAATATATAAATTCATTACTTAAAAAAAGTAAATAAAATAATTTACCTTAAAAAAATTTTCTCTAGCCTGGGGTTGTAGTGTTTGTGAAAATGTACAAAATTCTTTTAAAAAGAGAACCAAATCCCGTCGCTTTTCTTCTTCCGTTGATTCATCTTTCAGCTGGGCGAAAAGTTGGCTCAAAAATTTCTCATCCTCCTGCCAAAACACGACAGTACACTAAGCAAATCAATTTTTCATTTTTTTCATCGAACTACTCCACTTTTTCTTCAATTTTAAAAATGCCATCAACACCAATGTTTAAAACACCTCTTACCAGATGTTTGTCAACACACTTTTTACTTTTAAGATTTACGATTTAAACTACAGTTATAAATCTTCAAAACATGCGGAGAAAAAATCGTTTTAAAATATTTATTTGAAACGATTTTTCAATAATATTGACCAAAATGATAAAAAAACAACAAAAATTGTCTTCAAACCCACCTGAATCATAGTGACGATTTCGACCTTGTTAAAGAAAATAAAGGAGCTCAGCGTCGATAACATGTTCTCCTCAAACACCGAGGGAGTCGGCAAAACCACATCCTGAATGTACTGAACTCGGTAGGTTTGGTGAATTTTGCTTAGCAATTCGGGATTTGAAATGGGAATCACTTCTTTGAATTTTGCCATGTTTTTTAAGTACTCACGATGTCTTTTAGACTGAGGCAAAGACGGGTCGTACTCTAAACACCCGACCACGTCGAAAATTGTGTCGTCGGAAAACATCACTTCAAACAGAGCGTTCTTGTTCAATAAGAAAATGTTTTTAAAGATATCATACAAATGATTGAGGCCCTCGGAATTCTCTAAATCCTCGCACATGTGGAAAAGGTTGAGCAGTTTTTTTATGTAGTTTTCGTTTTCAATGGCCACAGCTAATTTTTCCCGCCGAATCGGGGATGGCAGACAGCTACTAATCACTTCGTTAATTTCCTCCAATTTACTCAGCTCGCAAGGCGGCAGATCGACCGGTGGCGCTGTTTCGGACATGTCCTCGAACCTTTCGTCTTCCGACTCCTCAACTATGTCTTGGGTAATGTCCACTGACGGGTCTTTTCCTTGAACCTTCATTTAAATCTCGTTAATTGATGAAAAAATCATCACAATTCAACTTCTTACCTGACAAATCTTTTCCCAGATTTCATCGCAACCTGCTTTTTCTTGGAAACTCAATGCTAAATCAAAATTTTCACTCTCCGACCACACGATTAAAGTTTCCTTATTGGGAAAAAAAAAAAAAAATAACAACACAATTTTAATTAATATTTACTTCGATAACCAAATCAAGTCAACCTGATAAACACACCTGCTGTTTCTGATAAGCAGTATCTGGCTGTATTTTAGATTCGAGTAACAAAGAACCTAAGAAAAAACAAAAAAATATATAATAAACATAGGAATTTTTTAAAACTTACGTTAAGAAAAAAAGGTAATCATTAACTGATACTATGTTCTTGACCTGGTGACCCCAAAAGATCGCATTACGTCTACCACATTTTCAAGTTATAATCCCATTTAATATTAAACAATAACAAATAAATAAATTAACTTCAAAACCGAATCCAACTCTTATTTTGACTAATTCCTACTCATAACATTACTATCCTTTGTTTCATTTCTTCAAAACAATTTTTTTTAAATTTGTTTAATATTAAAGCAATGCCCCCAATAATTGAATAAAAATAACATAAAAGTGCGCAAACAAACATAACCAGCTGTACATCACTTGGAATACGCGAAAACTTGAGCTACACTCACTCGAACATGAATAGAGCTCACGACATGCACAGATTACTAATACAGGCACAGACTAAAGTCTGTGATACAGGTGCATCATTTCCACACATCTTTTTTCCATTGTCACTTACCGTCAGATTCAGCCCGAACTAACAACGACATGCCCTCGAAGCGCTCGACGTACGAAGAAGACACGTGTCCTGTGCCCCGATCATCCCACTGCCTTTCGGCATTCAAAGCGTAGAGTTTGACACGTCTTCGGATATCTGCCATGCTGTCTGTTTTCAAACCGATTCTGGGGAACTCTGTCTCCCGTTACCGCATCGTACGCATTATTCTGCCTGGGAAAAAAGAAAAAAGTTGGATTTAAATGATATTTTGTTAACTTGAGCCTGCCTTCGTTGTCGCGCAAGCGCCGAAAACGTGATCATTAAAAAGCGCGGTGTTGTAGTCTCCATCCAAATTGGGTTAGGGTTAGGCACTAAGCCTAATGATGACAAAAGTAGAGACAGAGCCGAAGCACTTTTCTCGCATCGTCCTTTTCAATGTTTATACACGTTTGCTTCTGCAGATTGCATGCGTTTAATACGGGTGTATTTTTTGCTGACAGGTTTAAACTTATCTACGTTACATCAGATAGAAAATGACAAATTTGTACGTCTCTTACCTATTCTTTCAATCATCTATACCGAGAAACTGACGCCATGTTGGATTCACAACAACTATCTACGGGGTTTCAATCCCATAAAGCAAGGACTCCCGCCAAAATTCGAAAGCATGACGTCATTCACTCATAATTTATGATATTAATGATTTATAATTTACTTGTTTCTTTTTTTTAAAAAAATAAAACACGTTTTTTTTCAGGTTTTGCTCGTGGGAATTAAATCTATTGAAATACAAATAATGTTCTTGATTTTTTGACAACATAAACACAAAAATACGTTACGGAAAATATTGATTAAATTTTACAAAATTTATTTACTATAACGAAAGAAAAGCTTCAAAAAAATATGATTCAAATTTCATTTTAAAATTTTTTTTTCTCGAATTTCTGTAATAAACACTTGAACAATTGAGAAAATTGGCCAATCACAACTCAAAAGCTAATCTGGTGATATAAACAACACGGGCCAAACACGGACGCAGTCAGCAGGACGCAGTAGATGGAACAGCTGCAAAGCAAACAAGTATGGCGGCTAGTTGTGGCCGCAATCTGTTAGAACATCCGGGAGAAATATTGGAGAAGATTATTTCGTTTTGCAATTTCGATGAAATTACACGTTTACGTTTGGTAAGTCTAAACACAACTATTGTACACATTTATAAAGCGGTAAATTGTATTCCGCTACTACGTAAATAACGCATTTTTTAATTTTGACTCATCGATCCGTTTGAAATTACAGGTGTGCAAGACATTCGACCGTCACTGCAAAGCGCTCTTGAATAAGGGATTTATTTCCGTTGATCGGTATCATGCTCAATGCTTACGCCAAGTGAAGTCGCAGTTGCCTCGTCGAGAGTCTGAACGACGAAATCACCCATTAGCCAGACATTGTGACATACTTACTGCAATTGAAACTCGTTTATCCCTTCTCGGAATGACATTTTTGAAATATGTGGATACCAATCTCTGCTGTTTTATCCCCGGGAAGGTAACAATTGTGTTTTAGTTTATTGAAATCTTTTAATTATTATTTTTTGTACAGGTAATTGATGAAATCTATCGTGTACTCCGTTACATTCAACAAACACCTTCCCCGCCAAGAGCTCATGAGATTTTGCAAGAACTTCGTGATATTTCATCAATGGCTATGGAACATTTTGATGAAAAAATTGTCCCTATAATTAAACAGAAAATGATTCATGGAAATGTACCTACTAGGTTATCCATTCCTACACCTGGACACTTCTCGTTATCAGGTAAAAGCAAATTTTTATTCCATCAAAATTTGTATTTTAAAGATTGTATGATTTTTTTTTAGGTCCTTCAACTCTTGTAAACAGTCCACGGACATTCCCACTGCCACGGACTATACGACAAGATTTGTTTAAACTTCAACAAAGTACTAAGCAAACAAATTCTAGTTTGCTCAATCTGAAGAAAGAAGTTTTAGAACAGAAGGCAAAAGTAATAAGAAATAGTTATTCTTGGTTGTTGTTATGGAATTGATCCGGGAACGGTTGATTGGGTAATACAATTGTCCAAATTTGAGTAGCTATAATGCCGTAATCCCATAAAATATTCCAAATATAGGAATAAAATTTAATTTTTTAAAGTGAAAAGTGAATTTTTTGGGGGGGTATTTTGTTGCTCCCGACAATTCATATTCCTTCGACATTCCGTATTTTAAAAACCTAAATCTGGTACTGTAACCCTACCTATTGTTTACAATTGTTTTTTATGTCTGTTTTCAGATTACCGAACATAAGAAAAAAATATCAGACAGCGAGAAACAGATTCTAGAACAAACCAGAATTATTAGTGAGCAAAATGCAAAAATGACAGAACAGGAGAGCAAGCTTAACGAAATGAATCGGAAGATACTGGAATACGATCAAAAGTTTTCTGATTTGATGGCTGAATTGATCAGATGCCGCGAGGAAGTTCATGGGCATGATAATAAGTCGAGGACTCAGTCTAATGCACCTGTAATCGTGGAGCGAGACGATGCTTTAAAAAACCAAGACAAGTCTGTCGTGAAATCTGATTTCCAGTCGACTCTCAAAACACGAAGTTCAAGAACTGCCGCTCAGAAGCGTCAGATCGCAGAAACAATGGAGGCTTCTGCTCCTGAAGTTAAACAGAAACGAAGGAAACAAAAATGTTAAATATAAAATAAAAGTTTTATATTTTTCTTTTTGTTCAGTTTTAGTATTTATACAGACATAAATTTGTTTTGATTTGTGGTAGTAAAAATATATTTTCTGTTGAATATATCATAGAATTTTGTGTTTTTTTTTGTTTTTTTTTTAAAGCAAATGTGTAGCTTTAAAACGTTTACAGAATAAACGGAATTAATGCTTTCCTCGATTTTGGATAATCTTCGAATTTATCTAAATAAAATCTATAAAAAAAAAATTAATTATAAAATGCGACATTTTCTGCATAGAATTTTCTAATTACACATGATGGTGACACGCACGCCAGCCCAAAAATAATGTTGAGAAAAGCGCGAAGGATATGGCACAGAAACTCCAACAAGCGATGCCAAACCCCCACCATTCAACAATCTCACCGAAATAATTAGCACCTGATACGTAATTAAAAGCACCACCTAAAACGAATAAAAAAAATTGTTTAAGCAGAAAAATATCCAAAGAATAAAAATCAATTATTTTGAACCGTATGGTATTTTATAATCGGTTTCTCCGGGTTTTCTCAGATTACGAAGAACATGGTCTGAGTGAATATTAATAACCATTCCGACAAAAAATAGCAAAATTCCTACAAAAGAGATATCTTAAATTTTATAAATGCACTCAAAAAACAAAAGTAAATATAAGTTAAAGAAAAATAGTTGTAAGTTTTGAAAAAAAGAAAACGTACCACTGATAAATCTAATATCATTGTACCAAGAAACAGGATAAAGCGCAACATTGATTAAGTAATAGCTTTGAAGAAATCCGTTGTACGTGCAAAACAGGAACGCGAAAAGTGAAATTAGAATTGGACTTGGTTTAGTCCCTTGTAGAAGCCAAGGAAAAATAAGAGTTCTACAGCAAATAGTAAACAACTAGAGTTAATTTTCTGTTACATTTTTATATCTCAAATTCACCTTTGAAAATAATGAAGTAGGAACAGAGATAAAAGTATTTTGTTTGGATAAGAAACTGCCAACATAACCCGATCGGTGTAGACATATACCAGAAAAGGAACGGCAAAAGAAGGAATTTCCTGAATAATCCAACTCAGTCGACCGTTGATCCGAAAGCCGATGGATGTCGAAGAGTATCTGCCATATGGAGCCGGTAAAAAACCGAATGCTACAAAAATAGTAAAACTGAAAACACACATAACAGCTGACATGTTGTGCATGAGTTCGTAGTCATTGCTGCTCCAAAACAACGGCATTAGATATTTCTCCATTAGAGAATCTCTGCACAAGTTGCCAACTGAACCTCTGCCCATGAATGAGTATTATCTTCAGGAAACAAAATTTTATCTCTTCGTTTCGTGTTATTGTATTTGCACATTTCTGTGATCGACTGTATCAATAAACTGCATCGAACTGAAAGATAAAAAAAAAAACAATAAACAGAAATATAAGACAGCTGTGTTAGCAACAATAGATATTGTCCGGGGTGCATGTGTGTGGTATACCACTTGTAAATCACATATTTGTTAATTTGCAAACATAATCATATTCATATCTATAAGGCGGTCAAATTGTGATTTTTGGAAGTATTGATCCTCAAATTTTTTCTTCTGAATTTATCAAATCTAATTGATTTTTAAACTGTACATTTCCTCTACTTCCCCCCTCCCCCCCCCCCCAAAAAAAAAAAAAATAAAAACAAACTTTTGCTACGAAAAAGAGAATATATTTTGAAGGTCGATGAAGGGTACAGAGACAAGATAACGATTTCTATTTTTTACCTTTCTAAATAAAATAATGTATACAGAGAACAAATCTTATTGACTACTGTACAAATTGTAGATTTGTTCTTTACAGACTCGTGCCCCGATTTCCGCTTTCGGTCAGCTCGCGCTGTATACTCGATCTTGTGCAAAGAGATAAACAATTATCTGATTGGCGGCTGAGCATCTTTTCATCTCGAACAACGAGTCTTCTTACAGCATTTATGGTTGCAATGCGTAAAACCGGTGTAAACGACGTAAAATTTGCAGGCGAAGATCACAAAGCGAAAATATACGAACCGAAACAAAACAAGAAACTGATTCGTTTACTCACGGTCATGGGTTATATTTTCTCCGTGTCTCTCGTTGCCATCATGTTATCGCTGTACTACGTATTTTTATGGGATCCGAACCTCAAATCGGCGGCACATCGGTCCACAAAAGCGCCTTTAATTCTCGCGACACCGGCGTCAGATGCGAACAGCTTACCGATCAATAGTCCAGCGCCTGAGATTTCCAGCAACGAAGTTGGTGCCCAGCCAAATCAAAAAATCGGCGACAGGAATTACAAACACGGGAAAAACAATATACAAATCATTGCAAGTGATACTCTCGCTGCTGCGAATCCGAATGCGTCCTCTTTGTGGAGTGGTCCATCCACCTCGGGAGGTGATAGTTAAATCCTCCGTATATACTCATGATATACTCTTGGACAAAATTAATAAATCAATCAGAACATTTAACTAACACAAGGTAATATTTCCGTTTTTGTTGCATTTATATTTATTGTATGTAAAAATTATGTTGACTAAGTTTTTTTGGAATTTTTTTTATGATGTATTTGTTTTTTGTAATTTATTTATTTTTTATTTATCCTATGGAACTTCCATGTCTCTTTTTAAAAAATGTATTTATTTATTTATGATGTCTTATTGTATTTATTTTCTGAGTTTAAAAAATCAATTGTTATTAATAATTCACTCATTTAAAAATAGTAACTTCAGGTTGCAGTTTATTGCTAAGTTTCATCTGCTTCTAGCAAATTAAATATTTACTCTGCTTGTTTAAGTTTAAGATGATTAAATCTTCCCTTGCCAAATTTTATGCTCAAGAAGTTTTTTTTGAAAAATTTTTTTTTTCTTCTACATTCGAGCTTAGCTTTAATTCTATGTTGCCAACTTGTACATAGATTAATATTTTATTAAATGTATTTATCCTAACTTATTCATTACTATGAATTAATGCTGCCATTTATTATTGTTGTAATTTGTAAATGCTGTTTAATTAAAAAATGTTTAATTTCGCTTTAAATAAGCTAAATAAGGTGGTTTTATTCGAATAAAAAAGACGTTACATTTCGATAGCAAAAAGTGGATTTTAATCATTATAACTTTGTTTTTTCAATTTTTCATAACCAGCTTGAATAAAGAAACGAAATTCTTGAGAATCTCTCAAATCACCAAGCTCATCAGCGTTTAAAATATCATCAAGGGGAGCTATAAACGAGTTCAGATCCAAACCTAAAATTTTAATTTTTTTCATATATTTATAAAAATTTCCAAATGTGAAATATCTTTACCTTCGAAAAGTATTAAGTCGACTATCTTGAAAAAAATCGTTTGCTCGCAGGAATCTAAAGGCTTATTCATATCTAAATCGTACCACCTGTAATACAAGTTATAAGAATGCTTTCTTTAAATATTTTGCGCTTTTATCTCACCTGTCCTTTAGAATCGCCGCGCACCAAATCTGCACTTTCAAAGCTTCTATACCCGCCGAGCTTAAATTCTGAAAAAAAATGAAAATGTTTTAAGAATTAATTGATTTTTATATTTTTGGGTACCTTGTCTATGAACTGCAATAAATCCAAAGCTTTTTTGAAATCGTATTCATTGCTGTTAGCATTTCCATCACAGATGTACAACTGGAATTTCGAAATAAAATTGCATAATTTATTTATTTACATGAAAACCGTTCGTACCTCGATTAATTCTTTGGGAGTCATAACTTTCATATTGTCTGAGTCATAGCCAAAATTCTGCGATAAAAATATTTATAAAAAATTAAGTACTCACAAACACTTATCGTCAATTTTTACTTCTACAACTACAGATGGTAAATTTTCTTGATGAAGTATCAGTTCCTGTTCCCTATTTAAGGCTAAAAATAATAAAATATAAGAGATATGTCATGTTATTGACTGTAAACAATTCCTTTTACCAGCGATCTTGATGTCCTTCAGTTTCTTATCTTGATCCGACACTAGAGTTGTTAATTTACTCAAGCTCAGCAAAGTCTATTTAGTAAAACAACCTATTAAAACCTATGGTCTAAAAATACCATCAACCTTTACCTTCTTTTTAGCCAAATTATCTTTTTCGTTCAGAGCTAATTCTTGTAAGGTTTCTTGAGCATCGGTATATTTTCGAATTTTTATATTGTGTAACCAACTAAGATTTCTATGTTGTTTCAAAAAATTTTCCAATTCCACATGTTGAGTAACAGGTTGAGTCAACAATTTCCCCCTTTTTCCTTCTTTTAAGTACCATTTAAAAACATACTCTGAAAAATTCTTCAAAAAAATAATAATAAATAAATCAAAAATAAATAAATAAATAAATAAGATGAACTACTTTATCTGCAAATTGATTCATGTAGCGTTGAAGTCGCTCTTGGTTGTTGGTCAATTCACACAACTGTATTAAAATTCCAAAATCACAATATTTTTCTGCTAAAACTGCTGTCCGATCATACTCCTCAGCTTCTACTACAATAACTTCTTAATTACAGGTTCATAAAAAAAACAGTATTAATCCATAATCTTACACAATGGCTTGATCAATTTATTCCTATCAATTTGGTAACGTTGCAAGACTAATCCGTAATGTTCGCCGTCTCCCGTGTTGCCAACAGATTCCAACTGAACGCAATATCCATTGAGAACTATATCTGCCAAATTAACAAGTTGTTGATACAACAAGCCCTGAGTCTGTACGTCTTCAACTCCTTGGGCAATAATATTTGTTGTTTTCTCGAACTAAAAAGTAAAAACACAAAACGTTGTAATTATATTTAAAAACTTAATTTATAATGTAAACACCTGTTTAATCAACAAATTTCGAATGCCACCGTTGCCAGTCGATGCCATCCATGGAATATATTCTGTATCAGGTTCGCCTGGTGGGATTTGATAAATGGTAACTTTCTGGTGTTGATATTCCCACGCATCTTGAAAAACGGCCTAAAATTTGTAATTGATCAACCGTTATTAAGTTATATGATAAAAAATACACGATAAAATTACTTGAAAAATTGTATTGACAGCCATAATTCGCTTTACATCTTGACCGGTGATGTCGGCTTGTGAATCATCTTCACATTCTATTAAGGCTGGAACAATATCCTGAACCTTTGATACCTCTCGATAAAACAAATCCTGGTGCGTCAATTTTCCTTTTACGTTAATATTCCGTTTTTGCAGAACAATTTTAATAGCCTGCTCAATTAATGAATCGTGCCTGTAATATGCAGATAATTTAAAATTTGGATCCAATTTTTATATATTCAACAACTCACTGTAAATGCAGATTTCTCAGAGCAAGACTTGCAACTATTTTCTCTGCATGTTCCCTAAGAAGTAGCCGTGTTGGAATGAGTACATCTTGTTCTATTGTAGTAGTAGAAAACTAAACAAACAAAAATAAGGAAGTAAGCATTTGGCAGAAAAAAAACATTAAATATTACTTTGTTCCAAAGACCACTCTCCTTTAAAAATGCTATGAAAACCAGATGTGCTCGTTGTTTATCTTCCAATTGACGTAATATAATTAGAGATGATGTGCTACTCATCGAATCTAAAATTGTTAAAATAAATCAATAGCATTTTATTATTATCCTAAGCTTTACCAAATGGCACTGCTTCAGCCCATCTAGGATCTGATGCTGGGTAGTCATCAATTATATCTTTAGAGACATTTGCAACTAACATATTCAACAAAAATTCAGCATCTGCTGATGAACTTGGAAACAAACTATCCAAAACTGCTTGACTTTCGACCTAAAAAAATAAGTTCAATTGAGTTGAAACATAATATTAAAAAACAATTTTTTTTATAGTTACTAGATTTCGTTTGCAGTGTAACAGAAAAGCGTCTTTAAATTGAACTACTTTATCTTCTTTACCAATTTCTTGATCTTGTCTCGAAAACCGAAAACTAATAGTCTAACAAATACAAGGAAAGTTAAAGTTATTCAACTTCTTTTAACATTTGGATAAAAATGTACCGATGAATTGGGTGAATCGTCTTCTCGAATAGATGACGACGTACTAAAAAAAAATTATATTTACTACTGTAGCCATATACTTTATGCCATTACCTCATTTCATTTGTCTGTCCTACGGACTTTAAAGTCATGACTCCACAATTATTTGAAAAAACAGCACTCTACCATCAAATGTCCCTATTCACCCAAAAAAATCAAATAAATACCGTCATCACAAAATATTCGTAACAATCGTAAGTACCAGCTCCAAGAATTCTATCGGCTGCTGAGCGAAATTCAACTTTATCAGGCTCTTCATTAGGTGACACAGCTGAAAAAATAAAATTATTTATTTTTTATATTCCACATGGAAATTAATTTTGCGCTTACTTGATATGCAATACACGATTTTGTCCAAATACATGTAAGCCGTGCCTTTATTTCTCGAACTCAGTAAAAATTGATAACTTAAAAAGTTCAATTCTTCATCACTTTCCTATTTATTACTATCCAAATTAACGGCTGTCTTAACTTTTTAATTATGTGCTACGTACATGATATCGCTGGATTAATTTTGAAATAACAAATTTTGAGAATGTTGTAGGAGCGTCAGACCCACCTAAGTCTAACGTTGCTGTTTAATATTAAAAAGAGGGTCAGTTAAGATACTAAAACTTAAAAAAATAATTAATAAACTACCGAAAGAATAACATAACTGTGAAGAAACATGGGAATTTGTCGCTGCAGCTGCCAAACACACACCTCCTCTGTTGTTTAAATATAAACGAATCAAATTATTTATTCAATAAAATCAAAGAATAGCTTACTCCGTCAACTGCATATCAATTAGCCAGGACTGTATTTGATTAACGTGATAAATATCTCGATTCTGTAACAAACAAATACAAAATAGCAATATAAACAGCTAATAATGAATTTGTAAGATACAACATACCCACATAATATCTATAAAATTTTCTTTAACCATTCGATCGACATCAAATTCGAAAAGAAGCTAACAATATTAAAATCAATTATAAATTACACTCATGGCATAGTTTGTTTAAGTTACTTTATCGGAGTCATGATTTGACAAAAACCACTTTTGAAGATTGCTTCCTGTTAAAACATATAAAATCTTCTTATTCTTATCATCTGTGTTGACAACAACCACTTTAATTAATTTCTGTGTATTAAAACAAAAATTGATTATTGGATTGAAAATTGATTTCCAAGTCTTATTTACTGATTCAGCAGATTGGTTGGGCATTGACCCAAAAATAAAAGATGTCATTCGCCAACCGATGCCAGTTAGAACACCCTGAGGAACTTTTAACTGACGACAATTGATACTAATCTGTAAATAAAAATTAAAATCAAGTTTTTTAAAAATAAGTTTAAATAAATATTTACTTGTCCATTCACTGCAGCAGTTGATACCATCACCAATGTACTTGTAGTGGTAGCTAAAATACAACCTAAAGGCTATAAATGTTTAATTTAGTAATTTATTCCACTAAACATTCAGTATTATTTATTTACTTGGCAGTCTGTGAGTGAAAAACACTCTTGACCTTGCAAGTCAGCTGTTATTTCAACTGACGAGCCTTCGTGAGCAATATTCGGCCAATATCGAATATGACCTTCTGGGGATACAGCAATAGCTGATGGTGTGCTTGCATCTGATGTAAGGAAAACTGAGACTAAATCAGCTTTGTGTGCCAGATCACTCGGTGGTAAAGTCAATTCCCGGCACTGCGATGACTGTAAAAGATAATTATACATTTTAAATGTTAAGTGAATATTTGATGATTCGTTACCAGATGTCTTGGTCCTGACGTTTGCACAAAGCGCCAAATAAAAAGACGACGACCACATACGAGCCAAGCCCAACCAGATTCGGATAACTTGACGCTCATTTCAGAAATTCCTAAAAATAAAACAAAATTTTATGCAATATGGTGGTATTGGTGTTTAAATAATTTTAAATAATGAACTACGTACTGTCTTGAATAGTCAACGCTTCTGTAACCAAAACTGGAAGTGGAGTTCCAAAATTTTCAACAACATGACTGGGAATTTCCTCTAAAATTACTAGTGATGAATGCATCGATTTCTGTCTAGATCCACCGGCCGGGCGACTTAGTGGAAAAGGCGAACCTTCTCGTCCAGCAGGACTAAAGAATTGGCTACTTTTGCCCTTGGTTTGAGGAGTTCGAGATGGGAACATTGTAAAATTAGGCAATGCGTAAGCCAAAGATGTGGAGAAAAAAAATAAAACCAAAAGTTAAGCTTTCTAAACTCGGCGCCAAGACGCCATTATTTCTTTTTTTAAGTCCGGTCTAGTCGGGGCGAGTCGGGGTCTGCTGACGATGTTGCAGTTGTCCATTTTTAAAATTTTAAAATTATACTATAATTTATAATTTATTTATTATTTTATTTTTTAGTATTATTAAAAAAAAAAATATTTATAAATTATGTCGTCACATTGGTAAAAGTTTCTGCGTAATTACTTTATGGCGCTGCGCACGATGTGCTGTCTGTAAGCAAGTGTCAAGTATTGAATATTTTGTGTAAAAATGGCAGAAGACGGAGATAACTGGGTGCCTCCAACAGAAGCTGAGTTAAAAGTTCTTCAAGCTAAACGCGAAAGATCTGACAAAATATCACGAATTATGGCAGATTATTTACTTCGAGGTTACAGAATGCTTAATTCAGTTTGTGATCATTGTGAAGTACGTATGCGACTTACCGTAATAAGAGAAAGTTAAAAAAAAGAAAAAGTACACATTAAAGCTTATTATTTTTATAGTCGGTTTTGCTGCAGGATCGTCACCAGAAAACGTATTGTGTAGCTTGCTCCGATGTTGACAATGAACACGCAAAGGATAACCCAGGTATAACATTAAAAATATTTTTCAGTGTAGGAAAATAATTTTTTCACATTAACAGCTTTAAGTGGAACTGCTGCCCAGAGACAAATTGAAGAATCGCAATTAAGGTCAAGCGAGGCTCAGACGTCTAATGGAGGCGGATCACTGATTGCAGCTGAGGTAGCCAGCACAGACGATGCATCTCATGCACAGGAATTATTAATCTGCGAAGATGGAGTTGTAAGCTGTATCCAGGCTGTGCAAGAGAAAATGTTATGGGCTTCTAAAAAGTTAACTAAGACAAACTCTCCGGAAGCGAGTCTTCAATGGTGTAGTTTACTTAAAGCATGCGCAGAAACCATGGTAGCACTACGTAATGCCCAGTCAGTTGAATGTCCGCTTCGGCAAGGCCCGCCTTCGTTTCTTAATCATCGAAACGAAGTGTAGGTATCACTGCAAGTTCGGGTGATGCCATGCTGGTGACGCCTGCTGATGAAATTTAAACTACACAATTATTTGATGTAATTTATTTTTTTCTTTACTAAAATATTGTACAATTTTATTTGCTAAAGTATTGCTTTACATCGTAACAATTTAATGACCACTTTTATTTTGTATTACAAAACCTATGGGTTTATTTGACTCAGATTGTGTTTAAAAAAATTACCTAATAAATATTCTTAATTTCATCAACTTTATTTTCTTTTATGTTTGCTGCTTTTTTTGAATTGAGTTTTTAATTTTTTGTTTTGAACTAAATTTGAAGATTTTGACGCTTTGTTCTTAGATTCAGCTTTCCTATCTTTTTTAAAATCTTCCGAAGTTGTAGCAACATCGTCTGAACAAGAATTTTTTTTATAAGCTATGAAATTTAATTCATTCATTTTGCAAATTACCATTTGCATCTCCATCCCATAAGGAATGACGCACGAATCTCTTAGCAGCACCTACATCCAAACGTGGTGCGTCCTTTTTTGCTACAATTTCTTCTACACTTTTCATGTAATTACGAATTCGTTCCTGTAAAATAATCCTCGTTATTGTTTATTTATGGACGTCTAAAATTCGTGCTTACCAATCCATAATTAATCTTGTGTTCATCTGGATCTTCGCCAATAGTTTTAAGATACACTAAAATATAGTAAAATAAATAATAATTTTCACAAATATCGGATAATACTTACTCCAAAAGGTGGAATTCAATACGAATGCCATAGCCAAATCTAGTTTTGCTTTGTCAATTGGCGTTAACTAAAAGAGCGGGGGAGGAAAAAATTACTTTTTGTTGGAATAAATAATAAATGGATTGTATTTACGATTTCGTGTAATTCATTTAATGGTTTAGATAACACAGGTTTAATAATTTTCTCAATATCAGTTAAAGATTTACTAAAATTTGCTAAATTCATTAATTCGCTAGAAAACACGGCTGGTGAACTAGACGACTCCATTTCTCAAATTAAGCATACTCTGTTGTTAAAAATTGGAACTTCTATCCTCGTAAACGTACTTACAGCGCACGCAATTACAGCTTTTGCTAAAATAACCTCGAGTCAAAATACAAATAAAAATCGGAATTACTGTAATATTTTATTATACCACTGGCATTACAATTATTTTAAACAAACATAAAACAATTACAAAAATTGGACATGTCTTTATGTAATTCCCCAGATCCAGATGACCGAGACTGGTCTCATGGTCTTCGAAAATATAATAAGTTGCTACAATTGTATGTCGCCCGTTGAAGTGAGGTCTCGAAGTTTCCGACCGAATATCGGGTTGGTGGAGGAGAGTCAGTGTCACCAGGCCTAATTGCAGCAGCCCAGGCAAAGTCTTCGTCAGTGACCTTAGCCACAGAATACAAGCGAACATCTCCATCCATGTCCTTGTCTTTGAACTGGACAATCTGCGATGGTAAACCCCAGCCAGATTTAATATCACATTCAACAATCCAACCTGGGCAGTGCTGTGTATACATGAGATGATTGAATGATTCAACATCAGCAGTACTTGGCATTTCAGGGAACTCCCACTGAGCGACGAATGCAGTAGACACTCAGCATAGCGTGAGTGGATCTGATGGGTCCTGCTCTTCCCATTTAAATTCTGGATCCAGTTTGCGGATACTTTCTAATACTCCGGGTTCTAAGTCTTGTCTGGAACTCCAAGTAGTGTTCAACATTCTAAGACGTCTACCAAGTTCCCTAGGAAAGAACGTGCTGAGGCCAGATTCAGCCCTGTCATCAATGATTGGAATGACGACTTCATCACCAAGACTACAGTAACCAAAACAATTTAGCACACAGGCAAGAGGATAAGGTAAATGACGGCCAACTTGGACCAAACTATCGGGCATCCAGTCCCACTGGATCAAGCGTCCCGACTTGTGTAAGTTGTGTTGTGCGTATACGATCTTGATTTGACACAAATATAACATAATTTTAATGACGACCTGGCGGCGTTGTGGGTTGTCATAAGGTTCGAAGGATCTGCCTCCATACTGGCGCAATTTGGGCCAAATTTCTCTGACTAATGTTGGTATACCACGGAAGCCGACGGGAGTATTCTGATCATCTTTTATATAGCTGCAGACAGATACCGATTGGAACGGGTTGTAAATACCCTCTGAAGTCGCAACATTATTTTGAGTCTTTCGTTTGTTTTTGGAATTACGATTGCGATTCTTACGACGGGGATCATTTTTTTCTGCCATTTTTAAAGTCAGTTACTGAGTAGATGCCAGATATCACAATCACACTGCTTAAATAAAATAAAATAAAAAGTCGCGGAGAGTAATAATTAATAATAACAAATGTTTCAAACGCAAAAGCGTTTCTTTTAACCATTCGGGCTTCGGTCGACTTGTCCAAACTAGGTATAAACTAGGTACCCAGTATACTGGGTCCGATAGGTCAAAACGCTTACAGTTAGTCAAAGTTCTAGCAACAAAAAAAAGTTGTTATTAATGTCGAGATTAATGGGATAATTTATACCTGATATCGTATGTGTTGAATTCGTTCAAAGCGAAGTACATAAAGCAAGTAATATAAATATAAGCGACAGCAAAGCTTTCTTTCGTCATTTGTAGTTAACAAGGACGACCTTGGTTCAAGCAGAAGTAAATCTGCGCATGCCCAACGCAACTTGCTTTTTATTGCTGGAGTGGAATCGTCTACCTCAATGATGTCCCAACTGTGGCCACTACACAGCGTGACTGTTTGGCAGTTGTATCATAGATTGGCAAACAACACGTATTTTAAATTTGAGTTCTTTATTTAATTTTGAAAAACTTTCAATTCTAAAAAAAAAATAACTCTCAATAAAAATGGCTGAATTTTAACAAGAAAATATAATATCATCGAGTATTTTTTAGTATATTTATTTCCCCAGACTATTAAATTCAATGTGCATTGTATGTACAGTAGTCAGAGCAGAAGTTATTTACAAGTAATTTCAGTCGCAGTTCATGTGCATTTGTCACACACGGAAACAAATCTAACAATTTTGGGGCCAATGACATCAAAAGTAATTACTGTATATCATCAACACTCAACAGTCTACATTAGGTCTGCATGAACCGAGGCATGAGCTCTAACAAATTACGCACTTTTGGTACAACTAATTTTTAGTAAGCATAAAAATTTCAAATTTATACTTCACATAAATTTTTTTTTTTTTTTTAAATTAAAAAATTGCCATTTATTTCAAATAAATGTCAATTATGATTTTATGAATTGCAAACACACACACACACACTTCAACAACATCAAATTTGCATATCTCTTTATCAGGAAAAACTATTACTGCGCTTAGAAATTAGAATACAACCATTACTGTAACGCTGTTTCGTAGCAACCCTTAAATGATTCGATATAAAGAAAATCAATAATAGTCTCACTATTCTGAAACTAGAGTTCAGGCTGATTCATTATAGTACAATCAATAAGACGTTTTATTTTTTCCAGTTACTAGTCATTTTTAAGTAATGGTAGCCGGTGTACAACCATCGGAAAAGCTCGAATGAAACATTTCAACTAGGTAAGTGATCTTATATAATTAATTATAGAACTCTATACATCTTTACTTACATTAGAGTTAGAATAAGCAAAAACAGAATTTAGTCAAGACAAAAGTTGACTCCTTTTCCGCACACACAACAAAAACAAACACGTCAATATTTGTTAACACCTGCAGTTTATTAGTAAACGAGTTGAAGCTTGAATTTTAAATTCTAAACAAAATTATCATATATTTTACTTTAATTATAAGATAATTTTTACTGTGTTGACAAACGGATATCAGTTTTGCGCATTTCTTGTTTGGTATGCCAAATATCACGTGATAGTTTTCTCACGTGATTTCTTTCCAATACTTGTTAGATGACAGCTGTATGAGAAGGGATGAATGAACTTTCACTGTCGCGACAATCAATTCAGTATATGAAATGTAGTCAAGAGTTTTCTATAATTGGGAAAGCGAACAACAAATCGCGCGTGCAATGCACCGCAACTGAATAATATTATAGCAAATAGTCCGGGGGGAAAAAAAAAAAAAAAAATTTTTTTTAAGAGTTGTTATGAGTAATTGTCTAGACTTCCTTCATTCACAAAATCAATTATGACAACATTTGAAATTTAATTTCCAATCCTCGCCATCTATTGTGTCATTCACATTCACAATAGGTTCAAGAACTTGGCTCCTCAGCCCTCACACGCAGCATCAATGGTTATTGCTGCCAATATTTTCATTAGTGATAACATCGCAACCATAAACTGTGTGAGTGGCCAGATTCCCGGCAGTCCCTATCAACAATCCTTTCTGCCTAATTTTTAAATCAATTCTAGAAATTTTTATTTTCGCAAAATACTGAATATCGATATTGACCATCAGTTACTAAGAAAATGTTGTTTTTCTTGTAATTTGTGTATGGATTGCAATCAAATGTTAATGTGTATTATCTGTTGTCATAGTACTTAATGACATTTATACCATATTTTTCCCAGATAATTACCAGTAAATCTGTGATAATGGGTTGCGGTTCTTCAAAAGCAGCAGAAGGAAACAAAACTGCGGGGGATAAAACACTCACTATAGCAGAACTCAAAGATGCTGATGAATCACAAAGCATTCGCAGCATTAAATCAACGAATAAAAGTTGGACTAACGGAAAGTCAAGCACAACACCCGACAGAGAAATTCGAGAAAATGGTAAAAAATAAAATAAAAAAATAAATTAAAAACACTTTTTTATTTTCCATCAATTTCAAATTTTGTGTTTTAAGTTCCTGAACCAGTTTCATTTGAAATTCCGGCTCTGAACGAGGAAGATAGCATAGTTAAGAAACATCCACCAAAGAGATTACAGGTACGATTTTAAAAAACAAAAACAAGAAAAATTAATTTTTGCCAAATTTGAATATAGAAACTAGAAGATCAACAAATATTAACTCAAGATCAGTTAACAGAAAAACAACTGGAAGTAGACGAAAGGCGACAGCAGGTTAGTTTGAAAATTAAAATATTTCTAAGAATAAAACTAAAATCGAGCTGGTTTTTGTAAAATGTTTGCTATTGTTATTTTTGTTCGTTTAGTGCAGTGAGTGCATCGGATCAAATAGAGATGTTTTTATTATTATATACGTTGCAGATTATTGAAGAAAGAATTCAAAGTTCTCGGACGAGATCTGCCCGCTATAGGAGTCATCGAAATACTGGTCAGCTCACTCCTGCTCAGGTAGTTTTTAATTAACAAAACAAAACAAAACCGAGCACTCAACTGCAAATTGATCTGTTATTTATTTTGATTTTTTTTCTCCTGATTTAATCATAATTTATAATTTTGATTTTTATTTTAGGAGTTTTGAGGATTTGACAATCCTTAAAAAAGAAATTATTCAATGGGAAGTGTTATTGTACCTCCATTAAACGATTTCAATTTAATATCATCTTCAAAATATCATATTATCAAAATGGCAGTTTTAAAAAAGACAAAAAACTTATTTGTTTCGTTACAGGAAGTAGATCCAGCTGAAGTGAATCAAAAGGAAGACTTACCAGATGTGTAAAAAGTCTCCAATTGCGTTTCAACTTTTATAACTGAATTGTTATTGTTGGTTTACCAACTTTGATTGGCATATTTATATTTCAATTTTATCACGGGTATTCTAGTCTGATTACATGTCACAAAATATTTTCAATATCAAGAATTCAATAATGACAAATTAGTCTGTAAATTAGCTTTTTTCCCCCTTCCAGAAACCTTTCTGCACATATTTCACGAGGTCATAAACCAGTAATTTACAATCGATGATCTTGTCGAGATATTCATGCCTCCCTTCCTTTTTACTGCTCACTAATAATCTAAATACAGTTCAACAAAACCGGTAACCGATACCGTAATGAATTGCACGCAATTTTCACAAGTGCCAACACAAACAACTTATCCACCTTTTTTCTTATTTTAGTCGTAACATTTGTTTATCATAATTCATAATGATGTATACAACTTATAACAATAAAAATAAAGTCACATTTATCACAATTGTAGGGATAACCAGGGATAACCTCTACACCGGTAAACAACATATAGACACGTTATTAGTAAAATTCACAAAGAAACTTTTGTAAAACTTTTGTAAACTGTACTCTTAAATATAGAATGCCCATAAATAAAAAATGTTATACATTACCTATGTCCTGGTTCTGGATCTGGATATGATGTGGTTAGTAGACTACCGGAGTAGTGTACTGACGTCACGAATGTTTATTACAATCATGCATAAATACGACAGTAGTTGGCGCCACCATGCGGATGATTTGAAGCGAGAGTTATTGATATTAAACAGTTATTGAATGAAAAGATTAAGTCTGGCCCTTGTTCTGTACTGTAGAAGAAAAATGACAAATGTTGTATTGAGTCACGTTATTTTTGACTTGGATGGCTTGCTTTTAGGTACCTATGCATAGTTGATATGAATTCTTGAGAGTTAAATGACAATACTAAAATCAATTTTTTTAATTCATATTTAGATACAGAATCACTGTACACAATTGCTACTCAGAATGTGCTGGACGAGTTTAATGCGACATTCACATGGGATGTTAAAGTAAAAATGATGGGGAAAACTGCACTTGATGCTGCCAAAGTACTCGTAGATGAACTGCACTTACCCATAACACCTGAAAAGTTTAATGAATTAGCTGAACGACAGTACAGAATTATATTTCCAACTTCGAAACTTATGCCTGGTGATAATAATGAGCAATACCATGTTATTCCTTTATTTACTGTATAATCTACAAAATTTTATATATTTATTTTTAATACGACTTTCAGGTGCTGAGAAATTAGTTCGACATCTACACAAACATAAAATTCCCATTGCTATAGCAACGGGTTCTAATAATGAGAATTACGTTTGGAAAACTGAAGGTCATAAAGAATTATTCAGTTTATTTCACCATGCTGTGTTAACGAGCTCTGATAAAGAAGTGAAGCAAGGAAAACCAGCACCAGACGCTTTTCTCGTATGTGCATCTCGGTTTTCTGAAAAACCATCAAATGATGAGGTGCTTGCTGTTGAAAAAACTAATCTTAAAGTTGGTTATTTTAATTCAAACATCTCTCTAATAAAGGTTCTAGTTTTTGAAGATGCACTTAACGGTGTTGAAGCAGGTTTAGCCGCCGGTATGAAAGTAATTATGGTGCCAGATCCAAGAGTTGACAAGTCGACTATACCGGCTAACGTTACGGTTCTTAAAAGTTTAGAAGAATTTCAACCGCAACAGTTTGGCCTTCCGTCATACGAAGATAAATAAAACTTCACATTTCGAATTTAAAATCATAAAACAATGTTGTTTTTTTGTATTATCAAAAGCCACATTTTTGTCTTGAGTTTTAAGATAAGATTAGTAAAGTGGAAAACTCCCAATAAAAATTGTTCTATACTGATAAAAACATTTTTTTAACTTAAAAGTTGGATAAATTAAATAATGTTTAAATGTTGATTAAACATCTTTTTTTAAAAATTTTTTGTTCAATTTGTTTTGTTTTTATCACGGCACAAAATCAAAACAAACTTAGTTCTACGATCTCTCGCTAGAGAGCAGGTTACACCGACGAGAAGTTAATGACGTTTTACTGACCTAATGTGAGTATTCCGACGTTTCTCAGTGTACCATATTATAAACTTCAGTTATCCATTTTGTTACCTTTAAAACAGTTTCGATTAACTCGCAATTTCACCATGCCTCACCAAGGAAGCGAAATACTTCAACACATGAAACATTACCGAAACCCTGATTTGACCAAGCGAGATATCATGCAGGCGGTAGTGTTGTACAAAGGCCTCAGTCTCAAATGGGATTTCTTCGTGTTCAATAATGGCGAAAAAAAGGAGCTTCTCTGTTTGGACGGAACCATACCGGTCAATTATAAAGGCACGACTTATAATATCCCGTCGTGTATCTGGATCATGGAAACCCATCCGTATAATGCGCCGTTGTGCTTCGTAAGACCCACGAGTGAAATGCAGATCAAGGTATCGCATCATGTTGATCAAACGGGGAAAATCTACCTCCCATATCTGCACGAATGGAAGCCTAATTCGTCCGATCTGGTTGGACTTATTCAAGTGATGATTGTAGTATTTGGCGACCATCCACCAGTGTATTCGAAAGGTCGATCATCGCATTCTGGCGACCACACTCATCCGACTTACCCCTCACACGGGGTTCCTGGCTACGTGCCCCTACCCAATATCGGCACTCAAGCGACTCCACAGTACCAGTTCCAATCTTATCCTCAGCCTACCGGCATGCCGACTTACCCACCTACATCTACAAACATGCCAATGCCGATGCCTGCGTTGCCACCGCAACAACCAACCGGTGGCTACAAGTATCCCGGAATAACGACTACAAATTATCAAGCCAATACTGGTGGTATCCGTTATCCACCATCATCGATGCCGTATCCGTCGTATTCGGGGACAACCAATGTTCCAGTTTATCCTAGTTCGTCACCTTACGCTAATTATCCTCAACCTACTTCCGCTTTGCCGCAAACTTCGGCTCCAGTCACTACTAATACCATTTCAGAAGAGCATATTAAAGCTTCGGTGTTGTCTGCGGTCGAGGATAAGATGAAGCGTCGGTTGAGAGATGTCTTTTCTCAAGCGCAGGCTGAAATGGATGTTTTAAAACGCACAGGCGATGAATTGGGTCAAGGTAAGACCAAGTTGGAGAGTATAATTAACAAGTTGGAGGCGGAGCAGATGGAGCTGGACAAAAATGTCTTCATGTTGCAAGAGAAGAACGAAGCGATGGCCAATGTAATTAGCAAGTTGGAGAATCAGGAGTCTATTGATGTGGATGAAGCTGTGGTGACAACAACGCCTTTGTACAAGCAGCTTTTAAATTTATTTGCTGAAGAAAATGCTACGGAGGATGCGATTTATTACTTGGGGGAGGCGTTACGTAAAGGGATTATCGATTTGGATTTATTTTTGAAGCATGTTAGAGATCTTTCTCGCAAACAGTACATGTTGCGCGCATTGATGCAAAAATGTAGAGAAAAGGCAAGTTTGCCGTGTTATTAATGAGATCGTAATAATATTACTATTTTCTAAATGTTAATTTCAAATACTGTTATAAATATATTGCAAATTTGCCTGTAATCTTAACGTAATATGGTCAAATTAGAAAGATTATTTTTATTTTCTATGCGATGTTGAAATATGAAAATTGTTCAGGAAAGGAATAGTTAACATGTTGCAGTTTCTATTTTGTTTAAAATATAGAATGTTGAAGCTATGTAATAATATTTTTGGCTCTCAATATAAACTATTTAATTTTCATTAATGGTCTTTTATTTTATTATATTTAAACCTCATTTACATCAATTGTTGGAATAGTAGTACCAGAAATAGTACAACTATTAGTTACATAGTTATAAAATAGTTAAAGTATATAAATTCACACATTTCATTAACTAGGGTATATTTTATTGACTATTTTTATTCGACATAAATTATACTCATTACAATAGTATTTTTCATAAAAATAATTTTTCTAGAGCCATAAATGGTGCCTCAAAAGATAAGGATATAAAAACTGCAGCAAAATAAGAACACGCTGCACTTGCAAAAAATATAGAAAACTAAAAAAAAAAAAAATTTCATATAAACATTTTAAACCATTCTATAAGCAGTAAAATTACTAACCATAAGTATGTGTGAAAAATGTGGAGGTACTTCTGAACCCATAACAAATATGGGAATTATTGCAAGATGTATTAAGTAGGTGGAGTACGTTAGGCGTCCTAAAGGTTGCCAAAAGGGCCATGATAAAATGCTGTTCACAATACCTTGAACATTAAAAGTAAAGTAAAAAACACTTTTCAATTGAATGAAATCCCGAATTAATTCTTACCTCCATATCCATTACAGCATGCGAAAATCAACCATGCCAATGCCACAGACCACGTCGATCGTGACAGGGCAAGATAGAATGATTGTCCATCTTGATTGCTGTGAGAATGGTAAATGCCAAACACTACGGCTGAACTTAATCCGAATGCAATCAACCATCCCGCAGCAACCACAATCTTAAATATATAGATATAAAGAAATTAAAAATATATAAACATAAACAAAAAGTATTTATACTTTATTAAATTTTGCTTGGCATTTGTTTCTGTGCAATAAATATCCACATATCATTCCGATAATGTAAGGAGCAATCCGGCAATATGGCTTTATATAAATTTTGTCGAAATTCTCACTAAAATTTCTAAGACGTAAAAAAATATATAAAAAAATTCAAAATGACAAAAAACTCACGTTGACGCATCTGTAACGTTGTAACACGTTGCAATGACACCAGTAGCTATCCAATTGATCAGAATAAAACTACCAGCAATAATTGCCGAAACTGGTACATATCTACCAGAAAAATATTTTCAAAGCATATTTAATGTAATATACGAGCGTTTTATAATACCTTGTTAGGAAAATTAAAATAAGAGGACTGATAACGAAAAATTGCATGTCGTTAGCTAAATACCATGTGTGGCCCATGCACTAATAAATTTTAAAAAAATATTATATAAACAATTTCCATAAAAATGTATTATTATACAAACCGAATCGGATAAATCCAATAAATTGTTAATGTACAATAAATTCACCCACCAATATTTGTCGCATTTGTCCCCACTCAGCCCCTGGTCTGACCAAAATGGGCTATCAATGTAATATGGAGATAAAATATTGTAAAAAAGAAATAACACTACAGCATAAACAGGTGTCAATCTAAACAAAATATAAATTGTAAATCAAACAAATTACGTACGGTAATTCTTGAGTTTTACCTCCAATACCGATGAAAATAAAATTTCAACCAGGAAATTTTTCCATCTTTTTTTTCATGTTCTTTAAGATACAAGTATGTCACCAATAGGCCACTGAAATAAACATTTGTTATTATAAACAATATTTTTTGAAAAATGGTGTACACAACTAACCTTAAGACAAAAAATGTATCCACTGCAAACATAGCTTGCTGAATAAATAAATATGAAAAACTTTTAAGCCAATTTACTGGAACCAAAACATTATCTGAAATTTAAATACATTTTTGTAATTGTATTATTTTTAATTCAGCGGTTACCTGTTGCTAGAGCTCCCGTCGCGTAACAATGGCCTAAAATAATCCAACCCATGCTAAACACACGAATCCCGTTTAAACACATGAGAGAACTATCTCTCGGTTCAGTATTAAATAATTTCAATGCATTTGTGTAAAATGAAAAACACAAAAAAATTTTGCCGCAAATACCTGAAAAATATACAAATTTAAAACAAAAGTCCTGGTATTTAGTGAGGAAACAAATACCAATTTCGTTTTTTGTATCAATAATCAGTATATCGGTAACTGTATTTATTGGAGGATAACTTTCTACTTCGGCTTCGGATCCGAATTGTGAAAAAGTATTTTGAGTATTAGATACCGCTTCTGCTTTATTCTTTGAATTTTGAGTCTTTATGGCAGAAAATTGTAAGTACACATCGTATAAAGTTCCTGTCAGAATTATTGCAATCATCAAAAAGCAAAAAACTCTAAAGAATAAAAAAATTCTATGAGATTTGATGCTTTAAAAAAAATTAAATTTTAAAATTGTATACAAACAAATAACAGCACGTTGGTCTTTCCAAATATCCCTACTTGGTGAAATACAATTACTCGACAAAACAACTGAGTGATTAAGTTTTGGAACAGCTAAACCATAAAATTTATATCAGAATATCATTTACAAATTATGACCAAGTTACCGTCAATCTCTGCCATTAAAATATTCAAATCTTCAGGAGTGCATGAATCAGGTACACAAACTGCAGTTCGTAAGTTAACATTTTTTAAAATCTGCATAAATATTTAAATATTTAAATATATTTTCCATGTTTACGTAAAATTTTATTATTACCGTCGGCATGGTCGCACTTATCCAACAGTATTGACCATGAAATGTAGAGTTACCGGTTGATGTAGAGTTACCTTTGAGGACAGCATTGCAAATAGAAAAACTACCCGCCCAAATAAAATTTCCTTGAGTAATTCCACTGCCAATTTTTCCATATGCATCAAGCACTAAAAAATAAAACATAAACTTAAACTTTAGAAATTGAAGCAAAGAAATGTAAACACTAAAATTACTCCGGAAAGCCCATCCTTGGCCATCGATCAACCCAAATACAAAGTCTGTGACATCTTGCACACATTTGGCAGAAACATTTTGGTTATCGTAAATTTGTAACCTCTTTAAAGCAAGTTGAGGTATATTGAAAATACTGTAGGGCTCAATCTCATGGTCAGTCTTCAGTAAGTCGGACTTGTTGATTTGTTTGTATTCATTTATCACTTTATAAATTGTCTGTATGTTGGAATTTTGTGAAATATCAGCTGCTTTGACTTCAACGTTTCCGTTGATCAGAAGAATTAAACTCAAAGTCGTAAGTAAGATCAACATAATTAATCTCTTCAAATATGGTGTATTAAATGTGCTACTGCCTGCTTATTATTTAAATTTAGGGTCTATCACATGAGTAGTGCACCACATGAATAAGTAATCACATGATTATTTCGGCTATGAGAACAGATATACAATACAAACTATAGCTTCACCATGATTCGAAAAATAATTGTGTGTTTGCGTCAGATAAACATCACTCGGTAACAAAGTGGGAGGAATATCATATGCTTCCTTCGTCCTTCGCCCTTCAACCGGCCAGTAGCACTGCTGATGACGCACAATGCTAATATTGCATGCAAAAAAATATTACTTTGGCTACTTTTTAAACTTCAAATCAATTGTCCACCATGCAGCTATTAATGGTGACGTCCATTGTGCTGATAAAGTGAATTATTATTTTTTTGTCAATACAATTAACAATTTAAAATAAAATATCATATTTTTTGAAATAATTATAATTTTATTGAATTAAAAAAAAAAAAACCTACAGAACGATTTTATAATTTAATATGAATAGGAAATGTTGCAATTTCTAGATTTTCATTTTGTATTGTACTTCCGTCTTAGAATAATTTTAAAACTAGACAAAACTGGGAATATTGAAATCTCTTTTTCCCTATGGATTTTTTTTATCATGCTTAAAACAACAGTAGGTACGGTTTTAAAATATAGATAACCATTTCAATTTTTTAATTTTTTTTTATGATTGAAATGAATAGAAACTACCTGATGTTTTTGTTTTGTATGCCCAATTAATCAAAGTGTAATATTTCACTAAAGAAAACTGATTTCTATATTTTTTAGTAGTATTTTCTGTCATACGGTAACTAACAAGTTCGAGTATTTACTGGTGAAGTGCAGCAAAGCACAAGGATATCTCTACTGCAATGAACCCAACTTACAAGTTAGTATCTGCGCTTCCAATAGCTTAAAGCTATTGCTAATTAAATGAGGGACTTATGAGAGCAACCTGAAAGGTAGGATACAACCTGAATGGCCTTGCTTACGGTAGTAACTCATGACCAGAGTAGGTTATGTGTTTGAAAGTTAAAGTAAATAACATCAATAAATAAAAATATCAGACTATGTATTGGTCTAGATGCAATAATAACTAAATTTAAATACTTTTTAGTGCGTGATCTAAGTGTGCTAAACCTGGATACCTCTCATCGACAGGTTGATAAGTACTTATCGACCTGGCATTATGAGAAAATGAAAAAGTATTAAACTCATGTTGCAACAATGTTAAACTCATTTTAGTACTAGGCAAGTGGTACTATAATTTTAGTACTAGGCTAATGGTACCATAATTTTAGTACTAGGGTACCATAATTTTAGTACTAAGGTACCATAATTTTAATACTAGGGTACCATAATCTTAATATTAGGATATCATAATTTTAGTACTAGGGTACCATAATTTTAGTATTAGGATACCATAATTTTAGTACTAGGATACCATAATTTTAGTATTAGGATACCATAATTTTAGTATTAGGATACCATAATTTTAGTACTAGAATACCATAATTTTAGTACTAGGATACCATAATTTTAGTATTAGGATACCATAATTTTAGTACTAGAATACCATACTAGGGTACCATTATTTTAGTACTAGGTAAGAATTATTATTATTTTAGTACTAGGTAAGAATTATTATTATTTTAGTACTAGGTAAGAATTATTATTATTATAGTACTAGGTAAGAATTATTATTATTTTAGTACTAGGTAAGAATTATTATTATTTTAGTACTAGGTAAGAATTATTATTATTTTAGTACTAGGTAAGAATTATTATTATTTTAGTACTAGGTAAGAATTACCATTATTTTATTATTTTATTTATCATGATCCGTGCGGCCAAAAATATATACTTCTAAAATTTAAATTTTTACACCAATAGGTGTTTTGCATAATTATTTTAGCACCTTAAGGTTGTACCGTTGTGATGAGTAATCACCTCTCCTCCCCTTAGTTATTATTAACTTTTGTATGATTTGACCCATTCTGACCACCTGGTGGGAGGTGATTTCTCTGATCAAGTGAGTTGTTTTAGACACTTGAAGTCCATGCTTGCAACTGAGCGCACCTTTAGCACCAGACCTGCAATCGGGCCTACCCTAAGGAGCTTCTAGTCATGTTATCCCATAATGTGAGCGTTTCTTGCTGAAATGCTAACTTTGGGGTTGTAATTCATCAACAGTGAACTATTGGACTTGAAAGCCACAATTTTAAGCACGCAATTGGTACTTCTCACCCGTCGGCGATTTCCAGTTATTTCCGACCGTGAAGCTGTGTGAGTTTACATAATTGAGCCAACTGTGTGTTTGCGCGGTGAAACTATAGCAGACCCACCCGCTCGAGCGTTTGCTTCCTCGCGTAGAAACCCTTTTTGCCCGAAGTGAGTTTATGACCTGTGTGACCTTCTCGACGGCGAACACCAAATCTACAGGCTGCCTGACTCCCCTGCACGACGGTGGTGTTATCTAGGTTTGGGCCTGCATAGTCCAACACGACATCATATAAAACAGTGTGACATTTTCCGAATGCTCACATATTTTATTTTATTTTGGTACTAGGCAAGTGGTACTATAATTTTAGTACTAGCAGAAGTACATCTGGTCACTAGGCACGTGGTACCATAATTTTAGTAATCGGCAAGTGGTGGTATTTATTTCTTATTTCCGGCTAATGTTTTGACAAGAATGTATATCTTCCGACAATTTAAATATTTATTTTAATTAAACAATTAATTAATATATGATAATTTTTCAACATTATTTACTTATTCAGATGTTTAAAAAAGTATTTAAGTTGGTTATCGCTCTGTTGGTCGGTACAAACTCGCAATAACCTATACTTATAGTATCATACTTTCGTTCAACTAATTTATTTTCTTTTTCTTTTTATAAAAATAGTTTTTCTAAAGCCAAAAAAGGTGCCTCAAAAGATAAAGAAATAAAAATTGCAGCAAAGTAAGAACCAGCTGTACTTGCAAAAAATAAAGAAAACTAGAAGAAAGAAAAATTGATTTCCTATAAATATAAAACTATTACTTTATACTATACATTATTTTAAAATTACTAACCGATTGTAAATGGGAGAAATGTGGTGCCACTTCTTGACCCATACCAAATAAGAAAATTATGATAAGATGAATTAAGTAGGTAGAGTACGTTAAACGTCCGAACGGTTGCCAGAAAGGCCATGACAAAATACTGTTCACCACACCTTCATATGAGAATAAAATTAAAATTACAATTACTAAAATACTAAAATACTAAATTAGTCATACCTCCGTATCCATTACAGCATGCAAAAATCATCCACGCCAATGCCACAGACCACGCCGATCTTGACAAAGCAAGATAGAATGATTCCACATCCTGAGTCAGTACAGAATTGTAAGTGCCAAACATCACCGCAGAACTTAGTCCAACAGCGATAAACCATCCCGCAACAACTACAACCTAAAAATTAGTTTATGATCATTCAAAATAGATGGAACAAAAAATAAAATTTTACCTTATTTAATTTTGCTACACATTTGCATCTGTATAATAAATATCCACATATCATTCCTATAATATAAGGAGCTATCCGGCAATATGGCTTAGCATAAATTTTGTCGAAAGTATCACTAAAAGTATTAGATATATATAGTATACAAATTAAATATGTACCGTAAAGAATTTCAGAAAACCCACGGTGACTCTCTTGAAATTTGATAATATGTTGCAATTACACCAGTGATTATCCAATTTGCTAAAATAAAACAAGCAGCAATAATTGCCGAAATTGGTAAACATCTACAGAATAACATAAATATTTATAAATAAATAATCCCAAAAAATTTAATTAATGACATCGTTTTATCATACCTTGTTAGAAAAATTAAAATAAGTGGACTGATTACGTAAAATTGCATGTCGTTAGCTAGATACCAGGTATGGACCATGCACTAAGAAATTTTTTAAAAAATGGCAAAATTTCAGTTTTTATACAATGTAATATTTAAATCATTCTACGCACCATGTTATTAAAATCCACGAAGTTGTTAATATACAACAAATTCGCCCACCAATATTTGTCGCATTTTTCACCATTCATCCTTTGTATCGTTTGCGACCAAAACGGACCATCGATGTAATATGGAAATAAAATATCGTAAAACAGAAATAAAAGAACTGCATAGACAGGTGTCAATCTAATAAAATGGCATTTAAATAAAATAAATCAAAACAAATAATATAAGTACTACCGGTACGTACCTCCAATATCGATGAAAATAAAATTTCAACCAAGAAATTTTTCCATTACTTCTTTCTTGCTCTTTAAGAAACAAGTAAGTCACCAATAAACCACTGAAATAAATATCAAATATCAACTCCAAATAATTGTGAGAAATCTTATACACAGCTAACCTTAAGACGAAAAATGTATCGACTGAAAATATCGCTTGAGCAATAAATAAATACGAAAAACTACCCACCCATTTCATTGGAACCACGGGATTATCTGGAATCAAATTACAGCTTAGTATTCTTTTTAATTGAGGAGAAAGGAAACAATTTACCAGCTAGAACTCCCATCGAGTAACAGTGACCTAAAATAATCCATAACATGCTGATCACGCGAATACCGTTGATGCACATCAGTGTGTTGTCTCTAGACTCAGTATTAAATAATTTTGACGCATTTGTATAGAAAGAAAAACACAGAAAAATCTGTCTACACATAGCTAAAAAAAAATGCAAACATTAAAAAAAAAAATTTGCAAAAGCAAATTTTACCATACCCGGTTGCATTTTGTTATTGTCATTAGTCAATGACTTATTATCCGCATCAATTGATGAATGAATATTTATTTCAGCTTCAGTTTTGTATTCTTGCGATAATTTATTTTGAATATTAAATACAGCTTGGGTTTTCTTTTTTAATTTTTGTGATTTTGAAGTTGATAAATTATTATTTGACAAATGTATGTACATATCGTATATCGAACCAATGAGAATCATTGCAACCATCAAAAAACAAAAAGTTCTAAAGAAAAATAATTGCTAGCGATATAAATAAAATTAATTTTTTTTGTAAATTATATACAAACAAATAACAGCGCGTTTGTCATTCCAAATATTTCGATTTGGAGAAATACAATTACTCGACAAAACAATTGTTTGATTAAGTATCGGAATAGCTAAAACATCAGATTTGTATCAGTATATTAAAGCATAATAATCAAATTACCATTAACATCTGCCAATAGAATATTTAAATCTTCAGAAGTACACGAATCAGGTACACAAACTGCTGTACGCAAATTAATATTTTGTCCAGGCTGCAGAAGTAATTTTAAATGACTATTTACTTATTGTTCTATTTTTTGGTTAACGTAAAACTCATTATTACCACAAATTGCTTCTCTAGATTTGCATTTATCCAACAGTATTGTCCATGAAACGGATTTGTCAAGTTACTATTTGTTAAAGCTTGAGTAACATCATTGCAAACTGAAAAACTGCCTGGCCAAATAAAATTCCCTTGAGAAATTCCACTACCTATTTTTCCATACGCATCAAGCACTATAAAGTATATAAACCACAAATGATATTATGTAAACCACAAATGATATTAAAAGTGAATATAAACAAAAATTACTTCGATAAGCCCATCCTTCTCCACCAACTAAACCAACCGCAAAATCTCCTATATCTTTCACACATTTTACAGAAACATTTGGGTTGCTGTAATTTTGTAACTTTTCTAAAGCAAGTTGAAGAGTTTTAAAAATACTGAATAGTTCAATGTCATAGTCAGGCGATATCAAATCGGTCTTGGTGCCTTGATTGAATTCATTTATCACTTTCTCTATTGTCTGTAAGTTGAAATTCTGTGAAATATCAGCTGATTTAACTTCAAGGTTGTAGTTGATCAAAAAAATGAGACCCGGAATTAAGAAAAACATAATTAGTCTCTTCAAGTTGTAAACTCATACAAATTATAAGTTAAATTAATGTATTACACCACATGACAGCCAGGTGATTATTATGATGAAATTAAGGAATAGTAATAGATATTATACAAAGATAATCAAGTCAGTAGTGATAAAAACTATAATATAACAATATAACAATATTGCCCATGGACGTTATCTACCTGTCAGTAAACAAACTACTGCTGCATGCTGGAGAAAACAAACGAATGGGGCAGCTTTTAAAAAACTTTGGCTCGTACTACTCAAGTAAAACAAAATTTTCATGTACAAATAGAGAAAACTAAGAAAACGCTTTGCTGAACAATTTCAAAGTTGAGTTAAATCTCCCCTCCAAGTAATGCAATGATAACTCAAATAGCGGTACAAATCGTAACAGTCCATTGTCTTAAAAATGAATGTTTTTATTTTGACCAATATTATAAAAATAATTTTTCTAAAGCCAAAAAGGGTGCCTCAAAAGACAGAGAAATAAAAACTGCAGCAAAGTATGACCATGCTGCACTTGAAAAAAAAGATGGAAAACTAAAATAATAAAAATTAATAACGTATTGTATGATCCCATGAAAAAATTATACAGACTAACCATTAGTAAATGCGAAAAATGTGGAGGTACTTCTTGACCCAAACAAATATAGGAATTATGGCAAGATGAATTAAGTAGGTGGAGTATGTTAGACATCCTAAAGATTGCCAAAAGGCCACGATAAAAAACTATTCACCACACCTCCATAATAAAATAAAATAAAATATTTTTTATTACAATGATTAATACACATTATACGTAATCATACCTCCGTATCCATTACAGAATGCAAAAATCATCCAAACCAGAGCCACTGACCACGCCGATCTTGATAAAGCAAGGTACAACGATTGCTCGCCCTGGTTCATCTCAGAATGGTAAGTCCCAAACATTACAACAGAACTTAATACGACAGCGATTAACCACCCCACAGAAACTACTATCTGAAATTTATTTATTCTTAGATCATTTCCTAGTCATATAAATATAAACAACATAATAATTTACTTTATTTAATTTTAGTTCACATTTGTTTCTGTGCAATAAGTATCCACATATCATTCCAATGATGTAAGGGGCTATCCGGCAATATGGTCTTTCATAAACTTCGTCTAAAATGTCATGATTGACGTTTCTAATCAAATAAAAACGTTAATTTAGTGTATACGATTTCAATTTTTTTTTTTTAAATTTACTCTAATAATGCAACTGAAATGTGATAATATGTCGCAATAGCACCAGTACATATCCAGCTTACAAGAATTAAAACACCAGCAATAATTGCAGAAACTGATAAATATCTGAAAAATGTACGGTAGAACAAACACTAATAATTTAATTAAATAAATTTAATAGGCATTTACGTATTTATAAAAGTTAAAATAATTGGACTAATTATGTAAAATTGCATGTCGTTTACTAAATACCATGTGTGGCCCATGCACTGTAAATGGTAAAATTCAATTATCATAAAATTAAACGCTTGAATCGTTTTACAACCACTTCAGAAGAATTCGATATGAAGTTGTTAATATACAATAAATTCTTCCACCAATTTTTGTCGCAATTGTCGCCATTAACTGCCTGCGCTGACCAAAACGGGCCATCGATATAATATGGAGATAAAACATTGTAAAAAAGAAATAAAACCGCAGCATAAACAGGTGTTAATCTAAACGAAATAATAGTTTTTTCATACAAATTAAATAATTATAATTACGATAAATTATAAATCATATCTCCAATATCGATGAAAATAAAATTTCAACCAAGAAATTTTTCCATTTCTTTTTTCATGTTCTTTCATATATAAATACGTCACTAATAACCCACTAATATAAATACAAAAATCAAAATAATATTTTCTAAAAATGTTATAAACAACAAACCTTAACACAAAAAACGTATCGACTGAAAACGAAATGAAAAACTAGAAAGCCAATTTAATGGAACCATAATATTATCTGTAATTAAAAGGATTCTCGTGTTTGTATTCCTTCAACAAAAACAATAATTTACCTGTATAATAAGCACCCATCATGTAACTGTGACCTAATATAATCCACAACATGCTAATCACACGAATACCGTTTATACACATCAGTGAATTGTCTCTTGGCTCAGTATTAAATAATTTTGACGCATTAGTGTAAAATGAAAAACACAGTAAAATATTTCCATAAATACCTAAAAAAAATTACAAACACAAACAATAACAATTGTGTAAAACAGTTAAAGGCAAATATACAATACCAGGTTTCTTTTTGTTTTTGTCAAGAAGTAGAACGATACTACTGTCACTTACTGACTGTGGATGAATTTCGCTCTCTGTTTCGACTTCATATGACGAATTATTACGAGTATTAAACGTCGCTTCTGTAATCGTTTTTGATTTTGCTGATTTTGAATTAGAAAAATGTATGTGCATATCGTATAACGTTCCAAGTACAATTATTATAGCAATCAAAAAACAAAAAGCTCTACAGAATAAAAATTTCTTTAAATTTCCTTAATAATTATCCAATTTTTTAAATTGTATACAAACAAATCAGAGCACGATGGTCATCCCAAATATTCCGACTTGATGGAATAGAAATACTCGACATTACAATTGAATTATTAAGTTTTGGAATAGCTATGAGAAAAAACTTAAATCACTGCAGTATTTCAAATAATAATCGCATTACCGTTAATATCTGCCATTAAAATAATTAAATCTTCAGGACTGCATGAATCAGGTACACATACTGCAGTTTGTAATTTGACCTTTTGTTGAAACTATGCAAGTAAAATTTATTACGTACGGTAATCATTTTAGCAGCTTTCTAACTTATATCGTAAAACATAAAACATTATAAGTATATTTCAAAATTATCCTGAATCTCATATTACCGCAACTTTAGGCATAAATTCTTTTGATGGATTGGCAATTATCCAACAATACCGACCATGAAACGGTTTTGCGTGGGCAACGTACGGTGGTCCTTGAAGAACATCATTGCAAACAGAAAAACTTCCTGGCCAAATAAAATTTCCTTGAGAAATTCCACTACCTATTTTTCCATATGCATCAAACACTATAGCAGGAAATAAGAACTAAAAAAATAAAACGATAATAGGAAAAATATAAACTAAGAAATTACTGTTCCATGCCCATCCCTTCTTGTCGACCAAAGCAATTGCAAATGCTTTAACATCTTGAACACAATTTACAGAAACATTTGGATTATCGTAAAGTTGTAACTTCTGTAAAGCAATGTGAGGTGTTTTAAAAATACTGTACGGTTCAATCTCATGGTCAGTTTTCAACAAATTCGACTTGTTGACTTGTTCGAGTTCGTTTATCACTTTCACCATTGTTTGTATTCTAAAATTATGTCGATTATCAGCAGCTTTAACTTCAAGGTTATTGTTAATCAGAAAAATTAAACTCGTAATTAAAAATAACATAATTAAGTACGATGATGTAAATAAACAAGTCTGCTGTCACTTTAAAAGTGTACGAAAATTCGATATCTATAATCTATTTCTATTTGTTATAAGAGCGGTCACGTGATTGTGGTGAAACCAGAATTGTCGTACTTAAGACTCAGATAAAACAGCCAAAAAATAATAGTTTTGTAAAAAGATAATAACTATAGCTTCATAATAGATGTTTCAGTCACAGTCGGAATATTTTCTACCAACTAATCAGCTCCGAGATGACGTTAAATAGTTTTGCCGCCAACTACTGTTGCAATAAAGGAAAAAACAACAAATCAGACAGCTTTCAAGCTGTCTCATTAGTTTATAAAACCCTAACTGTTTATTATTATTTGAAGTAAACCAACCAAACTATGCGTTTTGTCTGCGCTGCTCAGACCACAATCTCTACTCTAATGCATGTTTTAGAACTAAAATCATTTACTTCTGCTAAAATTTATTCAAGGACTTTTAGTTCTTATATAACAATTATTTTACCTCTACAGTGATCATCCTAATGTAGCCTAACATTAAATTCGAAAACACCATAAAATAAGAATTAGAATTGCTTCAGATACCCTTTTAGTTGAAGAAAAAAGAAAGTTTAAAAGAATAAAAATATCTATTTACAGGTTCTTACTTTAAATTTGAATGCTAAAATGTCAGTTAACAGTTACCCTTTTTTGACGAGATAAATTTGCAGTTTGTACACATTTTGAGAGAATTTTGGCTATGTTAGAACAGATGTACATTTAAGAGAAAGTCAACTAACACGCTAAAGCTAACTCGTTTTTAACTTTCTTTTTATATCCAATTTTCTGTTATAGCCATAAAGAGAAAGTTGTATAGCCCTTAAATACAAATGTAAACTTAAATACAATAATCACAACATAAATTACAGTTTCATGTTTTTATTTCATAAAAATAATTTTTCCACAGCCAATAACGGTGCCTCAAAAGACAGAGAAATAAAAATCGCAGCAAAATAAGAACAAGCTGCACTTGAAAAAAAAATGGAAAACTAAAAAAAATAGAAATTACTCAAATAAAATAAATATTTAACCAATTTCAAGAAAAATTATAAATGACTAACCATCAGTAAATGTGAAAAATGTGGAGGCACTTCTTCGCCCAAAACAAATAAAGGAATTATGGCAAGATGAATTAAGTAGGTAGAGTATGTTAAACGTCCGAACGGTTGCCAGAAAGGCCATGACAAAATACTGTTCACCACGCCTTGATATTAAAACAAAATAAAAATATATTTTATAACGACTATACATGTTTTTAATATTAATATGGCATTGCAATGGGTAAAAGATG
Organism: Strigamia maritima; assembly: GCA_000239455.1. Lineage (NCBI taxonomy): Eukaryota > Metazoa > Arthropoda > Chilopoda > Geophilomorpha > Linotaeniidae > Strigamia > Strigamia maritima. The sequence goes on along the minus strand of JH431970.1, from coordinate 31,684 downwards.
TATTATTGGATACCTATCCATAGTTTCAGTTTTTGTATCGTTGTATCTTCTTTACCTTTGCAACCGCCATTATGGATATATAAATGTGTGTTCATTTTTATGTTCTGACTTTGTTTGTTTTATGATTCCAAATCAACAATAAAATACTAAATTAATCCTAATCCTACCTCCATATCCACTGCAGCACGCAAAAATAACCCACGCCAATGCCACAGACCATGCTGATCGTGACAAAGCAAGGTACAACGACTGCTCGCCTTGATTCAGTGTGACATTGTAAGTGCCAAACATCACGGCTGAACTTAATCCGAAAGCTATCAACCATCCCACAGCAACTACAACCTACAATTAATTAAAAGTCATTAAATAAATAGAAATATCGGTAATCAAAAGATGTTACCTTATTTAATTTTGCTTCGCATTTGCTTTTGTGCAATAAATAACCGCATATCATTCCGATAAGGTAAGGAGCTATCCGGCAATATGGCTTGTCATATATTCTGTTCATAGAGTCGTCAGTGGCGGAACTAATAAATAAAAATTGATTCACATTTATAAACTCGAAAATTCAATTTATTCGCATTTATAAACTCGAAAAATTCAATTTATTTAGCAATTTACGGTCATTAATTACGGGCGGAAGTAAAAAACTTTAAATGTTAGAAAAAATTTAAAAAACTCACTTTAGGAATGAATGTGAAATGTGGAAATATGTTGCAATAGCACCAGTAGTTATCCAACTTGCAAGAATCAAAACACCAGCAATAATCGCCGAAACGGGTAAATGTCTACAACAAATATAAAATATTATTAAGAATTGATAATTTAATTCAAAATAAGTACTTACTTAGTTAAAAAATTAAAATAATAGGACTAATTATGTAAAACTGCATGTCGTTTGCTAAATACCACGTATGTCCCATGCACTGAACAAATTCAAAAAACGATAAAGGTTAATTTATAGCACAAATTACTACAACAATTTACAAACCAGCTCATTAAAATCCATAAAATTGTTAATATACAATAAATTCATCCACCAATGCTTATCGCAATTATCACCGCCCAGCCCCTGCTCTGACCAGAAAGGACCATTGATGTAATATGGAGATAAAATATTGTAAAACAAAAATAAAACCACAGCATAAACAGGTGTTAATCTAAACAAAATGATAAGTTTTTCATACAAATTAAATAATTACAGTAAATTATAAAACATACCTCCAATATCGATGAAAATAAAATTTCAACCAAGAAATTTTCCCATTTCTTTTTTCATGTTCTTTCATATATAAATACGTCACTAATAACCCACTGATATAAATAATAATCAAAATAATATTTTCTAGAAATGTTAATTAACAACAAACCTTAATACAAAAAACGTATCAACTGAAAACACCGCTTGCACAATAAATAGAAAAGAAAAACTAGAAACCCAATTAAATGGAACCACAATATTATCTGAAATTAAAAAGATTCTCGTGTTTGTATTCCTTCAACAGTGACATAACTAGGGGATTTGGAGCCCGGGGACAGGACATAAATTTGGCGCCCCCATGCATCGAGTGTAGTGGAGGTTGAAAATAACAAATATAATAATGCAAATATATATATTCTGCTATCTAAGCTTATAAAACATATATGAATTATGATATTGTTTTCTCCTTATTTTGTCGCCCCGCGACACCTGTCACCCCCTCCTAGTTACGCCACTGTCCTTCAATAGAAACAATAATTTACCTGCTGACAAGGCACCCATCATGTAGCTGTGACCGAAAATAATCCAAAACATGCTAATCACTCGAATACCGTTAATACACATGAGCGAATTGTCTCTTGGTTCAGTATTAAATAATTTTGATGCATTTGTATAAAATGAAAAACACAGTAAAATCTGTTCACATATACCTAAAGCAACATTATAATCATGAAAAATAAATGCTTGTACCATATATAAAAAAATAAAATTATTCATACCTTGTTTCTTTTTATTATTATCAACAACCAGTGGCTTATTATCCACATTTATTGACAACGGATTATTATCGCTATCTGCTTCGACTTCGTATGACAAATTATTGTGAGCATTAAACGCCGCTTCTTCTTTCTTTGTTATTTTTTGTGATTTTGAATTAAAAAACTGTATGTACATGTCGTATAACGTAGCAGTTACAATTATAGCAGCCATCAAAAAACAAAAAACTCTAAAATATAAGATTTTGTGTTAACATTCATCATAACTCTTAACTTTTTAAGTTTTATACAAACAAATAACAGCACGTTGATCATTCCAAATATTACGACTTGGTGGAATACAATTACTCGACAAAACAACTGAGTGATTAAGTTTTGGAATAGCTATACAATCAAGATTTATATATTAGGACATATTCAAATCACAATCAAATTACCATTAATATCTGCCATTAGATAATTCAAATTTTCAGGAGTGCATGAATCAGGTACACAAACAGCAGTTCGTAAGCTAATATCTTGTTGTACCTAAAATTAGTATCTAATTATTAGTATCTTTCTAAATTATCCTGAAACTCAATATTACCGGAACGTTAGGCATAGACTCTTTTGATACAGTGGCAATAACCCAACAGTATTGACCATGAAACGGTTTTGAAGAATTAACATACGGTGGCCCCTGAGTAACGTCATTGCAAACTGAGAAACTGCCTGGCCAAATAAAATTTCCTTGAGAAATTCCGCTTCCTATTTTGCCATACGCATCAAGCACTATAAGAAAAAAAACAATAAAATAATTAAATTAAAAAAATTTAAACTTAAAAACTTACTGCTCCATGCCCATCCTTCTTTGCCAGCCAAAGCAAATACAAAGTCGAAGACATCTTGTACACATTTCCTAGAAATATTTGGGTTGCTGTAATTTTGTAACCTATCTAAAGCAAGTTCAGGCGTTTGGAAAATACTGAATGGCTCAAACTCGTGGTCTGGCTTAAATGAGTTGGACTTATTGATATTTTTGTGATCATCTATGGTTTTAGCAACTCTCTCTAGGTTAAAATTTTGTAAAATATCATCTGCAGTAACCACAAGGTTAACGTTGATCACGAATAACAAACTTAGAATTATAAACAACATGATTAGTTTCTACAAGTAAGATCAAGCATACATGTATATAAAAGTACTGCAGCACGATTAATAAACTTCTCTAAAATCGATTATCATATGACCTCTATCGGCAATGAGAAATCACATGATAATTTTGTGAGTTTAGATCAACGCAGAAACAAGTATGTTGTAATTGAAAGTAAACTCGATGAACAAAGTGATCACAGATAAGAAGCAGAAGAGTCGAAGGCAACTTCAATGTTATGATGGTGTTTTACATCACTTCCTGTCAAAAAATTGGTCATCAAACGGTCAGTGTACAGCTTACTAACTCTCATGTGTCGGAATCACATGCAATAAATTTTGCAACTATAGAAATGATAAATATCTGTTCTGAGATAATTAGTTAATCTATTGTTATCGCTTTGAAATAATTTTAAAAAACTTGCACATAAATATATTTTTTCGTTGTTGTTTTCTTGACTGACTGAAACAATTTTTCATCGATGATCGTATTAATCCCGCTTTGACTATCTGATCTTCACACTGAACCATTATATTCTAAATAAGAATTTCCTACTCAATAAAATGAATATTGTAGATAATTGTACCCATCGGCCACTGGTACACATTTTTAAGCTATACTTAGCTGCAGACAGATTCTTTACAAGAATATTTGATAGTGACGTCATGAAACTTATAATAGAACATCCATTGACTCCTATTCCGTACGTCAATACCCATTTGAATTTTAAATTTATGACTTAAAAATTAAAATTACCAAATCAGTGCTCTTTCAGACTATGCTGCATTAATTATCACGATTTTCAAGTCCAAAATTTCTTTTCTTAAATTCCAGAAAATTCTAGAAACGATCATAAACGATGTTATTTATAAAATATCGTGAGAACAAGATAAGAAAAAACAAATGTTTGCCTGAAAGTCATTCCGTCTGTCATGTCATTAACTATTCACGTAATAAAATGAGTTATTATAGCTGGCTTAGCATCGAATTTATTTACTTTAGTGTATTACATCATGGTATATTCCATATAAACCTGTCAATACCGTGAGTGGTGTCAGCTGTGTGTACTACACATTCAAGAATAACCTCAGCACGCAATCCACCAACACAAAAAAGTTTACAAAAAGCAGCGGCTGTTCAAAACATCCACATTTCATAAATCAAAACGCAAATATGCTGCTTAAGGTTTATTAAGGATAGAAATTACTGACTATTTTTTACTCAAAGTTTTCAATTGTTTCGTTTCAGATATTCTTCTACTTAATGCTAATTGCGTTGGTGTTGCTGCAATACAGCGCAGTGAATGGGTATGTTGACTACTTAATTTTATTACTATTAGGTACTTGACGTTGATAATTCTGCTAATTTTTGTTTCTTTCTTCCGTAACATTTTGTAAGAGTTTTTAATATGTCTGAAAATAGCCCTAAAACTTGATTGAAAAAGTTGCCGATATAATTACTGTACAGCAATTTTAGAATCATAACACTTGTTGCTGGCCGTTGCAAACAGGACTTTTGACAACACAATTAATGATTTATACGATACATATCTTGATATTTTAGCTTATTAATGTCATTAACACTTAATTAAATTGTAATTACTTTCAAACTGAGGTCTGTGATTATTTGATCCTAATCTCACCAAAATGAGACTGCTTGTAATACTTTTTTTCTATATTTATATTTTAGATGCGTGCCATCAAAAGGCGGCTGCACCACAAGTGGCATGGGATGTTGTCTCGGTAACTGCATTTGTAATGGAGCATCCTGTACCTGTACATGAAAACAAAGTTGATTTTACGTGATCTGTAAAGAGGGAAGGGTGAAATAATACCAAAATTAACTCAATAAATGAATACTTGATAAATTATAAACTTTTAATTACTACCTGACGGAATAAAGTTAAATTTTTAATGTGTCTGCATTTCGCATGACATTGTAATAAAAAAAACAAAAAAAAACGCATATTATTTTTTGTTTATGTACGAGTAAAAATCATAAACACGTGGCTCCACCACGAGAGCTATAATTTAACCAAAGTTTATTCAAGATTTCCGTACGCAGTACGCACTATGCAGTTATTTATTACAGCAAAAGTGTAAGAAAGAGTTTACAATCCAGTTTAAAATTATGACTGTCAATAAAATGCTTACCTTTAACTGATAATACATGTTCTTCTTTTGTTTCGAGCTTTGTTTTCAACAGTTTTCTATGATGCTATTCGATTTTCCGGAAATGGGTAAAGGAAAAGGTGATGCACTTCCAGCAATGGCGATTACTAGGGTTTGCTGCGTGCGAACGGCAATTGTGGTTGAAAATCTCTTAAATACTCGAAACTTTGGAATATTTCCTGTAACAAAGCGATGGATTGTAAGCTTTTATTTATAATGAAATATGCTACAAAATTATTAACTCCTTTGGTTATTTAATTTCTTTTGCAGTCAAATAATTCCGTGCCTGCTTTAACAGAAATCACAATTCCAATTCCATTAAAGGCAACACTAAAAAAAGTTATAGCGAAACAAAAACATAAAGAAGAAGAACATCGGAAAGCTATATCAAGAATCGGAGACAGATCAACTCCAATTATCACATCAAAAAGAAAGATATTGACTCATAACAAGGGCCAAATTTACGACAAGCTCCAGCCGCTGCCTTTATATACCAAAGGATGGGCATCAAGAAAATCAAACGGCGATTATTTTCAAATTCAAGCATATGGAAGTGTAAGATTTAAATTGTGTATGGCATAGTTACGAAGAGGAACTTAAAATATCTGTTATTTGATAGAATCCCGCTTTGCTTGATCTTAGCAATTGTGACGATGGAACGCCAAAGGATTTTAAATCTCTTGGTTTCTCTCAAGAGGTTTTAAATGGGTTACAAGAAATGAACATAACGGTTCCAACTAATGTGCAAGTAAATAAAATTTATGTTAAATTAAATTTCAGATTTTAAAATTTTTTCTTTTTAAATTTAAGGTATCAGCAATTCCGAAAATATTACAGCACGAAAATGTTATTTGTGCTTCAGAAACAGGTAACCGTATTTCAGAATTAATTTTGGAAAATTTAATGGAATTAGTGACAATTAGTAATTTAATTTGAACTGAATCGTTTATTTTAATTTCAGGTAGTGGTAAAACGCTTACATATTTGGCACCTATGATTCATAACATTTTGAAATACAAGTCTAATCCATCTGCTAAGATATTCACCAATTCTCCTTTGGGTTTAATAATTGTTCCAGGCAGAGAATTAGCATTGCAAATTGAAGTTAGTGTTTATTAATTTATAATTTTTAAAACTGACATTATATCATAAATCAAACTTTTTTATACAGACTGTAATAAAATCACTCACAAAAGATATTCTATTCAGATCTAAAGCGATAGTAGGTGGATCTGGTATTCCAGAAGTAAGTTCTATTATCTGTAAATTAAAGAGGCGTTAAACTAAACTTTAAATCATGTGAATTTAATTTTAGAATTACCTCTACAATCCACCATTAAGTTTTATGGATATTATTGTTGCAACACCTGCAGCATTAAAAAAATTAGTTCATGGAAGTATGGAGAATTGCTGCATCTGTTACCATTTTGAAATTAAATTTTTTAAATACTTATATTTTCAGAAATTTTTAGTGTTAAGGAAGTAAGACATTTAGTTATAGATGAAATGGATACAATGATGGATGATAGTTTTAGCGACACTTTGATAAAATTTATGAAAAGATTTGAAGTAAGTAAGTTTTTTGTTACATATCATTAAATAATATGTATTTTTTAAAATTTTATAGTTTGAAGAAATCAAGTCCTACGATAGAGGCACTCAATTGTGTTTAGTTGGCGCAACAATGCCTAGAGATCTTGCGGAGATTTTAAGTCCTGTGATTAAAATTGAGTTAATGGAAAAAATAACGACTAATCACTTGCATCGCATTATGCCACATGTTCCTCAGAGATTTTTGAAACTGAAGCCTTCAGATAAACCAAGTAATAACATTCATTATTATTTTATTTTATGTTTATAAAAATTTATATTTTTTAAAAATTTTATAGTTAAATTACTAGAGCTTATAAAAGCTGACTTCAAAAAGAATAAACCAGTCATAATATTCAGCAAAAATAGTAGAACTTGCGATTATGTCACCATGTTTCTAAAAGAAAACGGAGTGGATAATGTTAACTTAAACGCAGATTTGCCATATACGGTAAAATGTAAATATGATGTTTTGGTTGGTTTAATAATTCTGTAATTTTTTTGTTTGCAGCTGCGTTGGGGTCAGTTTGACAAATTTCAAAATGGAGAAGTGAATGTCATTTCTTGTACTGACATGGGTTCAAGAGGATTAGATACTTCAAGAGTAGTTAAAGTTGTTTGTTTAGTTGTATTGTTGTTAATTAATATCTTTACGATAGGTTCAACATGTCATTAACTACGATTTTCCTAGTTTTGTTTCTGACTATATTCATCGATGTGGTCGCACAGGTCGTGTAGGCAGTAAAACGACTGGACATGTGACGAACTTTATCAGTAAAATGTATGAAGTGGAGTTAGTACAGAAAATTGAGGTACTCCAGTTAAATCTTAATCGTATTACGTTGATTATTAATTGAAATTTTATTGCTATAGACTACAATACGTTCTACGCAATCGTTGCCCAATGTAAATGCAAATATAACGAGAAAATTAATTGGTAATGAAATAAAACGACAAACATATTAAGGAAATGAATGTGTTTATAAACAAACATGGACCGTTGTTTATAAATCGGAAGACAATATTTTATTTTATTTTTTTTAAGTGGAAAAATGGAAAGCGCGCATAACAGAATCACAATGAAATAGCGTAGCTAAGAAAACTTGTTTTTCTAGAACTTATTTTGCTGTTTGCGGCAGTGAGTTGAAAGTGTCAAACAAACAAAAAACAACTAATGTTTGATATTTACAAGTTAGATATGATGTTGTATTACTACTTTTTGAACTCCTGATTTCCCAGTAGTACATTTCACTTATACCTAGCTGCAAATTGCAACTCGCATGATGTAATGCTGTACAAATCCATTCAGACTGCAACTTGAACCTTTAATCTATTGCGCCCAAATGGATTAACATTTTGCAAAAGGAGGAAAACAACTTTTTCCTTGTTTCAATTTTACTTTTTTATTTTTTAGCATGAATTTAATTTTACTTTTCCTCTACTTATTTCCTTGAATAAATACGAATAACATTTTATCAATGAGGATAATTGGTTATTGGAGATTAATTTAACTACCGTGTTTACGCATAGTCCAATGTTCACTTTCAAAGTCCATACTTTTGTAAATGAGAGACTACTACATTTTTTTTAAAAAAAAACTTAAGTTTCTGGTCCTTGACCTATTAACTTAAAATTGAAATTCGTTTCTTCGAGCAATGAACTCGAGTTCCGTTAGGGCACATCCGGGGTGATGTTGTCGTAGACGTCTATTGAATTTATTATCAACTGATACTTCCCTGGTGTCCAGAAATGAGCAATCGATTTATTTTCACAATACTATTTAATCTGCCGTGTTTATCGATGTAGCATCATCTAAGTGGGGGATTATTGTTAATGGTGATCACAAGTTTTACCGTAGTCCAAAGTCCTAAGAGTAAAGTTTAAAATAGCGGACTTCAGACAGCAATATGATTGAATTATCTGTTCGGATTAATGACATACGGATGGTTATGGTGAAATAACTTGAAAGTTGAAACAAACATTAAGTTATCTTTTGGTTATGTTTTTATTTGTTACTAATTTCGCAATCAAATGGCGAAATTTATTTGCCGAAAAATATTAAAACTAATGACATGATGACATGACATCCTAATGCCAAAGAACAAATAAACGATCAAACAATACCGTATGCTTAATTAACATGTCAATAAATTGATCAAAGAAGTGAGAAAAAGAGATCATAAAAAACGTTTAAACTGAAGTGAAAAAATAGTTTTTTATTTTATTTTTTCTGTTTTAACTAACGAAAACAAACTAAATAAATATTTCAGATTATCACTCTGATTACAGGTGTGTTAGATATTTATGAAATTTGTCTGAAACCTGAAACGTCACAATCTATGGAATTTCAGATTTCCACGTTTACAGCTTCTGGCGTAGACAATAAATAAGTGGTTTAGGTTTGGAGGTCGGTTGAAGGCGGGGTCACAGATACGGCGCCTATTGGTTGCTTAGAAAACGCCCATTATATAGATATACGTTTATTGTTGATCTGGCATCTTCAACAGACTTTCCCTACATTGAACGATAGTTCCTAGAATGCTCCGATCTGCAAAACGACTTTTAAGACTAGCCAATGTGGGATATGAGCCCGTATCAGCCATAAACGTAAAGAAAATAGACAATCTCAAGTGTTATTCCACTCGGCCGCGCGATTTTGTGGAAAGTTCAACCGCAAACATTGTCCGAAGTCAGTTCGCTGATGTAGCTCTTTCCCCATTACCGTATGCTGACTTTATATTCGAGAATATTGGACAATTCGGCCATAAAGTTGCTTTGGTAAGTTAATTTTTATTGTTGGGTACTACTAAACTTGTATGAGTGGCGATGACGTCAATCAGTCTGAAATAACAAATAAAATGTTTATAATGAATGACGTCATACAGTGAATAGCCCCTCTGGCTACACCATATTTGGGATTCTAATCTCTTGGACCTGAATTTTTGGAGTTTTTTTACTTGTTCCAGGTCATTAAACTAAAAAACTAAAAACTTAAATTTTGTAAAACTTCTCTTTCTTATGTGAATTAGTGCGGCCTATTTTCTTTGGCGTAGTGATCAGGTTGTACTAATTAGTACTTTACTTTACTACGTTGTTGTTATTATTTGTAATCAAGTTGAATGTAAAATGTCTGCGCGCCTGTTTAGCGTCTGTTGGTGAAGGTTATCAGAAAACAAAGTTTTTGGAATGCAGCCAGAGTTTTTCAACGCATATTCATTCTTTTGCAGCATACTTACGTTGAACCGGTTCAATCCAACTGATCTCTGTTGACGCTCGACGTGCCACTTGATATTGTTTTCTCATTTTTAGTCTAGTTTCAATTTTCAAAGAGTATTTTTTTTTCTACCTCATTTACCGAGACGGGCATTAAATTACATAGCACATGCGTCTTGTTACCAAAATAAGCGACTTCTGGATTTAAGATTAAAGGTTGAAAAAAAAATTTCAAACTTTAACCTTAAATCCAGAAGTCGCACTGAATTGCCTGATGGCCTTAATTGGCTGATGACTCATACGTTAACTTTAGTTTTGCAAAGAGGAAAAACCTAACATGTTATTACAAAATAAGTAATTTTATTTTTACGGTATATTTTTATATAGGTACTTCGTAATAGGTACTAAATTAAAGCATGAAGAAAATACTCCAAATACCCTTTATCTTCAGAAAAATGTGATCATTATTCATTATTCAGACAATAGATAACTCAATGCTGAGCTGATGACACTTTGAAACTTTAGTGATATTTAGATTTGACGCGGCAATTGAATAAAAAATGATTATTCTTTTTTATTTGCTGAAATCAGAAAATAGGCCAAAAAGGAAATGAATAACATGTTTTATTCACACGATTTGATGTAAATCGTTGAAAAAGATTGCGATTTAAATGAAATTTAAATCGCAATTTTTTTCATGCTTTCATCTTTTCTTCATGCTTTAATTTAGTACCTATTACGAAGTACAATATAAAAATATACCGTAAAAATAAAATTACTTATTTTGTAATAACATGTTATGTTTTTCCTCTTTGCAAAACTAAAGTTAACGTATGAGTCATCAGCCAACGTAACTCTCAGCAAGGTCAAAAGAGATTTACTAGTTTGAAATTTTTCTTCACTTATTCACATTCATGTCGTTCTTTCATTTAATTAATTAATTTTTTATTATATTTGTTAATAGGAATGTGCTATTACTGGTCGAAGTTACACGTATGAAGTGGTTCAACTTTTTGCTCGTAAATTCGGAAGTTCTTTAGTTCGTCGTGGACTGCGGAAAGGAGATGTTTTGGGAATTATCTGTCCAAACATTCCAGAATTTCCTATAGTTTTTCTTGGAGTAACATGCGTTGGTGGAGTTGCCAGCACGGTGAACCCAACGTACACTTCAGGTATTGTATTTAATTTATTACAATTATTATTCGATTATATATAATTTACGTAAATTATCGCAATTGTTTCAGAGGAAATTGCCAGACAGCTGCAAAATTCCAATGCCACGTTCGTAGTCACAGTTGGGCCATTAGCGGACAAGGTCAAGGAAGCTATTTCCCACTGTCCTTTAGTCAAAGTGAGTAAATTTTTTGTGTAGACTGGCAGTAAAAACATTTGCTTTGGTCTGCTGTTTGCATAAGAATTGTGAAAGACTAAAACAACACTTGTTTCTGTTTACTTTTAATAAAACCTTAATCATTGAATTCATATTGAAAAAAAGGAAATTTAAATATTTTGCTCATTTATTATTGTCATCACAGGAAGCCTTTGTTATTGGAGGAGATGCAGACGGCATGACTCCAATTTCCTCGTTGGCAGTTGAGAATGATGCAGCATTAGCAGGCTGTCCACCTATTGATGTAGCAGAAGACTTGCTAGTACTTCCATATTCTAGTGGAACCACTGGATTACCAAAAGGGGTGATGTTGACTCATCATAATATTACCACTAACATTTTACAAGCCACGTAAGAACACTTAGCTTAGTTTTTAAGCGTGTTGTTAATTGTGTTTTGAAAATATTTCTTAGGGATCCAAATATTACTGAACAATTTACGAGTGACGACACAGTATTAGCCATTTTGCCTTTTTTCCATTCATACGCTCTTACTACTGTAATGAGCATTGGTTTGCGTAATGGATTAAAGATAGTTACATTACCGCAATTTGAACCGGAATCATTCATGAAGGCTTTGCATGTTTACAAGGTATATGATAGGAATTATGCAATTAGTTAAAAAAGAACAGTTTGTATACAAGTTTTGTAATATTCTTTTTGTCTTACAGCCCAACTTGTTACATTTAGTGCCACCTCTTGTTCACTTCTTAGGATGCCATCCGCAACTAAATGTTAAAGATTTGTGTAATTTGCGTCTTATTGCATGTGGAGCTGCACCGCTAAGCATTTCCATAGTCAAAGATCTATTGCAGAGAATTCATCCTCAGACCGTGTCCTTTCAAGAAGGATACGGAATGACTGAATTATCACCAGTGAGCCATTTCTGTCCAAAATATTCCACCAGAATTGGAACGTGCGGCGTCTTAATTGCAAATTCGGAAGCAAAGGTATTAAAAATAATAGCTTACAAGTGATTTATTATCTATTTAATACGCACCATTACTTTGAATCTAAAAAATTAAATTAAATTACTTCAATTAATCACTTATTTACACAGACACGTCGTTTTTTCCCAATTTATTCACTGTGCTGATGAGATCTTCGATGGTCGAAAGCACAGTGAATAAATTGGGGAAAAAATGACGTGTCTGTATAAATAAGTGAGTAATTGAAGTTATTTTATTTTATTTTTTAGTGATTTATATTTGGTTTTTTGTTATTTAAGATAGTGGATTTGAATACCGGTGAGGCATTGGGCCCAAATTGTGAAGGGGAGCTTTATGTTCGTGGCCCTCAGGTGATGAAGGGTTATTTGAATAATGAGGAAGCGACTCGAGAAACCATTGATGAAGATGGCTGGTTGCATACTGGTAAATAGAATGAAAAAAGTGTGTATGAATAAACGTTTTGAATCAATTAATTTTGCAACAGGTGATATTGGATCTTATGATGAAGAGGGTTTTTTCCATGTTTTTGATCGCTTGAAAGAACTTATAAAAGTGAAAGGCTTGCAGGTAATTTAAGAAATAAATGTTTGTTCTTGTTATTGGGTGATGCATATAATTAATTTTTTAGGTTGCACCTTCTGAGCTTGAAGATGTGCTTCTTTCGCACCCAGGAGTTGAGGATGCAGCTGTGATCGGAATACCAGATTTAGTTGCTGGCGAATTACCACGAGCATATATTATACCAAGAAATGATTCCGTGACGCCAGAAGATATTCAGGAATTTGCGAGCAGTAATTATTTAACCAATTTAGCACATATCTCGAATTATAAGCATGCGCTTGCAAATCGAGAAATATGTTGTTTAAATGTTTTTTAAATTAAATTATGTTTTTTTTTGTTTTTTTTTTAAAGAAAAATTGGCACCACACAAACATTTGAAAGGCGGTGTTCATTTCATTTCATCGATTCCTAAAACCCAAACTGGGAAAATTTTACGAAGAGAATTAAAAGCGATGTTGAAATCATCATGAAAATAAAAGGACGACCGAAGAATTGAAAAACTTTTGAAATATTTTATACAACTTTGCACTTTTTATTATTGACTTTTCTTTATTTCTATTTGGGATATTTTAATAAGCTGTACAGAACATTTATGTTTGTTATACTAATTGGGATATCATTGTGTACATATGGTAACTTTAAAATAAAAATCTTGACACGATTATAATTGTTTTCAAAAAGTAAAATGAGTTCATCAGACAGAAAATAAACACAGTATCACAGATAACAAAATGATACAGAAAGACTAATTTTATCCTAAGTAAATAAACAATAAACGGTGATGTTTTTATTTTAGCTGGAAAACCGTATGGGTACAATGTGTCTTAAAAAGTGTTTACTTTACTTTCTATTCTTACCGTATGTCCGTTTGTGGTTTAATATTGTCAGTTATAATTTTTTTGTAAATTAAACCTAGGTCCTGGATTAATTATTCAAAGCTGGTATCATAAGCTATTTCGCCGCTAGAGAATGCAGCAGAACGTTTAAAAATTTGTGGCGCCCTCTTTTGAATCTTATTTGAACGTTAGTCATTACTTCCCGCGTTAAGTAGTTTTGTCCTTGACATAAGGTTAGGCAATGGAATTCAATAAACATCTTGGAGATATACATAAAAAGTCAATTCCGGAACTAAAAGAGTTACTAGAGAGGCAGGAGAAACTATTGGCAAAGCGGTGAGTTATTTTCGTTATTAAATAACAATTTTAAATTTAAATTAATTTGCATTATTGTTTTGCAGCTCAACGATAAAGAACTTAAAAGATAAAGGAGAGAAAATTCGTCGCTGGAGAGATGAACTTCAGAAAACCCTCGACGAAAGGCATGCCGGAATGTACGTGGTTACCAACATGATGAAGAAAATAAGCATTTCTCCAAGCAAAAAAGTATGACAAGAATAACAATACGGTAGTCAAATTGTTTGACACAAGTTTAAAATTTAGGAACCAGTCGAAAATGAGGTCGTAGAAGAACAAAATGAGTTACATACGTTGGCAAATAATGAAACAAACCTTTCAGTAGAAATGGAAGACAAATTGTTTTATGCAAAATTAGGTCAAAACATTGATGGCAAAGAAAGCGAGAAACAGAACAAACTAAACAAGTATTAAGCAGTTAGTATTAATTTTACAGTTACCTTTATTGATACTGTATTAATTTTTAGGCCCAAAGCGACGAATGTCAAACGAGAAGTAATAAAAACTAAAACAAAATTAGATGAAGAGTCTGCTGTAATATATCCCGTTGGTTCGCATTTTGAATCGAAATTCCTCACGTTTGGCGAATCACTTCATTTACAACCGGAATACTTAGCACGAGTCAAAGTAATGTTTTTTTTATTCGTTTCAAATTATCATACTTACAATTAATCAAAAAAAATTTTAGGAAGTGAAACCAAGTGAAACACATCAACTCACAGAAACAGATGTAACTGCGTATCACCCGGATCAAATTAGAAATTCTGTGTATAAGTCAGAGGAGACTGAGTGTACGCTTTCCCACGATTTGCTTGAGATTGATTTGGATCTTGATTAAATTGTAATGGTTTTGTAAATTTGTATATAATTACTGCCAATGTTCGAAGATTCAAATGTAATCAATAATTTTATTTTACGTTACACTGATAACAACAGAAATTCTATTTATTTAAAAACATGAGCAATAAAATCTTTTTTACCAGCATACGAAATGTGGAAATTTAAAAATTTAAATATAAGTTACGAGAGAAGTGGTCATAAAATCAATAATTTCCTGAATGAACATGCGAACTGGTCTACTAAATTTTAACAAGTGTTCGCCTCTTCTGCTTACTTCTTTACTATCAATGTCAGAAGTTATTGAGCAATCAATCATGTTCCAAAAATGTTTGCTAGATGAAAAAACAACAACAAAGAAAAAAAACATTAATAACAGTGCAAAAATTTAATTCTTAGTGAAATACACCTTTCCTCTTGAGTTATTAGTTTCGAAATACATTCAATGGCTACGTGAAGGGTCGAACCGCTGTAATTGATAGCGAAATCCAGCCTTTCTTTCATTCTAGCAGCCTCTTTTTTGCTTTTTTTAAAGAAAATACTGTGTATGCTCGCATCATCTGTTAAAGAAATTAAAAATGTTAAATAGCAATTAAATATTTTATTATTGTTATTCCTTCCATTACCAAAATCTTTAGGATGAAGTGATTTTATTTGTAAATACCATTTATGCAAATTTGTTAGGTGTGTCGAATCTACAGAATGTGGTGGTGTTGTAGCAAGATACATCGCTTCTTGTAACTCCTTGATTTCAGATTCGATTTTCTGTTTTTGCAATTTGCTGTTAACTTCTAATATTTCCAAATCATATTGATGAATTTCTTTCAAGATCTTCAATATCTCACGACCCCTGTTGACATTAGTAATTGTAAATGAAACGTTAAAGTGCAATGGGGATTTATATACCTTTCATCAGAAATCACATGTGAAATGTTTTTCAGAATTTCTTCATCTTTGGGAAGATTGAGAGGAGGCAACTTTGACTTCTCCAGCAATAATTCATCTCTTTCGTTTTGCAGTTTTCCTTCGAGTTTATTCACCTATTTAAAATAAAATTAGTAAGTCATGTGATGTTTCATTCGTCAGGAATTTCATACCAAACAAATATTACGTTTCAATTCTTCAATAGAATCAAAACTTTTACATTTATCGTCTGCTGATTGTCCATTACCAGCCATGACATTAAAGTTGGTGATAAAAGCCGAACGAAGTAACTAGTTGCTACTCAACAAAAAGAATGATTATTTTTAAATAATTGTTTGCTTAAATTTTTTAAAAAATAAAATCAATGGCATAATTAAATTCCGTTATTATTATTTATTCCTTTATATTCCATAAGTACAGTTGGTGGTTAATATTTTGAACATAATTTCACATTTTCTGACTACCCACTGACAACTCGGTGATAAATCTTTGCGGTTTGTATCTTGTGTCTGCTGGATGAAGTCTATCTGTGGCAAATGTTTCCCGGATAAAGACGATTTTAACGTCTGTGATTAGTATTATAAACAACTGAAAAGAATTGCCACAAAATTGAAAATACTTTAAGGTAATGATAAAATAGACGAAATATTCAGCATAAAGCCACGTATGTGATGTCATTTTCGTTAACAGGATCGGGAAGTAGTTTCGTTCGAGAAACCGAAATTAATAATATGTGGATAATACAACAATAGATCTAATGTTGTCGTCTTTGAATAACCCTTCGTGGAAGAAATGCTCCGTATGTCCCCAGACCGTAATTTTCAAAACTCCGATAGAATTCACTAGACATTTGCGTGAATACCACTGCACGAGAGAAGGCGGTTCGTTCATTTGCACTTACGGCTTGAACAACGTTTGTTCGACATTGCCCGGGTTTGGTGTCAGTGATGAAGATTACGGAAACCACCTGATAAAGCACCATGGACAAGATCAGCGTCTAGAAATGAATGTGGAAGTGCGAACATTGTCGTCTAACCCACCGAATGTTGTCTGTGATCAAGGCAAATGGACCGTTTATTGCTCAACTCAGAATTTACCAGCAGTTTTAAATGATCCTAGTCGAGGAAAACAAAAAGATTTTTTTACTAAAACGTGGGGAGATTCGTTCACAGAGAAAACCAAAGTTGTGAAATCGCCGTACATTCCTGAAATTAATAGAAGTCATTTTGAAAATTATTTGAAAAAAACAACTAAGGTAATAAATGGCGGGTCTTATCTCATGATTACGTTTATTGCTATCAATTTTCTTAAATTGCAGAGGTATAAAAAACATATTCGTCAGACTAATGTTTTAGTTAGCGATGCCTCGAATTTTTCAATAAAACCAAGCAGGCAACTAGGTATTCATTTGTTATTTGTATTTTTGTATGCTCAATATTTAGTATTTTTTGTTTTATTTAGCCCAGAAAGCCCAAGCAGAACTTCAAAATATTCCAAAGGTATTTTGGGTGGTTTATTTAATTTATTACAAGTATTTTATTGAAAATTATTTTATTGTACAGATTTATTTACAACCAACATTCACTTTAGAAAATCAAGAAACATTTAACACAGTTTTTCCATTAACTCAGCTGCACAATTCACAAGTTGCCAATAAAAGCGGGAATAAAGATCGAAATTCTTCAAAACTTTTACAGGAAAAAGTGAGAAGAAATTGCTGTTTTAATATTTAAAAAAATATATATTATTAATAATTTTAAATTTTACAGTTAACTCATTACTTAGACATCGTTGAAATGCATATTGCTCATCAAATTTCTCAAAAATCTGCAGCATTTTTTTCAGCTATGACATCACATGACATATTAATGGAGCAGTTATCAGAAACTATTCTAGGTGTAAAAAAATTGAGGTATATTAAATGAATGAAATATTTTAAATAAAGTGCAGGTGCATGAAATCAATACTACAAAGAAAAACCATCTGTTGGTTTTTTTTTTAGTTTTTTTTCTGCGATGTTTGTTCATATTTATTGAATATAAGTTCCGGTACATTGATGCAGGAAGTTTAAATTTATTTATTCCACAAATATTTATAATTTTGATTATTTAATCTGCTTCATTATCTTTTTTGCTTAAGATATAAAGTTCACCAAATTGAAAATATCCTAGTCAAAGGCTCTCTACAAATAATTGGTTTGAAACGTGTACGCCAAAACTATGCTACGGTTTATAATAAAGTAAAAAATTGAAGTAAATATGATTTTGTAAAGATGTACTAATTTAGTATTTAATAGTTGAAATTAATAGCTACCGTGCACCAAACGCAACCAACAATTCAAATTCTCCTGTCAGCTTCAGATTTTGTTGGGGCATTGGATTTAATATCTACGACTCAAGAGGTTTTGGCGCAAGAACTAGCTGGAATACACGGCTTCCGGTGATTTATTTTAATTTTTACTTTTGACAAGGGTTTATTAATTAGTATTGTAATTTTAGGCATCTCGGATCACAACTTGCCGAACTGGAAAAAGTCATCAACACCATGATTCAAGCTGAATTTGTTCGTTACGCCACAGCCGATCTGAATCGGCCTTTAACAGAGATGAAACCTGTTATGGAAGAGGTTATTTATTATAAAAAAAGCAACAATAAAATTGTAACATTTTGTTTCTATTTTTTAATTTTAGGAACGTTTGGTTTCTATAGTATTTGGAATGATGCATCAGCGACAGTATAACTTTGTTGAATTGTATAAAGACGAAGTGTTTGCTACAATTGATGCCATCTTAAAACAAGTAATGCGTACAGCTTATGTACTGTAATTTATTTTATTTTATTTTAATATCATTATTAGACAGTTATTGAGCACGTATCAAAAGTAGATGACACCGAGCATGAATCGGTTGGGAAGTATGTTAGTAAAAAGATATTAAAACAATGCAATGGTAAAATATATCAGTTTTATATTTAATTTAGTTTTCGCGATTTGATCCGGCCACTTGGATTCCCCGAATGGAAAGATCTCCTTGAGGAATCGTTTCAAAATGTGTTGAAATTGTTAACTCGAATCAAAGTAAATTTTGTTTAGTTATTTTTTAAAAATGACATTTTAATTTTAATTTATTTTAACAGGCAATTCATGGTGTTATGATTGACGTAGTAAACATTGCTGGCGGAAAGGCTCACAGTTCTATTTCTCCACTTGCCGCTAAATCCGATACACCGGAAGCTACTAACATTAATGTTGTAATGTTAGTATATTGAATTATTCTTTTAATTTTTTTTATTATTTAATATCATTATTAATTTAGAGATGAAGAAGCGGGAGTTTCGATACCTGATGATGAACATCAGAGGGTTTTTAATAATTTAAAAGATTTATTGACTACAGTTTGCGATTATGCACACGAAAGATGCACTAGATTTGTTATAGTTAAAGCTAAAGTAAGTTTTTTTGGTTTGAAAATTAATTATTTACTACATTTTGATTTATTTAGGATGGATTTTTAGAAAAATTAAACGTGAACGAATTTTTTGAGTTATCTAAATGTGTTGAAAAATTTGTAAGTGATTGTGAATCTGTATGTGGGAAAAGGAGTGCGTCTTTATTATTAGCTTTTCAAAATCAGGTATTTTTCAGCATATTAGTTTCTGAACGGTGTAACTAAAACGTGATGATTTTAATTTTCAGTCTAATCGATTTGTTAATCGGTTTCACGAAGATAGGAAAACGAAATTGAGTTTAATTTTAGATAATGAACGGTGGAAACAGGCAGACGTTCCTTCAGAATTTCAAGAATTAGTCGATCATATTGCTGAAACCGGGGAATTAGCTATGCCTAAAAAAGCCTCCGATACAGGTAAAAGAAAAACAATTTGAAGATTTTCTACAGAATGTGTTTTTATTGATTTTTATTTTTAGATTTATGTGAAGCAAAACACCCGAAAGAATATCTTTTTATTAATGGTGAAAAATATGCAGTTGTAGGGTAAAGCTATAAAATAAAAAAAAACTTTATTTTTAACATATAAATTATTTCTTTAGCACTGTTCTTTTGCTCCTTAAAATGGTTATAGAATACTGTTATTGTATTAGCAATGTTCCATCGTTTACTCCAGATTTGCTTACTCGGCTTGTTGATTTACTAAAGGTAATATATCGAAATTTGATACGAATGGCTGTAAACTTAAGAGTATTTTAAATTATTATTTCAGTTATTTAATTCTCGAACATGCCAACTTGTTTTGGGTGCTGGAGCTTTGCAATTAATTGGGTTGAAAAGTATAACGACTAGAAATTTAGGTAAATTTGAATTGACGTATATTTTACGGGGTAAAAATTTATATATTCCTTTTTGGTTACTCACAGCATTAGCATCACGATGTCTTCAGTTAATGTTAAGGTACATTCCTCTCGTTAAAGCTCATTTTAAGGCTAAATTGTCCTTAAGAAGTGTTCACCTTGTAAAACACTTTGATCAACTTTCTAAGGTAATCATTGATATGGTTTGATAACAAATAAAAAATGCAATACTTCTTTTTGTTTACTTTATGTAAAGGATTACAGCGACCATGTCGAAGAAATAGTTGCTAAACTGATATCCATAGTCGATAGCATAACAGAATTAGAGTTAACCAAAGTAACTATTACAATTATATTATTATTACGGTAGATAGTTTGCGTCGCTTAGTTTAAAGATAAAAAATATTATATTAACCTTCCAAGAGCCAATGATTCTAATGAACATGGCAAACCGATAATGTATACATCTGTATAATTGCATAAAGCTGTTGTATGATAGCGCTTTAGCACTAGTTGTTGTGGTCGGCACTAGATGGCGCTTACATTTAATAATTTCAAAACATGAGACTCACTCTGATCGCGATAAAATTTTTATTAATTTTATCAAAAATTCAAATTCATCTATATTTAATGCAATAAAACTATTTGCAAGATTTAAAACATGCTAAATAAGTTATCTACAAAACATCTCATTTTCTAGTAGAGTTTTGAACAAAAATTTATAAATTCATAACTTTACTGGAATTTGGATATTTTGTTTTTACTTCCCACCACAAATGGTGGTGGCGCTCTAAGCCGAAGCGCTTTAACTAATTGCAGGGCAGCTGCCCAAAATTTAACATGGAAAGATTCAGGGGCTGAATTTTGCAAGCCTTGTATTTTGTAGAATTTTTAACTAAAGTTTTTAAATTTATATGATAAAATTCTTTATTATGAACAGTACAAAGTAGCCAAGCATCAGAATTTTTAAAAAATTTTTAAGGAAAATTTCCTATACCAGTGTGGTGATAGTATACATTTGTATACATCATTGGCTCTTGGAAGGTTAAAAAAAAAAACCAAAACATATTTTGCACTAATTCCAGAATAGTAGTGAATTAAAAGTAACCTAACCCGAGATCTAACTTGGGTCTGAGCAAAAGCATATATTCACAACTATACTGGTATTCGAACAACACTAACCCACGGTTTTAAGTCGGACAAGAAAAAAACTACAGAAATGAATCAACGATACGAGCGCTAATTGAATTTAGTTGTCTGTAATCACCTAGCAAACACTTGTTTCGAATGTTTGTGAACTGACGTTTACTTTCTGTCTATTTTAGTGGGAAGTGAAACCTCCAGTGCCTTCATTAGCATTTCGAAATATCTGTAAACAAATGGCAAAATTTCACGAGGCGCTTCTGGAGTTATTACCAGAGGATCAGATTAGAGAATTAATTAAAAAAATCACCTTTTCGTTTCAAATCATATTAGGAAAACAACTACAAAAAAGGAATGTGATTAATGATGGTGGACCACAGCATGCGTAAGTAATTTGTAAAACAAATATAAAAATGGTAACACAAACTACATTTGTGTTTTTCAGATTAATTACATCTGAACTTGCTTTTTATACTCGTAATTTAAAAGATCTGAAATGCGTTAAATTAGAGATCGACTTTACCACAAGCATATGGAATGGCACTTGAACCGAATGCAAATTTAATCAATTTTCGTCTGATTTTTTTTGTTGCCATAATTGTACACATTCTCAAATGTAATTTATCAGGTCATGTAAAATGGAGATTTTTATGCCGCATTAAAATGCCATTGCGTGTTTTTAAGTTTAAAACTCTGAATTTATTCATTTGCACAAGCTTAAACTCTTTTCACCACATCTTTACTCAAAGTCCTTTGAAACGTTTGTGTCTCTTAACAAAAGTGTTCTTTGTTTGCACATTTTTTCTAACCGTTTAACCACCCGTTTACTCGCTAGTGCAAACAATTGAGACAAGAAAGTGCGCATACACAGGTGGGTCCAAATCAAATATCTTAAGTTCCCTAATCGATCCTTTTCCCCGCCCATGTGAATTCAGAAGCGTGGGGTTTTAAGTGCTTTTCACTTCATTCACTCAGCATTTTAGATAATGTGAAACTCAGAACTCAAACTATAGTACTAGTTATTTTCATAAACAAAATATGTCCGCCAAATATTTTTTTCCAGATAAAATAAGGACGGATAATAAAATATTCTATTTTATTTGAATTTGATATGCTCAAATGGATTTTTTTTTTATGTTTTTAAAACAGGTTGTATTTTTAATTCCCTTAGCGACCTCAACCTGAAATAGCCATTGAGTACATTTAATCCGGTGCATACAGTACATATAATACAGCGATCTGTCACATCGCATAAGTACTACACATTCAATCGGCCGTCATTATATTTTATGTCCACACCGGCCTTGCAAAGAACTCCGATTATAAAAGAAAATAAAAAAAAAAATCAATAAAAAGGAGAGGACATTATACAACGAGGTAGGTTTTAATACGCTTATAGCGTATAATGCGTGAAGAAAATAATAATGTATTGAATAGTAGAGGAAGGCTCGTCTTGATTGGATCAGTTTGCTCGAGTTTCCCTTTTTGTCATCGAGTTGTGGGGGTTTCGCCGGTCTAGTCGCATATTGATTGTCAACTCCATTCACAAGCCATTACTGTGTTGAACTTTGGATTGGGGCATTGCAGCTGCTATACGTCTAATCGGTCGAACGCATTAACTTACTCTAAGTCGTTGAGTACACTAGCCTCTGGCTAAGAATCACATTTTGGTCAAATTCCGATCGCTATTGATGAATTAAACGGTTAGTTACGGGAAACCAGGAGATTGATTTCTAAATTTTAAAGTTTAAACATGTTTTTTAATATTCTTTACTTAAAAATTCTGGCTTATTATCGTTATTCGCACAAAATAAGCGATCATCTCTAGGTATTGTTCTGAGCTTTGGTTTTCTATAGAAACGGTTAGCTAAACTAAACATTAGCAGCTTGGTGCACTTTGTAATTGAAATGCTTGGTGAATGTCAACACAAAACTGTGATGAGGGTTTTGTGAGAAATAATAACAAATGAGGCAAGGCGTGAAAGATAAGCAGGGAGAAGTTCTTTCGCTTAATGCACCACTTGAAGAAACAATTGCCTGTAGATTATACAGCGCTTTGTTTTTATAACAGATGAAATCAAGTTGAAAATATACATGTCAGACTTCTAAAGGAATTTAGCAAAAATTTAATTAAATATAACATTTAAAAAAAAAATTAAAAAAATTATGAAAAAATTTACCATTTCAATACTTCTGCCTCTATTAGTAGAAAAAAAAAAATAAAAATAAAAATAAAAATTAACGGAAAGTATGTATTTACGAAAAAAATCCTAATAAAATGATATTAGTTTCTACTTTTTAGGAGGGGAACTTACAATTTGCGGGCTCTGCTTCTCTGCATCGCACTCTACCCGATTGGTTCTGGCTACTTTATCACTCCCCAATCCTATTGGCTGCAGCATTAGTTTTCACCCCGAGGCGGTACCATCCTCCCAATGAGTGACAAGAAACTTCAATTCTAATACTACATCTTCATTTTAACTTGCTTCATCACAGCAGACAGTCAAACGTGCGCAACACACTTAAAAGTGGCTTCTACAAACTCACAACACACCAAACCGGCGGACCCTGTAGTCACTTTTGCTTCAAATTCGAGAAATATGATGACACCTCACTGGTCGCTCTCTACCCACCCCCGCACGAGTGGAGGGATGACATATCTTCCCAGCCCGGTTACACCCTTTCCTTATTATTTTAGTACTGATCACTTCAAACAGTCCGGCTTACTAAACATGCCACCCTCACTGTTTACCATTGATAACATACTCGCTCCACGACCCAGGCCGTCTGCGTGTCCCGTTGTCCCAACGTCCACATTTTCACATTTCGCTCATGGACCAATTTGCAGTCAGGAATATCTACGTAAGTTGAAATTTTGAATTATTATAATTGCATGTCATAACTCATAAAAGTTTAGAAAATTAAGAGAAAAGTAATAATATGTTTAATAATTTTTAAATTTTATTTACAGCTTATTCATCAGTGTTAGCCAACTGTCTATCTTCATCTTTCTCCTTGCAAAGCAATATCCCAAAAAGAAAAAGAAGACATCGAACAATATTTACGGAGGAACAATTGGAACAATTGGAAGCGACTTTTGACAAAACGCATTACCCAGATGTTCTATTGAGAGAAGAACTGGCCATGAAAATTGATCTTAAAGAAGAAAGAGTTGAAGTAAGAGTTTTCTTTTTATCTTTACACCCAAATAATAACCCAAAGAAATAAAATTTATTCATAAAATTAAAATAAAATAATAATAATAATAAAAAACGATATTTTAAATGTATAAAAAGTTAAGATAGTTCTTCGTATAGGGCACAAATAAAAGTCGGAGATTTCTATTCAACATGGGAACCAAAGCATCTGTGCTAACAATTTTTAACTCAATATCAATCTGCCTATATGGAAAAGTATATATATTTCAAGTCTTTGAAGATAGAATGAATCCACTGTTGATTTTGAGTGCCGACTTCATTAAAGAACTAATCTTATGCACGGGCCTTTGGGCCAGGTGGGTGTGCGCATGTGCAAACATCCTGGGGCCAGTGAAGGGCTCTGATTGTTGACGTTAGAGACAAACTCATTTCGAGACTGCTCCATTGAAATAATATTTTGGTAATCAGGTTAATTTGTTACAAAAGACAACACGGTAATTGTTTTAAGTGGATTTGTTATTGCCTCCAGTTACCACGATGCCATGTGTCATTATCCCAGATTGAGGTTTAATTAAAAATAAGTAGCTTTATAAACATCTTAAGAAAGTCGCATTTACAATAACAGAGTTGTAAATTAATGGGAAAAAATAAACTTTTTCGATGTATATACTATATACTATATAGTGATGAGGCGCAACAGTTTATATATATTCTTTTGGGATAATTAAACATATAAATAAGTTATAAATCAGTCTATTTCCATCAATTTTTTGTGTTAGTGAAAAACATTGCCTTTAGGTCAATGTATAATCCAGATTTGGTGTAAATCCATACCGTATTTACGGGTGAATCACAATATATAGCTTTTTCCAATCTGTGGAAGATGTTTTGGTTGTGCTTATAAGAAGCTTAGGCACCTATAGCTTTAATCCAAATGAAAAAATATCAAACATCAAATATTATATGCCTTGCGGGTAAAGCACAGGAAAAAATAATATGAAAAACAATTACGGTATATACTGTATCAGGGTCCTTGAGTTTTATACCAAGAAAATTTGGTTTCAATATGGTTTTATCAATAAAATTAATTTCTATCGACAAGTTTGGCATGTATACTGTCAAATTCAGGCATCACATATAAGTTTTGATCAGTTTTCCAATTGCGTAAAGTACTTGACGTCTTTTGTGGATGAAGCAGCGAATGAACATCGTTTGGTGTCATAGCCTCTTGACAACTGGTTGCTACGGGAAACGTGACAAAGAACCAATAGGCAGGCGACTCAAATGATTAGTCGGCTGATCACAGATCTAATCGAGCGTGGAATGGAGATGAGGCGCCACCAAGCATTTGACCATCAGGGTCTTTGTGAAGAGCGCAGCTGCTGCACTCTACTTTGAAATTGCTTCTGATTTCTGTCATTGACAAACAATTAAGTGCCAAATCATCACCGTTTAGATTGGGTTACTTGTAAAATAAATATTAATAAACTGATATGCAAATATAAGAAAACTACCCGATCATAGATTAAAAAATAAAACTTTTTTTTAGGTGTGGTTCAAAAATCGGCGCGCTAAATGGAGGAAGCAAAAAAGAGAGGAGCAGGAAAGACTCCGTAAAATGCAGGAAACTGCCAGCACGGTTTCAGCATCGACGTCCGAAAATGCGGTAAATTTGAGCGCGGATAACGAAGATAATTGCAATGTGGATTCGCCTCGTGCAGGTTCTTCTTCTCCGACACCATCTCGGAATTCTCTAACCACGACATCACCAATTGTTTATTATA
Source organism: Strigamia maritima (assembly GCA_000239455.1). Lineage (NCBI taxonomy): Eukaryota > Metazoa > Arthropoda > Chilopoda > Geophilomorpha > Linotaeniidae > Strigamia > Strigamia maritima. Next base: position 5,357 of record JH431970.1, on the reverse strand, counting down.
ATCGTGCTGATTCGAGTTTGTTTGTTGACAGTGATTCTAGCTCGATAAATCCCATCAGTTTGTATCGGCCGACATCGACACATACAATTTCAAATCCGAGCAAAAAAAGAAAATTAAGCGAAAATTCGGATATTGATGTCGATTAGTAATTCAAATGTATAGCTTTTTGTGTGCTGTGACTATATGAGATTAATTCTTGTTAATTGTAATACATCTGTATTCTGTATTTTTAAAATCTATGATTAACTTTGTATAGTGCGTTGTTTTATACAGACGTGTGTGTATAACAACAAAATTGATCAATCTTTACATTTCGCTTTAGTCCAAATGATGTAAATAGTGTTTGTTATTAATTAATGTAAATTATTGCACTTAAATATGAATAAATTTATTACTAAGGAATAAATCTGGGAAATCACATATATTTCATGTTCAGAATTCTCTAAAAGTTTAGATTGCCATATAGCACTCTTATTTCCTGTTCAATCAACGGTGTTTGGGTGATGTATTGAAGCTTTGAATCCTCACTGTACAGCTTCGCTGACTCTAATCATTGAATCCAAGGTAACTTCCTGTTAGTTTCTCCTAAAGTGGAAATTTTATCGAGTATCCATGATGGGCTTCTCTGTGGGTGCACAGATGGAGACCTTAGAAAATTCGGAGTGTGATAACAAATCTCTTTGTTGTTGTTTTTCTAATTCACATATCGGCCTACAGATAAACATGAATTAATTTTGTCAAGAAGCCTTTAAAAGGTTTCTATACTATTTTTTCCCCTTCGCGTTTAAGTGATGTTTTTAATTTAATATTTTTTTTTAAAAAAAAAAAAATAAATAAATAAAAAATTAAATTAAAAAAGACCATGTTTATGGTTTCAGATACATGATTATAATCAAACGGAAGAAAATTGAGATTTTTATTATTAAAAACGCGTTAAAATATAATTGTATTGCAAAATTTCAAAAGCAAAAAAAGAAAATATTAATTTCAATCGATAATAATTTTTTTCCCTCTTCTATATTGAGGTTATTTGAATTTCCAATAAAGTTAATCCGTTTTGATCCTTCGCGTGGTTCGATTAGCAGTTGCGTATTAGAACACTTTGCCTCGCACTTTGCAGATCACGAATGCACATCCTTGCGGGAACGATGTATGACGTCACAAGTCGTTTTCAATTGGCGGGTTTCGCTAAACCCCACCCTGTGGGCCATTGTAGTTTAAGTATATGACAATTAGGTAGAGAAATTGAAATGGAAAATTCATGAATTTGGAAATTGGGCTGTGAGCTCAAGTAAGATAAGAAAGTTTTGCGAATTTATTTTTCTATTCCTAAGTCCGAAGTAAGCTGTACCAAGCAGCTGCAGGCAAAGATAGGCTTCATAAATGCTAATAGATATGTTTGCATTATAGCTGTAAATGAACGGCCAAAGAAGGCTTACAGTCTTTTTCTTCTTTTTTTTATAAACTCACTTTTCTGCATTAAAATCGAATATAATTTTTTGGTTATAACAAAAAAAATTTAAACAGAAATAAACTATCATTTCAAGATTTCCTCAAGCAGTTAAACGAGTCTTTCTTGTTGTTTTAAGTCGAAACGTGATGAAATTTCAAACTTCTTGTCTCAAAATCATCCTGTTGAGGGCAATTTTCCTGCCATAAGAGCGGTGTCTTTAGATCTCAATCAAGATTAGTGCAAGTAACGGATTAACCTCATGGGGTAAGCTGTTAAACGTGATACTTTTCAGTAGTTTTGTGATAGGAATTTAAAAACACTTTGTTTATACAAACATTAAGCATGTAGAAGTGATATTTAAACAAAAAACAATTAAGTAATTTAATAGTAAATTGTATTTTGTTTAAAATTACCCATGGTTTTAATATTTTTAAAATGTATGTAAGAAATTGTAAGTTTAAAACGCAAATATTGCTTTAAATCAAATACTGTTGTTGAGATCGTGTTTCCACATCCTTCATAGAAAAAGGGAGAGAGAAGTAAGGGGAGAAAAGAGTACATACAGTTAGCCCACCCAGGGTTGTTCTAGAGGTGACCACAATAGAAACCATGTTTGCGGCGCTGCCGCCTTTATCAGAAGGACCAACGTATGGAAGAGCTTTTCACTCATCTGGAATAGGCTTATTAACATTTGTTGAAAAAAGGTGGCTGCAAATCTATATCTGCCCAATCTCACAAGTCACTAGAAGTAAAAATAGGTTGAAACACACAGCACGGACACTTTAATGTCTTGAAGATAAAATTTATATATTTTTAAAAATATACTTGTCACACTTTGTAGGTTTGAACAAAAAGAATGAATATAAAAAAAAGTATAGTTTACATTTCTTTTACTTTTTTTGAAAATTGTTTATAGTGCATCAAGATTTAATTCGGTTTTATAGTTGACCATGAAGCTAATTACCATACACCTTGCAGAGTGGGGGGAATATGAATTCCCCAAGGTGTAGTCAAAAGCTTAGACGCATTAGGCATTTACAGCACCGCCCATTATAGCTCCATCAGCAACTACTAATTAGGGGGACGGTTAAGTAATTAGCGTTTAAACCGAATGGACCCAAGCAGGAAGTTAATTATTTTTTAAAACGCAGGAAATGAAAGATTTGATAAGTTAAAACTTTTGATACATTCAGATTAAAATATATACAGCAAACATAAAATTTATTTCTTGCATCGAAAAAATATTTAATTTTCAAAATATAAATTTTTCTGAAAAGACAAAGTTTGCTCGAGGTTAATGTTGAGTGGTTTCAATCGATTTAAACTGAGCATTTGATACCTTTACATAAAACGTCTTAGTTTTTTCTTTCTCGTTCTTTACAGGTGCGAACAGCTCATTTTAGTTTGTGGTTAAGTATCAAGGGTGCTTTTCCATACCCTTACAAGCCAAGCCCTATTCAATCCTCTTGTAGCGTGGACCGGCCATACAAGTCTGAATACAAGAGTGAAAAAAATAGTCATGTCTGCGTATTATCCACCAACATGTTGTTCCATTCAATGGATCTTGCCATGTACAAGTAAAACTAATCACCTCGTTACCACAACATGTAGAGTTTCACTACAAGACCCCCGTTGCTGTGTAGAGAGGACAAAACGTACAAACAGAGGATTATTTTGGAGCTAATCCAAGGTGGAACCAGTTGGCTCAGCCAATAGGAGAGCTGCTTAGGATTGGTTAATCCAATGCTGGACGACGCTCGCCACCTGCTGACTCGGAGCAGAATGATAAAAGATTTAACCGATGAATTAAAAGTGCCTGTCATTCATAATTGAATAACAAAAATATTGACTTTGGCAATGTTTTTATTTCCTATATAAACTGATGGACAAATTAATTGAAGTTCACTTAATTAAATTTTATGTTTTATATCACATAATGCAGTGATTAAAATCTATTATATTTATCATGTGATGAACAGTGATGGTGATATAGTGGTTTGCTGTATAAACACTTGACAAAAATGTAACTGAGCATGCAGTTTCTCTATTGAGTTGTCAAATGCTAGGACAGGAACTTGTCTCTTTGATGAACACTCAACTGGAAAAGAGAGCGTTTTCGTGCGAAAAATTTGCTGGCCGCCCACACCCTCAAGTGTTTGAAGATTTGCAGCAAGTTTCGAGTATATGGTTTCCAGTCATCTCGAAACTACTAATTGGATTAAAACTTGGATTTTGAAACAAGCTATTTAAATTGTTGGAAATTTTTTTAAATCAAGTTAATTACATACTATACCGTACGGTACTTGTACATTTAATTTGAATATGAAATTTTCACAGCAAAATGTTGTTTAAAGAAACCAAATCTATATTTTTTAGTAAAATTAAACATTTTAAGACTTATATATCCCACAGTGCACATGTCAGAATATACTACTGTGTTTATGCAACATCATTATACATTCAAAACATCTTTGGTTTTGTTTTTAAATACTATAATACTAGTATAGTGTCCCGCAGGAAAAATTATTTTAAACAGATAATTTTTATTTAAATCGATAGAACTACACAATATACAATTATAAAAAAGAAAAAAAATAATTTAAAAAAATTTAAGAACATTTTAAAAAATGTACAGTACAGGTATAAAAATTGTAATTGTTGTTTTATAGCACTAAACTGATGTAATGATGCTGTTGCAAGTGAAAATTCAGTATATAACATGACAGTGGGTGATCCTAATCTTTGGTGCTGTTGGTGACATGACTTTGGCTTCACGCCGTGTTGCCTCTCATTTGTCACTTCATCCTGTCCTTTCAATAGGCAGCAAATTTCCTTTTCACTGTCTGCCAGGCGCGCCTCTGTGCAATAGCGTTCGGCTTTGAATGAAGTGGGACCACCGTGAGAGGGGGCTGCGACTGACCAACAGGGCGGGGGCCTTTTGCCCGCCCAGCCAATTAGACTGTGTCAAATAGGCTACATGTCAAACTCAAGTTCAAATAAGCCTGAAAGTGCTTTTTATACAGCTTAATTTTTAAACCTGTTGATAGTGATATCAATCATCAAATTAAATCACATAACCAAATCAACAGAAAATTGATTTATTATATATTACTGACTTGTGAGTTACCAGTTTTGATGTTTATCAACAATTTATATTAATTAAAATGATTTTATTTATTTTTTAAATTTATTTCCGAGTTTGTAATGTTTAATTCTGTTAATTTGTTGCAAATACATTTTTTTTTCAGAATTTTTTTTGTTGTGGTGTAGGTATATTTATTCTTTTTTTAATACCATCCGCGGGCCTAACAACTCAGAGCTTTCTAGCTGCAAATCTCTTCCCCTTCCTGATTATTCCCCTCTGAAGCAAGGGGAAAGGGGATGAATTTCTATGGCTTGCAAGGATCACAACGCTTTGCCGGCTGCTCCACAGCCCACCAAATACTGAGCTACATTTAATAAGACTAGACCCAACTAATCCTCCCTATATCCAGTCGGTTTTGTGAAATGATCATCCCAGGTTTGCCTTGCCTTTGCGAATATGCGGCCTACGTAGTAATAATAAAATATAATAATAGAATAATGGAGCGCGATATACTCTTTAAGAATCTGAAGGAACTCGGAAATTTCCATCATGTAATCCACTTTTAGCAAATTAAACCGTAAAGTTGGTTTTGGACAATAAAAAAATATTTTTTTTTTTTACCATTGCAACACTAGGCATTTTATCCCTACATAATAATAGTTTTCTTCTCTTCCAGAGAAGAGCATGAGTTATATATACTGTACCGTATATATACGGTTGGGCTACTCTGCTACACTTGTAAAAAGCAAGGATGGTAAAAAGCGGATAAAAGGATTATTTTTTTATTTTTATTGTTCGACTAATTCATGTAAAGTAGGT
>AFFK01022209.1:0-128436 GCA_000239455.1 Strigamia maritima | reverse complement strand
AGATCACTTGACATGCAGTTCTCTAAAAGGAGAAATGACAAACAAAAGGACCAAATTGGTGCATAAAATACAGTTTTTACATGAAATCAAAAACTACCAATTTGGTAAACTAGTCAAGACCATTAACTAAATTAATAATACCAAAATAATTGTTAATGATCAATAATTGCCAAAATGAAATTACAGATAATATCTTAAATGCCTAATTGGCAATTATTATAACACAGGGGCCTTTGTTACAAAGAAAATAATTCAGGGCTGTGTTATGACAATCTTTGACATTAACACAGCCATAATTGGACTGAAATCACATGTTGGATTTACTAAATACCTACACGTTCGTGTTCGTTCGTGTTCATTCGTGTTCGTTCGTGTTCGTTCGTGTTCGTTCGTGTTCGTTCGTGTTCGTTCGTGTTCGTTCGTTGTTCGTTCGTGTTCGTTCGTGTTCGTTCGTGTTCGTTCGTGTTCGTTCGTGTTCGTTCGTGTTCGTTCGTGTTCGTTCGTGTTCGTTTGTGTTCGTTCGTGTTCGTTCATGGTTGTTTATGCGTTTTTTATGGTCATTTTTTGAAGTATTTTTGTAACAATTGCTGGAAAAGGCTCTAGCCAATGGGAGTTTTTCGCAATGTGTTGGAAACGGAGTTTAGATACACATATTAGATTTCAAAGTCCAAAAGCATCTGCAAAAATGACTTCCGATTTCTGTGGTCGTTTTTATTGACTATAAATGTTATCTATATATATCGTATTTTGTCGATTAAGGGCCGCCCTCGAATTATGGATGCCCTCGAATTACGGCCGCGCCCCTCGGCTGTAGTTCGAATAAACGCTGCACTCGAATTACGGCCGCGGCGGTTAATCGAAGTTTATTTATCAGTTTCAAAGTAATGTATTAAACGTATTACATTCGAAATAATGTATTAAAAACGTTTGCAAGCACTGTATATTTACTCTGCTTAGTAGAGAAGAAGTCATTTTTATCAAAGTGATTTCACAATTGGTTTTTTTCTCTACTATACAGAGTATACAGGATGTCTGATTTAAACGAAACCGGTCCAATATCTCCAAAAGTATTTGAGATACAAGAATAAAACAAATGTGAGTTATACAAATCCATGATGGGCTCTCCAAAAATGATGAAAAATTTTGACCTTGGAGATGTTTTTCAAGGTCATTGGCATATTATTTTGAAATCTAATAAAGATAGAGAAAAAAATCCAATTGCAATCTTGAAGAGGATCCTTTGTTTGGTAGAAATCATTTACTATACAATGCAAAATTGTAAAATTGAAATTGGAATAATGGCTCTAACATCAATTATGGATTTTCCCGCAAATAATATGTAAATGACCTTGAAAAACATCTCCAAGGTCAAAATTTTTGGCATTTTTGGAGAGCCCATTATGGATTTGTATAACTCAATTTGTTTTACTATTGTATCTCAAATACTCGAATTACGGCCGCACTCAAATTACGGCCGCACTCGAATTACGGCCGCACTCGAAATACGGCCGCACTCGAAATACAACCGCACCCCTCGGCCGCAATTTGTAAAAAACGTCGCGGCCCTTAATCGGCAAAATACGGTAAGTATTGGAGGTGAGGAGTTTCTAAATCAGTAATAGACAGTTTGCGATATTTCGTACGAGACTGAAAACGAGATTTTAAAAAACCAAATTTTTGGAAAATTTTGTTTTTTTAAATCTCGTTAATAAAATGTCCTATCGTGTGTTTGCGATTTGTCATGAAACGTGTTACATACGACACACAAATCGGCAGCAACAATTTTTAGCAGAACTAGACAACTTATCACAAATTAAGCCTAAGTATTGAGCTTGTGGTTTATGCAAGGTGTTTGACTAATAAAACAACTAACCTGAGATATTGAAATCGAGATATTGAAATTGCATGCAGTGCGCATACGCAAATCAAGTCGTACACACAACAATTTGAGACGAGATTTTTAAATAATCTCGACCGAGACCTTTCAAACGAGAATACATGTAACGAGATTTTTAACAATATCTCGTTATTTTGGCATTCTCGTAATGAAAAAAATCTCGTACGAGAAATCACAAACTGTCTAATATGATGATGGTTCGACTTTTGTAATTTACAGGGTTTTTCAGTTAAAGGAAATGGTTGGGTTTTAATTACTCTAATCATTTGCAATTGATTGAATTTGTGGTGGATTTTATTTTTCTGATTTCTTTAACCTTCGCATGGTGGATCAATCTTCGCACACAAATACTAGTTAATTTCTCCTGTATGAAATAAATTTTTTCATGAGCTGATGTCTTTACTTTTCTTTTAAAAGACAAACAGTGTAAGTAAAAATATATGAATGTAAAAATCCTAATAGTATTTTAATATCCACAATCAAAGTTGGTTTGGGGCTGGGTCACATTTGACTCAGCTTAGTATGAGGGGTTTTATCATTGTATACAGTACAACACTCGATTTCAGGTTTTGTATATTCTATCATGGCTGCTATGTATGATAGTAGTCTGGTAGTGTAAGTGATTGGAGCGGAGAAGAAGAAGATGATGATGATGATGGAAATGAAGGTAGGAAAGCCGAGAATAAGACCACGTCATTGTTTTAAAAAAGGAAGGAATTCCTACTGCGCATGTGCAGTATGGGGTCAAAAGAAACCCATCAAAAAACAACTTGTGTATACAGTATATGTTGTGCGGTCTGGACCTAGAACGGGTCCCAGAAAAGTGTCCGGTGAACAGAGCATTAGGCCCACAGAGGGGCTATTAAAATGGATTGTCATACGTCCGGATCGGGGACGGTGCCCAGAATTTGTCCTGACTGCACAGCTGTCTGGACGGCTATATGTTTGGACCGCACAATGTATACTGTATCATTAATCTGTACGTAATGAGAGGGTTAATCTCTAATGATAATACAGTACGTGAAGGTGTTATGTACAATTTCCGGATTGTTGTTCATTCACAGTGGTTCAGACACTATTGTCTGTTGACGATAGCTGCGAGGCCGATAGCACGTATATTGGTAGTCATTATTATTGGAATCCATCATTCTAACTTTTTTGGAGTTTGAAATCTAAAATTTATAAATGTTGGAGATGAGAAGTTTCTTAAAAGTAGCTATCAAATGCATATTTAATCTAAAATTCGGAATTGAATGACATGTGGCATTAGTGCACTCACCACATGGTTCGTAGTCTGCCTGGTTCTGGCTTGGGGATCAATATCAAGTTTGTGAGAATTTTTTCAGAGTTATCCTGCCTGTTGTTGATGAGTTTTTTTCAGGTACATAAGTACATCGATTTCCCCTAATAGAGGTCGTCAGTTAACCGCTTCTTACTGCCCCTATGCTCATTTCTACAACGAACTCTAGTCCAAAGTTCCCGTGTTCGTACTGGGATCCTGGTATCTTTAAAATACTCTGCCTCCAAAAAGTCCGTTTTGATGTTTTTATAGAAGTCGCAAAAGGTTAAAGCATCGATACGATTCCAACGTTGTTGTATACCTTGCTCTATGTTTTTAGTAAGGCCGTCTACCATAATAACTTTCCTCCGATTTGTTACGTTGTTACGTTGATTTTTTGTTGATTTTTTTGTTTGCACAAACACTCATCACGAATCAACGTAAACGTATGAACGCGTGAACGTACAAACGTATAAAGGATCATTCACAATGCGCGTACACAATGAGCCAAAATTTTGCATGCAAACTGTACCCATGCCGGTTGCATGCGGTTGCATGCGTAGTTTGCATGCAAAAGCTATACTTCAATAATTTGAAGTATTGCAAGCTTTTTCATACGTGAAACGTGACGTATGATGCATAGCCAATCAAAACAATTTTTTTATGATTTCTCCCAGTCAATCACAGCCTTCGAATCACTTGTTGAGTCATTTTGCATCAGTAGGTGTGACATCATTCTACTTCCTAGTGTCTGAGCATGCTCAGTGGACTTAAAATTAGGGGTCACAATATCGGGCCGATATTGATATTTTGATATTATGATATTTCAATATTAAGGTAGTTTAAAAAACTGATATTTTGATATTTTGATATTTTAAAAATTTGATAGTTTACTATTTCGATATTTTCGATATTGAGTCAATTACCTATTTCGATATTTCTTATGAGAAATATTATCCTTGAAAAATATTTTTTAACATTTTGATATTTCGATATTAATTTCCTAAATACGCGATATTAATATTGATAGAAGACCACCGTTAGCCCTTCCCTGTCCACCCGTCACCACACAATTCAACTCGTATTTACCCCTCACACTGACCCTTATTCTAATGAGCCCACCATAATATTCCTTAAAGTTGGACCCATCTGACCTGATCATAGAACTTTTGGAGAATAAAGTCAGTGTCTTTATGCAAACCAAACCAACACGTCGTACAAGTTTATTGCTCCACCACATATCAACTCTTACAATCGAAAATTGAATTCTTTTTAAACGTTCTGACCAACCGAGTGATAACCAACTTAAATACTTTTTTAAACATGTAAACAACTAAATTATGTTGAAAAATTAGCATATTAATTAATTGTTTAATTAGAGAATCTAACTCGTGAAAACTATCGACGAGAGCGTACGCGCGGATTCGTTGAATTTGAATTTTTGGTCGAATCTCATTGGTCGGTGCGCCTATTGTTTTGATTACTGAGCACCATGCAAAATATCCGAAAATAAATTTATGTTTTATCCACTTCTGAAACAATTAGCAGGCAGAGCGAGCCATTTCACACCAATCCCAAAATGGCGATGTTTTACGGGATTTCACGGGATTTCACAAGATTCCACAAGATTTCACGAGATTTTACGAGATTTCTCAATATTTTACGAGATTCCGCGAGATTTCACGAGATTTTGCGAGATTTTACGAGATTTTGCAGGATTTTACGGGATTCTACAGGATTTACATTCGGTCAAGTATTTTGTTAAAATCTCGTGAATCTCGTGGAATCCTGTGAAATCTCGCGGAATCTCATTAAATCACGTAAAATCTCGTGAAATTTTGTGGAATTCTGTGAAATCTTGCGAAATCTCGTATAATCCCATGAAATCCGGTAGAATCTCGCGAAATCTCGTGAAGTCCTTTGAGAAATTTAGATGTAGATTCGATGTTGTAGTTTTTCTCGTTAGATTCTCTTCCCGAATACTAACGCGCTAGTGATTGTTGAAACAGCCTGCAACCATTCATTTTTTTACTCATTGGTAAAACCACTCGTGCATCTAAACATTGAGACCAGAATAAACCACTCGTGCCCCACTCTGCTCGGGCACTCATGATTTATTCAGGTCGCAATTTTTGATGCACTCGTGATTTCTACCGAGTAAAAAAATTCATTGTTACAAGCTTATTTCTACAATCACACTAGCGCTTGTGGTATTACAACTGAATAAAAATTTAAATCATTGGAAGATGCAACATTAGCTGGAAATAAGAAAAAGATAATTTTTTATTACTATGTTTTCAAATAAGGCTATCAAATTGACTATGGTACACAAATTCATTATGGTACCACTTAACTAGTACTAAAATTATGGTATCCTAGCACTAAAGTTATGTAGATTAGTACTAAAATTATTGTCCCCTAGTATTAAAACCATTGTGCCTTAGTACTAAAACTATTGTACCCTAGTACTAAAATTATAGTACCAAAGTTAAAAAATGGTACCAAATGTCTCAAAGTATCATTTTAAAAAATTGTGCAGAATCAAAATAGTACCTACGTAGTACTAATGGTGTTGTACTGAAATAATAGTACTGATGATATAGTCTGAAAATAATAGTCTAGACTGATGGTATACCACCATAAAAGTATCATCTTTGTTTGTTTTTAATTTTCTCATTATCAACCTGTTGATGAGTAGTGTCCAGGTATAGCACACTTAGATCATGCACTAAAAAGTTTTTAACTTTGGAAAATCTCGATAATTCGATAGTAATATCAAAAGCTCGAGATTTACAGTATCGAGCAATACTAAAGATTTCGATATTTTTGAATATCAATATATTTTTAAAAATCAAATATCAAAATTTTGATATTCTGATATTTCAATATTGCAATATTGAAATATCAAAATATCAAAATTTGATATCGTTACTTAATGATATTTCGAATGGACCGAGACTGATATAAATATTGATATCAATATCAATATCGGCCCGATATTGTGACCCCTACTTAAAATGTGATTAAGTTCAGAACTATGTTCACAATGATGTAAACTTTCGTACTAAAAAAAGTAATGAGTCAATTGTTGCATGCAACAATTGACTCGTTGCATGAAAGCTACGCCCGCATTGTGAACCAGGCTTAACTTTCTAATTTATATGTTTGTACGTTTTTGCGATCTGCGCAAACCCTCTATTAACTACCCAAACTTGGTCTGTGTGCACTGTGGTCTATTTTAGGGATTTGCTGTGGAATCGTAGATTTAGGGTACTGATGCTGGACATATTTTGGGCCATAAGACATCAATACAATTGAATTCAATTTAGTTTATTGTAGTTTATTTCTCTAAAGTTACATGAGTAAATAATTAAGTGTGGTATTGGATGTTTAGTTATTGGTTATATTGGTTGTACAATAAAAAAACAAAACAATATACATGTAATAACAGGTTCACTACACTATTCCGAGGTACCATATCTTGCCAGCTCCACCTAGTGTTCCTTCAGGAATCCATGGAAGGTAACGAATAATTTTCTTTTGTTGTTAGCACAAATGACATAGATGCACACTTCTGATTCAGAAACATCATAATTTTCATACAAAAATTAATCAAAAATTTGCCAGGAAAAATAGGGAAAAATAGGATTGTGTGCAAGTGCAGATGGTTTTTTACAAGCGACAATATTTAGTGGCAAAAATTGGAAGATGGGACTAAAGTCCCATTGCTGGGTGTTAGTGTGGTTTTTTTTCGCCGGGTATCAGAAGGTTAAACAAAAGCAAGTCATGGATTTTAGTTAACCTACACCTCCTTGCCAAAAAAATGGAACAGGTACTTTTTTTAAAGTCAGAAAAATGAAAATTTCTTAAAACCTGTAATACAGACAAATGGTTTTAAGAGATTTATAGGAATGGTAGAACTATCATTTCGTGTAAAATTTTTGAAGATTGATTAAGTAGTTACTGAGAAAAAAATTAAAAACCACCAAAATAAGGTTTTTGCAATTTTGGCAATATCTCGAGAACTGTTGAAGATAAAATTAAAAATTAAACTTATCTAGGATGTTCAATTTCTTGGGCAACTTTTCTAAATTGGATGTATGGGTCTGCAAAGCCCTCAAAAAAGTCATAATGGAGCTATATAATAGTTGTCAACAATCAAAATTTTCAAAAAAATCATTACGACTAGAATTCTTGATGAATTAAGCCGTACGTCCTGGATGTGTTAGAGGTATGTATGCATATTGGGAGTATGGTACATCTTATTTATGGTAGTTCATTTGATTAATAAAAATAAGAAATATAATTACTTGGTTGTACACACTCCTTTAATGCAGACCTAAGAAAAATAATGAGCTTTAAATATGTCTTTATTGAATTTAATATTGCCATAAACCTTTTCATCATCGCACGGAGTTTCTTCAGGAACCCACTTAAGATTCTGTAGATTATTGGAATCGTTACTTTCAACACAAATTATATAAACACAAGGATCTGTATAATTTATAGAATTTGTATAAAATTCCTGCAAAAAGTATGAGTAAAATAAGCCACTGAGCATGTTATGAAACGAAATGAATCAATTTTACCATTGGAACTGCTTCAAAATTGGCACCATAAGCAGTTTTACAAATTTCTTCTCTTGTCATAGTTGGAACTTCTGGTCCGATGGGCATATGTGGTTGAGGCTCATCGTAAAGACAACTTGCATCATAACTATTACGATGTTTACATTTTAAGTACAATATCTAACTTTTAATGTGTACTGGGTTACTTCAGATACTCTGTAATGTACTGTATGCTAAAATTACAAAATATCATTGTGCTTGGACTGATGTCTTCATCACCTGGGGACATTAATCCGTACTTGTCACATTTTTGGAGGGGATCGTGTTCTGCGCTTAATCTGAAATGGAATTATATTTAAGGTAAGTTCTATCAGATCGAATACACTGTTGTGACGATTCTTTCTCCGAGGGCGCTGTCAAGTGACAGTGACCATCAAAACAATAAAACAATTGTACAGTTGAAATCATACTTATTTACACATTAAATAAACTAAGTATTTACAAGACATGCCGTATTGGTACACAACAAATGCACACAACAAAACATGCTCAAACATGTGGGTTTAAAATCACAGACGTAAACTTAAGTTCTTACTTCAAAATTGATTTTGAAGTAGGAAGTAACGTAACTTAAGAATTACGGAAACCAATGAGAAGACAGCTGCTCTCGCATGAAAAACAAGATGGAATAAGAAATTGCGTGATTGGTTGGTTTACATTTACTGCCTACAAACAGTGTGAACAAAACCATACGTTACTTTCTTCAAGTTTTCGTAAGTTACTTTATGTTACATTTAATGTGAACTAATTAACTAACCATTACACCCAAACCTGAATATATTTTAATGTATAATTATCAAAATATTTTTTTTACACTTACAAATGTCCAAATTCGTGAGCAGCAGTTAGTACTCCTTCAAAGGTTGGAGCATGGTGATCTTCAATCACACAACTACTTAATATCTCCTCATGAAGTTCATCAACTACACAAATTCCGTTCTGATTTGCCATTCCAAGCGTACCTGTATTAATTTTATTTTCTTCATCAATAAATGATAAATCCAAGCTATATTTTTTTTGAAAAATTGTTCAGAAATTAAACAATAAAAATATTGGCTGTTGTCATTTTGCAGCAAAAATTACCCAGTATGCAACACTGCAACGTCAAATTTGGGGAAATCAATATTATTTTTTTGTCTTGTTGGAATAACCATTTACTGAAGTTTTCCAGATATTCTTCATCAGCCGGTTTATTGGGTGCTAAAAATATATCAGTTATCCATGATGTATCCTAAAAAAAATATGTTAGCAAAAGGATATCTTTTTGTTTTTTATGATATAATACATTCAATACAATTGCTCCAGATAAAGAAAATTGTATTTTAGGATTGGTAAATACTTTATATTTGTTATGGACCTGGAAATACATATATTACAATTTCTAATTTTATATTAAAAATTGTGTTAATTAGCAACTTACAGCATTCCAGAATATGCCCAAGTACTTTTTTATGCCGACATCATTTTCTACCAATTTGTCGTGAACGATTTCATCGAGAAAAATGAGCACTTCTATAGTTGCTACATTATGTTGAAGTTTGCTCGAACCTGAATTAGGCTTGGTCTTGACTGATACTGTAAATATATGAATAAAAATCTGTCTCTCAACTGTGAACAGAGATAGGAGGCTTGGTACAAAACATGGAGCTTTTATGATCCATGGAGTGCTCCAATTTCAATTTCCACCTAGTATGTATGGTGAGGTCAGCTGGGAAAAGTGAACTGGAAATTGGAATTGGAGCACTCCATGGATCACGTGGAGCTTCATGTTTTGAACCAAGGCCTGAGGTTTACCCGTTTCGCCTAATTCCATCTTGCCTAAAGGGGTAATTTTTCCCGTTTTGCCTAATTTTGTTTTTGGCGCCACTTTAGGCGAAACGGGAAATCCTGTTTCGCCTAATCCCGTTTTGCCTAAAATTTCAGATTTCAGAAATCACATCAAATCTCATCCAGTAAATGAACTCGCTACTAACGGAATGTATCAGAAAACCTGCTTTGCGCCTGCGGCGGATGATTTATATACATCCTCATCGGGCGCGGTTACAAATTTTTGTAATGTCTGAAATCTGAAATTTTAGGCGCAACGGGATTAGGCGAAACGGGATTTCCTATTTCGCCTAAAATGGCGCCGAAACCAAATTAGGCAAAACTTGAAAAATTAGCCCTTTAGGCAAAACGGGATTAAGCGAAACGGGATACCACGAGGCCTGATGTGACGATCCTGGATTATGTACTCCGATTATGTAATACTAATTTAAACCGTAATCCTGTATCTAATTTCTAAGAAATTGTAATCTGTAGTCAGTAATTCACTGAATAATTTTTTGAAAAAGTAATTTGTAATCGGTAATGGATTAATAATCCATCAAAACTTGAAATGCATTAGTAGATTACCTCTATTGGCAAGAGTTCGATCAAATTGGGATTTCAGTTTCAATGTTTTAGTTGCTGTATGTTGTCCTTGGTAATTCCTAATTATTACTTTATCATCAACAAAACCATCCTTAAAACAAAGAAAGTTCATTAATAATTTGCTGTAATTTACAAAATGTGATTTTATGTGTTATTCACCATTTGAATTTTATCATTTTTATTCTGAATATAAAATGATCCTCTGCCATTCACATCAGTATAAAAGGAGCCTTCAAGTGGGTCCGATTCCTACAAAGAACAGTAGCATACAGGGTATTTCACAAAAACAGTCTCCTGTAAACTTTTCAAAGTTTGGGGTAGCTGGGTGTCTGGTCATCATGGTATTATGGGGAATGGATCATGGCGAAGAAAATGGTCACATGATCTTTGGCCTTGAAACGACCCTGCAAGGTAATCGCAATGCTATCTTATTTTAAACGTTTTAATTGAACGATGTTTTTAGACCAATTAGATCATCATGCTCTACAACTTTCTAATTAGAACTTGGTAGCCACAATGCACGGTTTCTAAGATAGCATTGCGATTTCTTTTATGCTGGAGACACACTATAGGCGCGAATCGCGCGAATCGCGTCGCTTTTCGATTTTTAATCCGCTTATTTCCGGTTAAAATCGCCTTTTTCCAAGCGATTTTGAAAGTACATGTTGCCAGTACTGTTTTGATTGCGATTCCAAATCGCAGCCAATCAGGAGCGATTTTTTTCATTTAAAATTGCAAAGCGCCTAGTGTGTCTCCAGCATAAAGGGTCGTTTTAAGGTCAAAGATCATGTGACCATTCTCTTCGCCATGAAGTATTAGTTAGGCGAGTACTTTATGCCCATACTTTATGGAATAAATTTTCCTTACCCATGAAGGTTGATAGACTTTCAAAACTTTATCTTGAAGTTGACTTTGTAAGATTTTAAAATCAGGTGAAAAAACTGAATTTGCAAGCACGAGTTTAAAGGAATACGATTCACCAAACATTGAAAAGTGAAGAAAGCTTAAACTTTCTGTCTTAGGCAGTTTAGCTACTTCCAACTCTTCAATGCTACTTTCTTTCTCTACATCAGGCAGTATAAAGTGCAGTTTTTCAACTGCACTTTCATTCTTATTCTCGCGAGATACCTACAAATAATGAATAAAATGAAATGATGGAAATACAATGAGTTTGTGACTACAATTGAATACTGAATAAGGGCTAGGGCTGCATTGGTTCCATATGAGAAGTGACCCTAGGACAAAGATAGGTCCGATCGACATTTCTTTGGATGCAAATGAACTGACTGTTGTTGATGATTGAGAATTACAAAAGTTTGTTTAATAAGACAGATCTTATTTTTTTTGCTTACATCCTCTGATGGTTTCTAAATTTCAAAAAAATATGTTTTTGAAATTATATCTCGAGATATTAGCTGAGGAAGTTTCTGAGATTGTGATAATTATTCTATTTTCAGTTGACAATTAAAAAAAATTAGCAATAACAAAAAAAACCAAAAAACAAAAAACAAAAAAACTAATTAATAATATTTATTCACATATGTGAACTTAGCTTGTGCCCCAAGGACACAAGCTGAGTACGAGCACAGATGTGTAGACAACACAAAAATAGCGACAGTAAGAAGTTTATGTCCTAACTGGCAAACTGATTGAGCACAATAAGCCAGTTAACATCTGCACAGTTAACATCTGCACAAGTCAATTAACATCTGCACAAGCTAATTAACATCTGCACAACCCAATTAACATCTGCACAAGCTAATTAACATCTGCACAAGCCAATTAACATCTGCACAAGCTAATTAACATCTGCAAAAGCCAGCAGAACACTAGGTGCCTTCAATCCTGAAAAGGAAAAGTCACTTCTCCTTATCTGCCTTATGGAAAAGTGACTTCTCAGTGAACACACTTAAATTGTTCATGCATTTTTATTTTCATTTGAATTTTTTTGTTTCAACTGTGGAATAAAAATTAGATTTTGTTGATAAAATTGTCTATTACTTGCAGCATGCAAAAATGCTGATTTTGATGCAAAAATGCTGATTTTGATGCAAAAATGCTGATTTTGATGCAAAAATGCTGATTTTGATGCAAAAATGCTGATTTTGATGCAAAAATGCTGATTTTGATGCAAAAATGCTGATTTTGATGCAAAAATGCTGATTTTGATGCAAAAATGCTGATTTTGATGCAAAAATGCTGATTTTGATGCAAAAATGCTGATTTTGGTGCAAAAATGCTGATTTTGGTGCAAAAATGCTGATTTTGATGCAGAAATGATGATTTTGTTGCAAAAATGCTGATTTTGATGCAGAAATGATGATTTTGATGCAAAAATGCTGATTTGGAAGCTAACGGTGGTGCAGACAATGATTGAACAACATCTGCTTATCTCATATATGTAAATGTCTCTGCTTATAGAGGCAGGCCAAGTATTTCAGCTTTTTAAAGATTGAAATCAACCAAGTCACCAATGTGACTTGGTTGATTTCAGTAGTAGTAATTATATAAGAACTACCGAACCCCAACCTAACTTGATCTCTTTCAATCTTTGCTTTCTGGTCTTTGGTTAACATGTGTGATTTTGTAATGCATACCAGAAACCAGCTTGTTCAATCAAAGCAATAATTCATCACATTTCCATCTTAAACTTATTTCTTTTATTACATTAATGATTAAATCATTTAAATATCTTAAATATAATTAAAACATAAATCGTGTTTCCCTACGCAAATCGGGGACATCAAAGTATAAATATAAGAGGAGAAGAACCCTACTCATGATAGTAGCATAATTCAGGAATACCATTTAAAAATAAACAGAAAGGCTTTTAATTAGTTGTACACAATCCTTTAATGCAGATCTAAGAAAAAAAATTAAATAAATTTGCTTTAATTGAATGATATTTTACTGCAATAAACCTTTTCATCGTCGCATGGGGTTCTTTCGGGAACCCACATAAGATATTGAAGATTTTCCGGGTTTTTATCTTCAAAACAAATGACATAAACACAAATATCTATTATAGACCTGCGGTAAGAATTCTATAAAAAATATGAATAAAAAAGTTTATAGACGAATTTTTTTTTTTTACTATAAACTAATTTTACCAATGGCACTGCTTCAAAATTGTCGCCATATGCGCTTTTGCAAATTTCTTCTCTCGTCATTGGTGGTACTTCTGGTCCAATTGGCAAATGGGGTTTAGGCGAATCGTAAAGACAAGATGCTGCATCAGAACTATTAAATGGTTTACACATTTACAAGTAATCAAACACACATACTAACAATTTTATTTGCTATAGGGGCTACTTTGCGCAGTTTTCCATGAGAAATACTTTTTCTTTTTCAGCCATTTTTACTTTCCAATTTCTAAATTACCTAGCGAATCCTTAACATAGACTGAGTTTTGTTAGTTGATGGAGGAAACCAGCATATCATTTAGTACGGTAATAAGAAGCTACTTAGCACCATGAAAAAATATCCAAAAATAAATTTGTGGTTCATCCACCTCTGTAACAATTAGCCATCAGAGCGAGCCACTCCAATCCAATTCAAAAATGGCGATGGCGCGATGGGGATTTACATTTTATGTTATATTTATTTGATTTAAAATAATTTTTTTTGGAAATTTTCCTTTTTCTGGAATTTTTTTAAAGTTTTTTCATTAGATTCTTTTCCCGAATACGACTCGCGCTAGTGATTGTCGAAACAGCTTGCAACCATTCATTTTTTTCTCATTGGTAAAACCACTCGTGCATCTAAAAATTACGACCAGAATAAACCACTCGTGACCTGCGGGCACTCGTGATTTATTCAGGTCGCAATTTTTGATGCACTCGTCATTTTTACTCGGTAAAAAAATTCATTGTTACAACTTACAAGCTTATTTCGACAATCACAGTAGCGCTTGTGGTAGTATTACAAGTGACAATTTTTAAAATCAATAAATTAGAGCAAGCAGAGCGATTTTGACAATGGTTCCATTGTTAAATTTCGACCAATGGGAGACTGATTACGTAGCATGTTGGTGTACTAACACCTTCACCATTGTTAAAATAGTTCTTTTGCTCTTATTCATTTTAAAAATTCTCACATTCGAAATCACATCGAAATCAGGCAGTAGTTTGCATACTCATTTTTCTGTTAATTACTACAACGACAATCGCCCTCTCTCTTGTGGTATTATAACCGAGAACTTACTTGAGTTCATTTTTAATTTGTTCTATGCTCGAATTACAAAATACCATAGTGCTTGGACTGATTTGTTCATCCTCTGGTGCCATTAATCCATGTTTGTCACATTTTGAAGGGTCATCATGATTTGCACTTAATCTGAATTGAAATATCAAGTTTTAAAATTGGTATAATTTTAGAACCATTTTTTTTCAAATTTACAAATGTCCTAATTCATGAGCAGCAGTCATTGCTCCTGCAAAGGTAGGAGCATAGGGATCTTCAAATACACAACTACTTAATATCACCTCATGTTCTGCATCATCTGCACAAATTCCTTTCAATGGTGCTATACCAAGTGTTCCTGGATTGATTCGATTTCCATCCTTATATGACAAATCCAATCTAGAATAAATATTTAAAAAAATAAATAAATAAAGTTTACAATTGAAATAAAAAATAATAATAAAAAAATTATTTGTCCAGATTTTGTAGTAAGAATTACCCAGTATGCAACACTCCAACATCATATTTTGGAAAATTAATTTTTGTTCCTTTTTGGTCCTGTTTGAATAACCAATTAGCAAAACTTTCTAGATATTCTTCATCATCTGGCTTATTAGGTGCTAAAAATGTATCAACCATCCATGACATATCCTGTAGGAAAAATTGTTCAATTTCTTTTTGATGAAAATTAAATGCTTACTTACACTTAATACAATTGCTCCAGATAAAGAAAATTCTACTTTAGGATTGTTAAAAACTTTATATTTGTTTTGAACCTAGGGAAGTAGTAAAATTGCTTGAATGAGGTAATTTTAAATCAAATCAGCAACTTACTGTATTCCAGAATATACCCAAGTATTTTTTTATATCAGTGTTCTTTGCCACCAATTTGCCATGAACGATTTTATCAAGAAAAACAAGCACTTCAATAGTTGCTACATCAAGTTGAAGATCTCTTTTGCCTGAGCTAGTCTTAGACTTGCTTGATTTTGATACTGCAACATTATACTTTTAAATGTCTCGTTTTATTTAAAATTCATTAGTTTATTACGTCGATGAGTAAGACTTCGGTCAAATTGTGATTTTACTTTCAATATTTTAGTTGCTGTATTTCGTCCATTGGAATAGCTAATCATTACTCTATCATCGACAAAACCATCCTGAGGATAGCAACTGAAAGATTTATTAATAATGGGGCGAGCAGCATTGCTAGATGCAAAATAAATCCACTATGGTGGCAGTAGTATTCTAGCAGCGGTGTTTAGCATGGATGGAATTTTGGTATTCTTGTGTATTTATGGGTTACTAGCAGGGTCACCTGGAGTCTCTCGGGGAACAGAAGCTATTTGTTGGCCTTGTTTTTTTTTGTTCTTTGTTTTGTGTTGTTTTAGTGTTATCTAATCTCGCGAGAGAGAGAGAATAGGATTTACCGGCGTAAGCGGCTACTATGGCCATACACGACATCTAATCTCGCGAAGCGCAGCGATCGAGATTAGCCTGGTGGTTACCCCTGCAAAGAAGCTGTTGTGTGCACTAAATGATCAGCGCCATCTGTATAACGAATTAGCTGCTGTAACGTTTATAATGTCTATAATATGCGCGCAAACCGACACAATATTGTGAACGTACTGCACTGTCCCGGTATGATAACACCACCATGCCATACAGTGCCATGTTTTACTACAATCGAGTCGTTGCAATGAGGTTTTGTAGGGAAAATATTGTTGCAAGACCAAAACGGAATTGTTGACTCAACACCTCATTGCAACGACTCAACTAGCTGCAACAGTGTTGCCATACTGGTGTCTGGCTGCGGCACCAATCTCCACAGCTACTCGGAACAATGGGAACCCCACGACTCCATGCTCGGATTTCTTCCCAACTCCACAGGAACCGTGTCCACATTGTGACGGAACTGCGGGCCAAATCTGGAGGCAGCACAAACGGTGCGGCCGACTATAGAATATTAAGTATAAAAAACGATGGATTTTGATTTTTTTACCTGTACCATTTACTGACTATGGCTGTACAAACAATAATTTAAGCTTCAATATAGTTAGCTCATCTCCAGCAATGCTGGACACTACAGCACACCACAGCCCCACCATAGCGGATTTATTTAGCAACTATCAATGCTGCTTCATTGATTATTGATTTAATTTGGTTAAATTACTACTTACCATTTGGATTTCCCCATTTTTTCCTGAATGTAAAAGGAACCTTTGCCATTTTCATCAGTGTAAAAGGAACCTTCAAGTTGTTCTGATTTCTGCAAAAAAAGTTGTATTCACAGACACTGGGCCGTATGAATAAAGTGAAGTTTATGCTTTTACTTCATAATTTTGAAGCAAATACTTTCATTCTGTGGTGACCCAAAAGGGTCCACTGAATATTTCCATGTATAATAATAAATGTAACAGAAATATACCACATTGTAATATATCCTAAAATTATTTGAAGTTAATATAAATAATTATCACTCATAATCATCACAACTGCATAGTGTAAATAGTGTATAATATTTCATCTAGCTTTAATGTATATATTTATCCCTCTAATTCTTGTAATAATGCTAATAATATTTTATCCTAAAATATTTCTTTATTATTTCTGTTTGTGGTTTGAGCTCAGCAGGATGTCTTAGGCTCCACCCACTTTGGGGGTTGCTATGGCATCAAGCACTGGACGATGTCGGAACTGAGACCCAGATCAGTGTCGGGCTCAGTTAGAGCTCATTGCGTAGGTTTCTGCGCAAGTTCGAGTCCGAGTGAGTGAGAATTTCTCATGTTCCGTGTCTTTTATCATCTTGCTTCCCAACACTCAACAACTCGTCCTCATAGGTCAAACTAATACAAACAAAGGTATCTAGTGTGATCGAGGATATTGTCAGAGGGAAGTGGGATTTTTGGCCAAGTCTGGTCCTTGTACATTACACGGAATAGACTCTGAAGATCTACGAGTAGCAATCTGGATCCCTATTTCAACCTTCTTTATTCTGATGTATTGTTAGTGCCTTTATTAATTAGTTTAGTTAATAAAGAAGTATAATCGTAAGCTGTGTGTTTTGATTATATTTATTCTGTGTGAATAGAGTTTAGCGCTGTGTGTGCTACGAAGAGCGCAAATTAGGCCTAATAACGCTTTATTAGTCCTAATAACCCAGTTTACCCTAGACAAGCTGGCAAGTCGTATAAGCCTAGTTACTAGCATCGGCGATCGCGCGACGAACCAAACAGAACAACTGAGTAAGTTAGTGTTCAGTTTACTATTAATTATCCATCTTAAATATCAGTACGTACGAACTAGTGTCAACATTAGTAGGCCTAGTTTGGAGCACGATAATTCTTAAGAATAAAATTTTAAGTAAATGCTTTGACTTTGAAGCAAAATAGTATTTACTTCATGCTAGTAGTTTTTACTTTAATTAAAAGCATTTACTTTTTTCACTTAAAATTTGTATGAATAAACAGAAGGAAATGATCTTATTTTTAGCAAATGTTTCAAAAATTTGAAGTCAGCTTCCGTGTATACTTCAGTCCCATGGCTCTGCTATTTAATTCAGTTTTCAAGGCCAAAATGCACTAGAAATCACTTACTGAAACTCGAGATGAGGACTACCATGAATTATACAGGTTTAATGGGTTTAATAGTGAAAATGTGGAATGGATTACAAATTATTTTTTCAGTGATTTTTTGGAAATTATGAAGTAAAAGCATAAACTTCACTTTATTCATACAATGCAATAAACCAGCAATAGAAATGTAGTTTAGGATGAAGCAAAACCTTGACTGAAAAGAGCTTTTGCTACTGAGTGAAAGCAAATGTTTATTCATATGAAATTGAACATTTCCTTTTACTAGTTGCTTCTACTTCAAGCAAATGCTTTTACTTTTACTTTTTGCTTCTACTTCAAGCAAATGCTTTTACTTTTACTTTTTGCTTCTACTTCAAGCAAATGCTTTTACTTTTACTTTTTGCTTCTACTTCAAGCAAATGCTTTTACTTTTACTTTTTGCTTCTACTTCAAGCAAATGCTTTAAAGCTAGGTTCACACTTGTGTTCACACTGGCAGTGACAGTAGAGAAGTAGCAGGAGCGTGGTGCATTGTGGGACGAAAGTAGGCCAAAAGTAAAGTAAACACATTCACACTGTTCACACATAAAGTAGCAGTAGATAAAGTAAAGGAATAGCCAATCACAGCCAACAACAGGAAGACCGAAGAGCCAATGAGAGGACTTGATACATTATCAATATAACAAAAACATAAACAACAAAAATGACGGAAAAAATTATCCCTTAAGTTTTTCCATTTCTGTTGGAGTTAGCAACTGTAATCATATAAATAGATTAAATAGATTGAATATAGAAAGATTGTGAAAATTTAAAAATATTTTAAATGAATTATAAATTAAATAAATTTTATTTGGATTTTATTTGGATAAAATTATTTGCACAAACATGTAAACATGCACCATGCTCATGTGCTCACTAATTTCACTAATATAATTATTATTACTCACTAGATATTTTTAAATCCTTTGTTATGTGTGTCCAAATATTGTCCTTTGTTCTGGTGTTTTTATAATTAGGCAGCATTTTGTTGTATAATAATTTCAATCAGGTGCTTCTCCATGTCGGTGGCCATTTTGCAAAAATGTGGTTGTCATGTGACAAGATTGATTGTCAGTAGAAAAGCTCTACTGCTACTTTCTTACTTGATATTGTGTTTGATCACTACTTTACTTTACTTTACTTCTCTCTGCTGCTACATTTGGTCTACTTTGTCCCATAATGCATCAGCTGCTGCTACTTCTCTACTGTCACTGCCAGTGTGAACACAAATGTGAAGCTAGCTTCACTTGATTTTGTGCTTGCTCACTACTTTTCTTTACTTTACTTTTCTCTGCTGCTACTTTTGGTCTACTTCTGTCCCACAATGCACCACGCTGCTGCTACTTCTCTACTGTTACTGCCAGTGTGAACCAAGTGTGAACCTAGTTTTACTTTTACTTTTTGCTTCAAGTAAATACTACAATTTTATTCATACGACCCACTGCCCTGTATAGGGCTCTGTAGATAAATTAAGACACGTTGTAGACAGGACACTAAACAGTCATCCAAAACCGTCCCAAACAAGTGATATTTCTCTTTGGTTTTGCTGCCTGAAGACGGGACAGCTTTCATTTTGGACAGTTTTTGGACAGTCTCAGGGTTGTCCACTCTACAGGGCATTCAGCTTAATTTACTTTAAAAAAATTGAGGTTTACATCAGTTAATCTTTCAATTCATGCTCGCTCTTGCGCCTCTTTCTGCGTCAAAAATCTAGAGAGTATAGGGTCACTCATTGAGGGACTCTTACTTTGCTGATTGGGGTACTCCACGTTATTGAAAATGTCTTAACCTATACTTGCAGCCAGTATACTTGTACCTATACTTGTACCCTAATGAGGTACTCCCTAAGCCTGCAATTTGTTGCTTTTCATGAGAAAACGCCTGTCTCTTATTTCTTCCCAATCTTCAATTACCAGTGTGGACCAATTTCAGTTTATAATATTTTACTTACCTGCAATGGTTGATAGTTTTCAAAATCTCCATCTTGTTGTTTACTATGTAAAATCTTAAAATCTTGGGAAAAAATCGAATTTGCTGGCACGAGTTTGAAAGAATACGGTTTACCAAACATTGAAAAATGAAGAAAGCTTAACTCATCATTTGTTTTAGACAATTTAGCTACTTTCAACTCTTCAATGCTACTTTCTTCTTTGATATCAGACAGTTTAGTTAATTTTACCCCTTCAACCGCTTTTTCATCCTCAAATATTTCATGACGTAACTATAAAAATGTACAACAAATATTCATGAAATATACATATTCAATATACGAATAACACAGCATACCGAATAAGAGGTGCATTGGTTCCATAGGACAAGTGAACAAATGATGAAGATAGATTGAACCAACATCATTTCAGAAGCTAATTTTAGCTAATTTAAGTTGGAGTTTGTGGGTTACAGTATATAAGCGATTTTGATAATTGCAATCTTTATTTTTTTAACTTATTACATCCTTTTTTGCATCAATAAGATGTTTTCGTAATTTTGGGAAAAATAGATGCATGTTTTTGAAAATTATATCTTAAGATTTGGTTGTGAGGAAGTGACTTAGATTGAGATGTTATTCATATTATTTTTAGTTGACACAATTTGTGTGCAAGTACAAAACAAATTGTAAGCAAAATAAAATAATAAACTGATACCTATATGAAATCAGTTTTTTTTGTTCGGTAAACATGTTAACCCTCGGATAGGCAAGCTTTAGAAATAACATTAGTGGATAACCCACAGACACGATCAAGTTCATATTTCGGGTCAAGTAGTTAAAGCGCTGTTGCATTTGGTTGAAAAAACTGCTGCTGTTGACGCTAGTTTTTTACAAAATTGGCCACTGCACATGTGCACAATCCTATTTTTTCTGGCAAATTTTTATTAATTTTATTTTTGTTTTGTTATGAATTGTTTTGTTGTGAATTGTTCTTTAATCTTTTATATGGTAATTTTAAAGTTTTAATTTTATTTAAAAAAAAGAGAAACGTAATTATGCTTAGTTCCCACTTGGCAGAAATTCAGACAGAAAATTTTCTGCTGCAGAAAATTTTGTGTGCAGAAAAGTATGTGGACTGAAAAGTGGGCAAAAAAGTGCAAAAAAGTAGAATTTAAAAATGGATGCCAGCTTAGGAAGGCAATTTATAAACACTGCTGCTTTCTACACTCAAAATTTTCTGCAGCAGAAAATTTTCTGCTGGAGTTTCTGCCAAGTGGGAACTAAGCATTACTTGGCCTTGGCTTTCCTGCTTCACAATCTTTTTTCAATGTGATCGTCTGCTAGTAACCCTAAACAGAAGCGCTTTAGCCAATATGCAGTGAAGCCGGCTTTTTTTTTCTGCTGGAATTTTAAGGGGCTAAAATTTGCCGATCAATTATTTCAATAAATATCAAAGCAAATATTTCAAAATTTTTTTTATATAAAATTTATTATGCATGGTTCCCACTTGGCAGAAATTCCAACAGAAAATTTTCAACAGACAATTTTGAGTGTAGAAAGCAGCAGTGTTTACAAATTGTCTTTCTTAGCTGGCATCCATTTTTAAATTCTACTTTTCTGCACTTTTTTGCCCACTTTTCAGTCCACAGATGGGAATCAACGACAGAAAAACATACTTTTCTGCACTCAAAACTTTCTGCAGCAGAAAATTTTCTGTCTGAGTTTCTGCCAAGTGGGAACCTAGCATGAGTTTTTGAACAAAGTCAGAAAATTTCAGCTTCATAAGATAAGCCAAAAAAAAATTTTCTATTCAAGAAAAGAGCTGAACACAATCGTGTTATAGGTTTCCCATCCAAGGGTTAAGCCACACCAGGGTCGTTTATAGAGAAATTGTGACTGTTCAAAAGGAAGGCTTAAGTCTGGTTCTCTAAGCTGCGCATTCGTCATGCGCTAAAGCATTGCAATTCATGCACTAAATGTTGCGATGCATGCGCGCAAGCCAACGCGCTGTGCTTTTTTGTGACAATCATTCAAGCACGAGGTGTATTTTATGAGAATTTACCATTACCTTATGCGATTCACGACTAAAATCTGCCACAATAGATGGCGCCATGATGAAGTGACAATTTCAATATAAAATCGAATAGATGTGGTGGTAGTGGTAAATTCTCAACTTTATTAGCGCGCTAGCTAAACGCGTGAGACCAGAGACGGTGCTTTGCTGCTTTTGTTCATTTTTATTTTAAATAAAAATTATATCTACCTTACAAATTGTCTATTCCATCTTGGCTATAAAATAGTTTAAATTGTAAAAAAAAAACCATTTTGACGGACATAATATGCGAACATTGTGGCTGACGTAGGTGCGTGTTCTGCGGCCACAATATTGGCTGATGTGCGTAACTCTGATTTGTTGTCATTTTTCGTAATTCTTTCCTATTTTTATGCCGATTTCTCATGGAATCGTGTTAGGCTGTTGTATTTTTTTTACCTGTGTAATTGACGCCCGGTTAATTTTACCCGGTTTATTATCTGCCTGTTAATTTGACGCCCCATGAAAAGTCATACCGGTTAAACGGTTATTTGTCCTTCCCCCCCCCCCCGCTCGATGAAAAGTCGTAATATCAAAATGAGCCACACTAGGCGGGTTCGAAAATGATTTTGCACTGAACGACCAGTGCAACTGATAGTGTAAATGTCAAGTTGCACGACTGACTTTTCGAGTTAAAATGTTGCTTATGCATTTACACTGGAATTTACACTGGAATTTACACTGGAATTTACACTGGAATTTACACTGGAATTTACACATAATTCACACAAATATGGCTGCCGTAATAAACAAACAAACTGTACGGAACAGTTATTTTTCAGCAAGCACATCATTCTTGCCTCCTTTTCTTTTACAAGAAAAGTAACATTAGATATTAACAATTAGTAACAAATAGTAACAATAGTAACAATTTTGAGAATCATGCACATTTTTACTACTTACATTCGAAGCGAGGATTCAAGATGGCGGCAAATACAACACTTTAAACGTCAAATTCCGTTGCACGTGCATTTGCACGACGAAAATGGGTCGTTTCCGTCTAACACGGTTGCACGACGTTTACACGAATTAATTCGTGTAAACAACGTGCAAATTAAAATTTAAACGAGTGTAAACGTGGTTACACTCGTTTAAATGACTTTTCGAACCCGCCTACTGTACTGTACGTGTGTATGTGTAATGTATACATTTACATATAAACACGCAATTTTAGAAAACTTTATTGGCCTACATTGAAAAAATATAATTAAACATGAGATAAAAGTTTTTATTTGCAATTATTATTTGTTGAACATTCTCCTTTTATGCACACCTAAAAAATGATAAAAAATAATTAATTTCTAAAAAAAAAAGACATTTAGAAACATTTAAACATTTAAAATACCTTTCCATCATCACCGCAAGAAGTTCCTTCAGGAACCCACAACAGGTTTTTTGTATTCTTGAAATTATTATCAACACAAACAACATAAACGCAAGGATCCGTCGAATACTCATCCTGAAAAAAAAATTATACTTGATATGTCAGAAGACTATTCAACTCACGTTACACAGAATATACCATTGACTCTGCATCAAAATCATCACCATATGCCATTTTGCAAATTTCATCTCTTGTCATAATTGGGATTTCCGGCCCAATTGGAAGATGGGGTTGAGGTGAATCGTAAAGACAAGATGCCTCATCGGAACTTAGTTTATATACCAATTAAAATTTAAAATTATAATATTTAATGATTATTTTATATTTATTACTTGAGATGGTCTGTAATTTGTGTCACGGTTGAATTACAAAATACCTTGGTGCTTGAACTCACATGTTGATTCATTGGTGACATTATTCCATGGTCGTCACATATTTTAGGGTTATCATGACCGGCGCTTAATCTGATGTAAAATAAAGACATAAAAATACATATACCGTATATACTCGCTTATAAGTTTGAAAATTTTATATATTTTATATACATATTTATACGTATATACGATGTTTATATATGATCTTTACGAGCCAAAAGATTTTGACTCGATTTTGACGTCAAAATTGGGGGTTGGGGCTTATACATGATTATATACGGTATGTACCGTATTCCTTTGGAAACAACGGCATGCCGGTAATTCCGAGTCTGACCAGTTTTTGACAAGTGGAAAACTGGTCAATTAATAATCAAATGGACAAAATGCCGAAATTATCGAATTATCCGGCATCCTGGTTCGACTTGCCATTATTCGGCATGCCGTTCTTTCCGAGGGAATAGTCTATATTAAAACTAATTTTAGGCATACAAATGTCCGACTTCGTGTGCGGCAACATCTGTCATTGCAAAAGTTGGGGCATAAAAATCTTCGATTGTTCCAATACTTAAATACATCTTATTTTCTGGATCGGTAAGACATACTCCGGCCGTGCGTGCTATTCCGAGTGTACTTGTATCGACATAAGATTCGTCTTTACCAGATAAATCATAACTAAAAATAAAAATATGAATTTTGCATGCGAATTAAAACACTAGAATCTCCTAGGGTTGCCAGACATCCCGATTTTGGCGGGACTGTCCCGCAAAAACAAATTTAAATCTTGCGTCCCGTGAAAGGAAAAAAAAAGAGCCATAGCAAAGATATTTCAAAGAAATTTCAAAGAAAAAAATTGAAAAAATCGATTAGAATATCTTAATCGATTATTTAATTGATTAATTAATCGATATTTTGTGTGCTGCCAAGTTATTTTCGAAATCTTCCAACCTTGCTTGCTGCCCCATGTTTTCCCTACACTGCGCAAGTAAAATCATTTCAATAATTCATACCCAGTGTACAACAACGCGATATCAAATTGAGGAAATCTATTCTTATCTTGCTTTTCTTTGTACAGCCAAATACCAAAGCCTTGAACGAATTCTATTGCATCTGGCTTGTTGGGTTCTATAAATGCATCAGTCATCCAGGACATATCCTAAAGAAAGAATAAATTATCTCACGACGTGATATACAGTATACAGTATGCTCTAAAAAATTGAATACTTGCATTTAACACAATTACACCAGATAATGAAAAATGTACTTCTGGACTTGAAAAAACTTTATACTTGTTTTGCACCTAAAAATCAACAAAATTTTAATTATTGCAGTAAAATTCGAATTGTTTGAAAATTAACTTACAGCGTTCCAAAAGATGCCCAAATACTTTTTAATGGAAACATTTTTTTTAACCAGATTGTTGTGAACAATTTGATCAAGAAAAATCAGCATTTCTACATTTGCAACGTCATGTTGCAGTTTTCTTCTGCTAGCAGTAGATTTCGATGAGGCTGCAATGAATTCAAAATTTAAATAACTAGATAGATAGAATTAAGTTTAGAGGTGCTATAGCGGCAACGTAAGACCTACTTTAAGTCATACACGTCTTAAATCTGACAAAACTGAATCTGACATTAAATCTGACAAAATGAAACTGACATACTAATAATTGACCAATATAAATCGGACA
The DNA here is from genome assembly GCA_000239455.1 of Strigamia maritima. Classification (NCBI taxonomy): domain Eukaryota; kingdom Metazoa; phylum Arthropoda; class Chilopoda; order Geophilomorpha; family Linotaeniidae; genus Strigamia; species Strigamia maritima. The sequence goes on along the minus strand of AFFK01022209.1, from coordinate 102,958 downwards.
TAAACAAACACATTTGACTAAAATCTATTTGATAAACAGTACATTTGTACATTGCAGAATAGAATGCAGTCTTACATTATCAAAGAATTGATCAAAAACACAAAGGCAAAAGCCGCAGAAGGGAAAGAAGAGCAAAAAAAAGAAGAAGAAAAAAGGAAAGACAGATACCCAGAAAACTCATTAGCACTATACTACAGCGGAAAATTAAAGTGTTGCAGTGAAGTACCCAGGGAAAGCCAAGAGAAAGCGGGGCCTTGAAGTTCTCTCCCGTTCAATTAATATACATAAAATCTCACAAGAATATATATATATATATTTATTACATATAGTTACTTTTTATGGAAGCAATTTTGTCAATTTGGGATGCTGGTTTTAACATCTTAGTTGCTGTATGGCGTCCTTGGGAATTGCTAATCATGTATGTGTCATCCACGACACCATCCTAAACAGAAATACCTTATTAACAATATTGATTCTTAAATAATAAATGGGTTTTAACGCATACTAATTCAAGTTTTCCATTCTTCTGCTGAATATAAAACGATCCTCTTCCGTGCTTATCGGTGTAAAAGGACCCTTTAAGGATTTCCGATTCCTACGAAAAAAAATGTTACATGCTGTGTATTTTGTATTAAAAATTAAATTTTTCCTAACCCGCAAAGTTTGATAGACCTCAACATCATTACTATTAGGATTCCTTTGTAAGATATTGAAGTTCGGCGAAAAAATTGAATTTGCAGGAGCGAGTTTGAAGGAGTATGGTTTTCCAAACATTGAAAACTGGAGCAGACTTGACTGTTCTGCTGAATCAGACAGTTTAGCCAGTTTTAGCTCTTCTACGGCACTATCAGTTCCATCGATGTCGCGAGGTATCTACAAATTATGCAAAGTTTATAAACATGTAAATGAATATTATATATATAGAACTGAATACCAAACGAGGAGTACATTGGTCCCATAGGACAAGCGAACAAATGATAAAAAATGGGCAAACACTCATCATTTCAGAAGCTGATTTGCTTGAATAGGCTCAACTTTAGATTTTTATAGAAATTTTGACTTGTAATAATCTCTTATTTATCTGGCACATCCTTTTTGATTAAAATTGTTTTCAAAACTGTTAACAAAATATGGAAATTATCATAGTTTTATTTTTCTTGTGATTGTGAGGAACAATAATATGTGTTTTTTGTTTTTTAACTTGCCACTGACTGTTCAGATCTTGATAAAAGCAATCAGCATTTAATATTCATCAAAAAAAGAAAGGAGTTTATTAAACATAACAAAAATAATTGGAACTATTTACTGTCGCGTAAGGTTTTGTGGTGCGGTTACACAGCAACAGAGAAGGTAGGGCAAGCTTTTAAAAGAACAGCAAAAATGGCTGCCAACAATAGAAATATAGGCCGTTGAAGTCAGTTTAATGCTGTTCTCTCACTCCCTTTGAATTTTTTTGAGATTTTTCAATTGGTGGCCCAAAAGGGCCTATGACCAATCATGTACACAGATTTTGACCATGTGACCAGTATGATTTATTCTTATTTATTTATTTCTAAGTTAATACTCAACAAAAATGTAATTAAGTCTAACATTTCTACGTACTTTAATCTCATGAATAACATATTTTTTTTCATTTCTGGGTAACATTACTTTAACATCACTTTTGTTCTCTGAATTTTTTAAAGAACATATCAAAACGTTTAAAGGGTTTACGACATCACAGTTTTTATTTTTATTGGTCTGTTGGATGAAGCATTGTTTAAATAATTTTTCAGAGATTTTTTCGAGCCGACGACAATATGAGACCAAATGGAGAATTTACGCGATTGTTGCCAGTTGTGACATATACCCCATACATTTACTACGGGGAATACCAACGCATACTGCCAGCAGCACAGTGGCCAACAATGTCCCTCACCAAGCTTAAAGAAGCTGAAATAATAACTTTGATAAAAAAAGGAGGGGGGGGGGGTCAGATGGCTTAGTGGTTATAGTGTACTGGCCTCACACAACATTGTTGCAGGTTTACCTCCAAGGGTAGGCATAGGCTCCAGCACCAAACGAGTTTTTTCAGAGTTCTCATGCCTATTGACGATAGGTTTCCTCAAGTTTCTCCCATCAAAAACTAACAAAACTCAGTCTTCGTTATGCGAAACCCTGGACATGGCGGGAAGAAAATTGAATTGACAAAGAAAGAAAAAATTATGAAAGGGTAAAAATAAATAAAAATCATTTAGGCCATTTTAAAGGAATAGCGAAAATTATAAAAGTCGTAATTCCTTTAGGGTAAACAAAAACTTTGTATTGTTGCACCTCTAAAGGGTCCGCATCCGCATATTCAACATACCCGCTACTGTATATAAAACATCTCAAGTTATAATTCAAGCATAATATTTTTTTAATTTTGACATCACATGAGCACATAATTAAAACATAATTCAATTACAATCAACAAATTTATAGAATTTTAAGAAATTTAAGAATTAAAAATAGGAAATTCAGTTATGCACACTTTCCTTTAGTGCACACCTACAAAAAGAGAAAACAAATGAGATATAAAGCATTTATTGATTTTGATCAGAAAAATATTAACCTTTTCACCATCATCACTACAATCTGTTCCTTCGGGAACCCACATAACATATTTTATGTTATTGTAATCTTCGTTTTCAGCACACAATACAAACACGCAAGGATCTGTTGTTTCTGAATACAAAGTCTACAAAAAATGTAAACAAAATTGTTTGAGTTGCTATGTGACAATGTTGAACTAATATTACCGTTGACAATGCATCAAAACTATCACCAAATGACATCTTGCAAACTTCATCTCTTGTCATCAATGGTATTTCCGGTCCCATTGGAATGTGTGGTTGAGGCGAATCGAAAAGACAAGATGCATTGTCAGATCTGTTAAATTATATTTACAATATTCAAAGTTAAATATTGCATTCGAAAATGAAAACCAACCTGGTTTTTGCCGTTTTAGAAAAGTTGGTTTTAGCCCGGTGTTGGTTTTAGACTTTAAAAACTGCTTAAACCAAAATGATCTCCAATTTGTCGTTTTAAACCTGGTTATTGGTTATAAGGGTTTTAGCAGCATTCTGTAGCAGCCATCTTGGATCAAGCATGGTGTTTCTCGACTCCAAACTGAGGTTTTAGCAAATAAAACCTGCAGATTTTGTAGAGAGAGAGAGAGAGAATTAGGTTTATAGACGTAAGCGGCGACTCGGGCCATACACGTCTAAAATCTGACAAAAGAGAATCTGACATGAAAACTGACAATATGAAACTTGACATACTAAATCCAACAAAACAAAACCAACACCCTATATCTGAACAAAAGAAAACTGACACACCAAAACTGACATATCCAAACTGACATAATGACACAGACATACTGACTCTGACAAAATGAAACCAATATATTAAATCAAGACAAAATAAGAAAAAAGTTTATACAAACTGAAACTGACATACCGACACTGGCATGAAACTGACTCCTTCGGACGAAAAATCCCAGCGTACCCCGGCGTACCAACCCCGTCGTTTCAACCCCGTCGTTTCAACCCCAGCGTTCTAACCCTGGCGTACTGATCCTGGTGTATCCAGCCGGCTCGGCTAATTCGGCTGGCCAGGCGTACTGATCCAGGCATACTAACCCGGGCATACTAATCCAGGGCATACTAATCCAGGGCATACTAATCTGGACGTACTGATCCGGGCGAACTACCGACTAAATCTGTCCATATAACTGACTTCCTACCACTACCGACTTCCTACGACTACCGATTTCCTACGACTACCAACTTCCTACCACTAACAACTTCCCACCTCCAACTTCTTACAGCTGACTTCTGACAACTGACTTATCCCAGCATACCCATCCCGGCGTACCAACCCCTTGGTTTCAACCCCAGTGTACTAACCCTGTCGTTTCAACCCCGCCGTACCGGGCCTGGTGTCACCGGCCAGCCGGGCATACTAATCCGGGCATACTAATCCAGGCTTACTAATTCGGACGTACCGATCCAGGCGTACTCTACCAACCAAAACTGTCCACAACTGATAGCTATTAATAACAAAAGACAGAAGAGAAAGAGGAGCAATAAAGAGAAGAAGGAAGAAGGAAAGATAGATAACCAGAGGACCCATTAGCACCACTGCAGCGGAAAAACAAAGTGACACAGTGGAGTGCCCAGGGGAGTCCACGAGGAGGCAGGGCTTGGAAGTTTTCTCTCCCAGATTTTGTAGAAGGGGGACATCATTTAACATCATCCTGACGATTCCATGTGAAATAGGCATAAAAATAGGCTAGAGTTGCGAAAAGTAATGACAAACCGCATTTGGCCGGACATCAGCGAACATTGTGGCCACGGAATATGCACCTAGGTCTGCCACGATGTTCGCTGACGCCCGTCAAAATGGTTTGTCATTATTTTTCACAAATTTTACTATTTTCTAGCTGGATTCTCATGGAATATATTAGCCTAGATGGAATAGACAATTTATCAGTTAAATCTAATTTTTGATTTTGATTTTGGTTTAAATTTTGACTTGGTTTATCTAAAACCCAGCCAAGTTCAAACTAGAATTTAGTTAAAACCAAAGTAAAACCAGGTCATTTGAAAATTGCTTTAAAACCAGGCTAAAACCAACTTTTCTAAAACGACTAAAACCAGGTTGGTTTTCATTTTCGAATGCACCTAATGATTATGTTATTTTTTTTATTACTTGAGATGGTTTGTAATTACGGTAACGGTTGAATTACAAAATGACTTGGTGCTTTGACTCACGGGTTGATCCGCTGGCGACATAATTCCATGTTCGTCACATTTTGAAGGGTCATCATGATCAGCGCTCAATCTGATGTGTAACATTATAAAAGAAATTATCTATGCACATATTCTATTACGATACAATAAATTTTAAGCATATACAAATGTCCGATTTCGTGAGCGGCAGCATTCGTCATTGAAAAAGCTGGGGCATAAAAATCTTCGATTGCTGCAACACTGCTAAACATCATCTTTCCATCATCAAGCAGTTCGTCAAGACAAACTCCGCCAATACTTGCTATTCCTAGTGTACCTGTTTCGATAGTATCCCCGTCTTTACCAGATAAGTCAAAACTGAAAGTTAAAAAAAATTAATACAGCTGCCCCATGTTTTCCCTGCACTGCTTAAATAAAATTAGAATTCTTTTTTAACAGATAAAATCTTGTTAAATCAAATTCCAGGCCATAATAACCCGTGAAATTCTGTTAAATCATATCCTAGATCAACAATAACCTGTGAAATTCCATTAAATATAACCTCAGTATAAAGTTTTGGACAATCGACAAAGAAATACAGTTTATTACAAAAGGTTTTCATACCCGGTGTGCACTAATGCAATATCAAATTGAGGAAATTTATTCTCATTTTGCTTCTCTTTGTACATCCAAATACCAAAACCTGAAACGAATTCTATTGCATCTGGCTTGTTGGGTTCTAAAAATGCATCAGTCATCCATGGCATATCCTATATACAGAAAGAATAAATTAATGAAATTAAAAAAATAATATTTTTAAAAATATACCTTCCATTAACACCTATTTGCACTAAAAACTAGAAAATTATTTTTCTTTTGTTATTTCTTGATGACAGAATGTATGGGGCAAGTATTAAAATCAACAACTTGCAATGCCACATACTTTCTGTTATCAAGAAATGTGAAAAGAAAATTTTTTTTAGCCCATTTGGTCCATGAAAAGTGGACCAAAAAGCCCACAAAAAAATTTTTAAGTGCCAAAAGGTATGTAACTAGCACTAATCTGTTTCATGTGCTGTATATGCTTGACTACTGTATATACTTACATCTATCACAATTGCACTAGATAATGAAAATTGTACTTTTGGACTTGAAAAAATTTTATATTGGTTTTGCACCTAAAAAATAAATAAATTTTAATAAAATCCAAATTGTGTGCAAATTAACTTACAGCGTTCCAGAAAATGCCCAAATATTTTTTAATTGAAGTATCTTTTTCAATCAGATTTTTGCTAACAATTTGATCAAGAAAAATCAGCAACTCAATAGTTGCAACGTCATGTTGCAGTTTTCTCCTGCTAGCAGTGGATTTTGATGAGGCTGCATTGAATTCTATATATTTATTTGAAGATTTTTATATTTATTTAATAGACAGTTTGTGATTTCTTGTACAAGATTTATTTCATTAGGTGGTTTGCACATGCCAATTGTATTTACGAAATGTCATTAAATACGAAATAATAAAAAGCATTTCGTTTTAAAATTCCTAATTTTTCCATTCTCGAGACGAGTTTTTTTTTAAATTTTATGGAATTAAAAACGAGAATTTTGAAATTAAACCTGCGCAGTGAGATGTGCAGTGCGCTTAAATTTTGAAACAGTGGCATCCATCTTGGACACGATAGACCATGCATGTCTCGACTCCAAACTAAGGTTTTAGCAATTTTGGCAAAGTTGTGCCGAATCCATTGTCTCAGGTTAGTTTTTTAATCAGTCAAACATCTTGCACAAACCACAAGCCAAATACTTATTTATTCTTAGGCTTAATTTGTGATAAAAGGCATCTAGTTCTGCTAAAAATTGCTACCGCCGATTTAAGTGTCTTATGTAATACGTTTCGTGACAAATCACAAACATCGATACGACATTTTATTAACAAGATTTAAAAAAACGAAATTTTTTAGAAAATTTTGTTTTTTTAAATTTTGTTTTAAATCGCAAACTGTCTAATACATATACAGTTACATTTTCTGGGAGCCATTTTGTCAATTTGGGATGCTGGTTTTAATATCTTAGTTGCTGTATGACGTCCTTGGGAATTACTAATCATGTATAAGTCATCCACAACACCATCCTTAAAAGAAATGATTTATAACATTATTTATTTATTTATTTATTTTTTTTTAAAATTAACTTACTAATTCAATTTTTCCATGTTCCTGTTGAATATAAAATGATCCTCTTCCATGCTCATCTGTGTAAAAAGAACCTTCAAGTTTTTCTGAGTTCTAGAAAAAAACTTTTTTTATATGTGCATGCAGAGTCTGTCAAAATACCAAAATAAATTTCGAACCTGCACAGTTTGATAGTCCTGAATATTTCTATTTTGAAGATTTCTTTGCATGATTTGGAAGTTTGGCGAAAAAATGGAATTTGCCAGAATGAGTTTAAAAGAATAAGGTTTGCCAAACATTGAAAACTGGAGCAGACTTAACTGATCTGATAAATCGGACCGTTTAGCCACTTTTAACTCTTCAATAGAACCTACATCTTCTTTATTGATCTGTCGAGATATCTAAAAATGTAAAATAAAAGTGATGAAATTAGAATTAGACATACATACCATATATTGTTATTTTTTAATAATTTATACCAAATTCGAGCTGCATTGGTTCGACAAGACTAGTAAAGAAATGAGAATAGTATTAAGAGTGATTGGCTTCATTGCTGTGTAGCCTATGATAAAACAAAGTGACAAAATCAAATTAGAGACTCATATATATACAAAACGATTTTTTTTTCTAACATCCTGTTGACCAATGCAGATATAAAATGTTTTCGAAGTTTTATGAAAAATATGTTATTAAATTTTCTCTTGAATAAATAAATTATCTGTCACGTTTAGAGGATGCTGTGAAGATTAAATTTGATGTGTTTATGTGCTGAAAATTTTCATGGCAGAATGATTTTTCACACTGAATTAATGGATAATACAATGATTATTTTTTTTTTTTACTTTTTTAAAAAATTTAAAATTTTTTTAAGTTTTTAAAAAAATTAAAAATACGTAATTAAAAATAATAATATTAAAGGGGATTTTCACATGAAAATTAGCATGTAAAAATCACTTAACTTGTAATCTCTTATTTGTCTGGTATATCCTTTAAATTTAAATTGTTTTCAAAAAATGTGGAAATTAATTAATCTTAGATTTATTTTTTTGGGATTATGAGGAATAAAGTGTTGTTTGTGTTTTAATTTGCCACTGTCGGATCCTGATACCAAAAGCAATCAGCATTTAACATTCAATAATCGAAAAAAAATAAAAAGAGAAAAAAATTATTGGTTTTACTGCATTGTATCGGCTATGCCTGATTCCGCGCCACCCGATTGTGTGCCGTCCTGATTTCGCGCCGATAGTGCCCTATTGTGTCCTGATACCGCGCCAGATTTAACTGATAGGTTATTTTCACGCGCCGATGGACTCCTATTCCGCGCCGCCTGATTCTGCGCTGTCCCGATTCCGTGCCGTTCCTATTCTGCGCCAATGGACCCCTATATTGCGCCGTCCCTATTCCGCGCCGAATTTAATTTATAAATTTGAGGTCCCTATTCCGCGCTGTCCCTATTTTGCGCTGTCCCTATTCTGCGCCAGAATAAATAATAAAATAATTAAAAAGTAAAATATTAATTGAGGAAATGTATGTATATCCCTATTCCGCGCCGTCCCTATTCTGCGCCAGATTAAATAAAATAAAATTGGAAATAGACCATTTCATATCATACCATTTATATACGGCGCGGAATGGGAGCAGCGCGCGCAGAAAACGTCCAACTAACACGGCGCGGAATGCGAACCAATCAACTTTCTCTCGCGCAGAATCAGGACGGCGCGAAATGGGTACGGCGCGGATTCAGGACGGCGCGGAATGGGGACAGTGCAAAATAAGGATAAAAAATATTTGGCGCGGAATAGAAACGGCGCGAAATAGGGGCCAAAATTAACCGGCGCGGAATAGGGACAAAAAATTGTTTTTTTAATTTGTTTATTTTAGCGCGGAATCAGGACCGCGCGGAATCGGGGTGAATTCCGCGGCGCGGAAAAGGGACCAATCATTTATATTTGGCGCAGAATCAGGACGGCGCGGAATAGGGCCGCGCGGATACAGCGGCGCGGAATTGGAATGGCGCAAAATCGGGCGGCGCAAAATCGGGCGGCACGGAATCAGTCACCACCCCATTGTATTTGTATAATAAAGTACCTCTATGTTTCCACTTCATATAATAATACCAATTGTACAAGCGTCGTGTATAATTTGAATTTAGTTTTCAAATATCATTATTTCCCAAGCCCTCAAAGCCCCATCCTATTGCACAATTGAGCCCAGCTGCAGTTGTGAATACAAAATTTTTTTAAAATTTTTAATTTCCTAATTTTTTTAATTTACAGTAGCTGCTAAGAATATGAATTTACATTTTCTGAATTAATTTGATAAAAAACAGACAGAAAATAAAAACGTTATTGTCAAAAAAAAATTGCCCCCTTAAATTCCCAGCTTAAGTTTTTTGTTGTTTTCACTGCAAATTTTACTTTAGTGAGAGCGCTTTTAGAAAATTGCGCTCCTATACATAAACTAAACAAACATACACAGCATTAACCCTTCATTTTTGAAACACATGGTCAACTGAGTTAATGTGGGACTAATTGTAATTTAAATTAAGTTAATAAAGATAATTGTTCTTATAAATAAATGATTAAAAACATCTTGCATGCTGTTTCAAACAACATTTTGATTGCATGTCTTCATTTTCACAGTCGGTGACACCTAATGTCGGTTAGTAAAACCATCATAACCATGGTAATAGCAGTAAAGCGCTTCAAAGTAGAGACTCCAAATGGGCACAATTGTGCCCATTAATCGGGCTCTACGTTGTTCCAAAATTTCAGGGCTTTGAGGGTTAATAACGGTTTGTGCTTTTGACTCTTTGTCTCACATTGTTCGTCATGGTATTTTTTGTTATGGTAAAATGATATCCATGTTAATCTCCAATGAACTTGAACAAATTTATATGTTTGTGTTGGTTTTGTGACGATCCTTTCTCCGAGGGCGCTGTCTAGTGGCAGTGACCACAACGTTTGAGGGCAAACACACATCAAATCTAGCCAAGATAAGGTGCGCACTAAACATGGAAAAATTCTCAAATCATTAAAATCTATTGAGCTATGATACATAGCATACATACATACATACATACATACATACATACATACATACATACATACATACATACATACATACATACATACATACATACATACATACATACATTGTATGGAAATCACTTGCAAAAGTGATTATTATTTAGGGAAAGTGATGTAAGAGTTCCCTACAACAATTACTCTTTTCTTGAGTAGCTTGGGGATTAGTCGCACCTGCGACCTATATCCAGGTTTGTGTAGGTGACCCTTGACCCTGGTCAAGCAGAGTTCACTTGGACTCAGGCAGGAGTTGTACCAATTGGCCCAACTTCGTGTAGGTCATCGTTAATCCTGTAGTACCCGCCTCTAATGGTCATATCGATGTTCAATTGGTCGCCGGCTGACCTCCAAGGGAGCGACCACTATAAAAGGGCTCGCAGAGCTCTATTTGGTTCCCGATTACCCTTAAAGATATATTGATATTATGTTCAGAGTTACCTAGTTGACGTGGTTTCAATAATATGAAATATTATTATTTATCATAACTCAATAAATATACACTCTTTTATGAATTATTTACTTGTCAAACTAATATTAGTTACTTATTAAACCCAAAAGTGAGAATAATAAATAGCTGGAGTTTGAGTTTGGCACGGACAAACTGTCAGCGCTATCTAGTGGCAGAATAATAAGTTGATTCCGATTTTGGACCGTCACATGGTTAAATTCCACAAACACCTGGTGGGAAATATTGCAATTACATATCAGTTATGCTAATCCCCCATCACCTGTTGAGGATTGTAAATACCACATATTAGAAATCCATATTAATTTCCTATTGGTTAAAAATCAACACCTGGTTGGAATATACATTATAATTCTACCGTATATAAAGGATTGATTTGTCCAAATAAATTCAGTTAGTCCAAAAACCACTGTTTTGACTACATACACTGTAACCCTTGGTTACACTGCTCGAAGTTACAATAATAGAAACATTTACGATACGTCGCACCATTCGCATTAACGTTAACAATACGATATATCGTATTGCGCACACATCTCAATATATAAAACCACGTAGTGAACCATAGTTTATCACATTTACATTTGATCACATTTGAATCAGTTGCTTAAAGCCAAAACCACTTAAAAACTTGGAAATTTTTCTAAAAATGAGTGGACAGGACAATCAATTTTCGACGTGCCCGGTGTGCCACGGTGATGGTTATTTACATTTCCAGGGTGGACATTCGATCGCATGTATGAATTGTTTACGTAGCGGCAGCGTACATTACGCCTTCCCGCTGCAAAAATGGTTTTCCGAATACATGGAGAAAACCAATCAAATCACATATAAAAAACCGCTAATTCAGTGGGGTCGAGTCGACACGCAACATGAACGAACGGCCGCACTTAATGCATTGTATAGTTTAACAGCAGCTGGCGACCAGCCTGTTAAAGCACATAAAAATAACCATTCGCAAACCAGAGTTTTCACCGCATCAAATCAGAATTGGCGACTGACCCACCCAGTAAAAAACAGAAAAATGAGCGCACTTATACGGCGCCAAAACAACCCCCATCGCAACACTTTGTTGACATGGCCAGGTCAGAAAATCCGGACGCATCTGAAGGGAAAATTTTGGCAATTGCAAATAAAAAATCGAAAGATGCTAAGCGACAAGAATTTTTGTTGAAACGCCGGACGCAAGCATCTACAACACCAAATACGGAAGCGCAACCAATTGCCCCGATAACGATGGTTTCAGCAATTGATTCCCAACTTTCCGCCACTATATCATCTACCAGTGTAGACGATACGCAAGATTGGGAAATGCAGGTGGACAATCCACAGGCAACCAAACCACCAAAGCTCATTTTTGGGTCATTCCCAACTTTCGAAAATGAAACCATCAACACGGAAAATGTGACAGTGTTCCAGTGCGGCCCCAGTCACACGCCATCGGCAGAATCCGTGCCAGCCCCACCAAAATCTGCACACAAACTTGTATTTTTTGATGTTGCGACAGGATCGAACGTTTTACCACCAGCCACATCGAATCGATTACCCATACTGAAACTCGACATACCGAAAGTTCCTGACAAAGACAATGAGGCGCCGAAAAAATCGAAAAAAACATCTTCAAAGTCAAAACCGGAAAAAACGAAATCCAGCAAAATTAAATCGAAAAAGGAGAACCCGAGAGAAGACAGTAAACCAGACAAATAGTGGCTTTTTCATTTTTTAAAAAAATATATATCCCTGTTAAATTTTGACTTTTTAAGTGATTTGTAACCACAAAAAGTGTTATTTTTTCCCCCCATTTTTTAAGTAGGCTTGTGAACTACAAGAATTTTAATTCCTATTTTTTATTACAAACTTTAAATTTTTTATTAAGTCATTCAGACACACCAAGGTTAGCTTGGTAATTAGATTTTATGTTTTTTTAAGTTCTTTATTATTCAGTTATTAGTAACATGTTTACAATACATGTATTATGTAATTTATTTTTAAGTCAAGGGTAAATGTTGTTTTCTCTGTTTTTCCGTACAACGGCTACCAGTTACTTTGAGTGAGTTTATTGAAAGTTGCCTTGGCCATTAGTATTTCCATCTGGTGTTCCCATCTGTTCCGATCTGGAGTGTTGGCTGTTTTCCCCAACTTCTCCGAGGGAGGGGAGATGTGACCGTTGGTCACTGCCACACTCGGCACCAGATGTCCCCACTGGACCGGACAACGGTCAAGGGCCAATCCCAATTGACCTGCGACCTGCGACCACCAGGGGAATAAGATATAAAAGAGGTTGAGGAGCCAGTGCTCAGTCAGTAGCTAGCAGACCAGCTAGGACACAAAGTCCAACACTGGCTCTTCTTGCCCACTGGTCCAACCAATGAAGCCTCATTGAAAGGAGCCTGACTGGCCGTAGGTAACACTACAGCATGGTATTAAGCAAGGATTCGGCCTGGCTGCCCAGGGCCATTGTCCTGGTCAGCGGGTCGGTCTTAGATAGGTGTAATTGGTGGTACCGTGACGTGAGATGCAGGGAAGCAACACCGACCCCTAGACAACACTATTAAAAGGTCAAAACCCAATAATACGGTGTCTTCCTTGTGTTTCACTGAATGTCCGGTGCACTACTAGCATCCCTATGCTAGGATTGCATGACCCCCATGATCACAGTGCTTTGGCACGCATGAAGTAAATAAATAATAATAACATACGTTTTTGTGATCAGCGCAAATCCTCTAATATATAATATAATATATAATAATAATATAATAATAAACTTGGTGGCACCTCAGAACCGCGAGATATCAAAACCGCCAGATTATAAAAATGTTCAGAACCGCGAGACCAAAAATATGCAGAACCGCGAGTCTGCAGAACCGCGAGAAATTTTTTTTTTTTTTTTTTTTTTTTCACTAGCGCGAGAAATTTTTTTTTCAAAACCGCGATTGTGCAGAATCGCGAAATTAATTTTTTTTTCATTTTTTTTAAATTAATATTAAAATTAAAATAAATTGAAATAAATTAAAAATTAAACAATATTAACAATTGAATTGTTGTTAACGAATTTTTAATAGTTTTCTGTGTGGGCTGGGTCTATTTCTGCGCAGCTTAGTTCTGCCCCGCATATTCCAGCGCAGCCTAATTCGACCCTCTGTTGACATTCCTGAGTTCATTCATAGATTTTTAATTGTTGTGGCTTTTTTACTACGAGCCACAACAATTAAAAATCTATGAATGAACTCAGGAATGTCAACAGAGGGTCGTTTTACTATGATGAAGGGTCGTAATTCCCAAGGGAGTATTGTGTAGCATGGAGGAAGCACATAGACACTCCTGACCCATATTCGCTCCAACAATGAGTTGCTAAGCAACTCAGTATTGCAGCGAAGTTCCCCTCTAGAAAAACAGAAAAATTTCTCTGTTTTGGAAATTTTCAAATGATAAATATGGATAAATATGAATAAATATGATGAAATAAATATAAGGAATTGAAATTTTATTTTTATTTTATTTTATTCTTCACACCATTGAACCATTGAAATAAAATGAAATGAATTGAAATAGTTTGAAAATAGTTTTATGTATATTTTTTTCCATAATAACACATGAAACGTTTCATAACACATGAAACGTTTCACGAAACAGTCCACGAAACGTGACTACACTACACTACACAGTATATAACCAAAATGTCCTGACTACACATATCATAATTCGAGTTCAGCAATCATGGAAACAACAATTCAAGAGGGAAAACGAAAAAATTCAAAGCTATATAAAACTGGTGGTCTTTTATACCGTTGCGATGGGAAGGGATTCAGAGCAGGAGAGAGAGTTATGTACCTACGGTGCATTGATGAATGTTGTGGTGGAAGAGCAGTTTGTCATTTGGCTAGAATGACATCCGAAATTTCGAAACAGCACGATTTAGAACACGAAAATGCATTGATTGAAATCGCCAATCGGGAATTTGCTGCAGCTTTAAAGCGCAAAGCTGCAGCAGAACCATTTCAATCCATTCGAGCCATTTTTGGATGATTCAGCTGTATGTTATCCCGATTCAAATGTAACATTTGCGAATATGCAGCCGTCTATGCAGAGAAGTCGAAACGAAGCGCAACCAAATTTACCCAGCACATTGCATGAACTGGAACAATATTGCGAACTCTGCATATGCACGTACCATTAATAATCAACTTTTTTTAGAACTAGAATAGTAGCTCGCGATGAAACAAATATTTTTCTTTTGTTGGCCAAAACATGTTGGAAGCCGCCAGAAATTCCACGCGATTGCAAATGGATGGAACGTTTAAGGTTGCGCCGCCATTATTCCACCAACTGTTTACCATATTTTTTAAAGAGGATGAGTATGTTTTTCCGATTGTTTTTGCGTTGATGACACGAAAAACGCAAGTGTCGTACGAAGCATTATTTCACTTTTTGAGACATCATTTAGATTTTCTTAATCGACAGAACATAAATATTATACGGATTTTGAAAGTGGGTTGTTGCCAGCCATTGAGAGAGGGATACCAAATGCAAGAAATCAAGGGTGTTGGTTTCATTATTGTCAAGCATTGTGGCGTAATGTGCAGTTGATAGGGCTAACAAATGGTTACAAAACAAACATAACAATCAAACTAATTGTTCGCAAGTCAATGGCTTTGCCTCTTTTGCCTGCTGCCGACATTAGAGCAGGCATGACGAGTATTCGAAACAGTATTTTAATAGTTATTCTTCCAGCTGATGAGGATAGGATGGTTAATTTATTTCTCGAATATGTACAAGGTACATGGATTGACCGAATTGGAGTGGAACGTTTAACTGTCAACGGCGAGCCAGGACGCACCAACAATGCGGTCGAATCGTTTCATTCTACACTGCGTCGACGAACAAATAATGCAAACCATCCTAATATTTGGAAATTTTTAGATACGCTTATACGAGTTGAAAACAGTAATTTTCGGGATTATCGTCTGTCGCAAACTGGTGCGGAGCCAAGAAAAAAGAGGAAAACGAAATATGCAATTCTCAATAAGAAGGCGCAAACGTTTATGCGGGACTATGCAAACAACTTCCTGACTATTGAGCAGTTTTTAAAAAAAATATCTTTTCTCGGTCTACAATTTGAAAATCGCATTGGCGGCAGAAGAGTGAACGCCAGAGTTGATGTAAGTAGTAGTAGTGAGAGCGCGAGTAATAGCGAGAGCGATGGCGAGAGCATTGATGATAGCGAGAGTGCGAGCGATAATAGAGAGAATGCGAGTGATAATAGAGAGAATGCGAGTGATAGTAGCTTTGAAGTCCCCCCTTTTCGAGCAAATGAAGACAGCGACAGTGATGGAGTCCAGAATGAGCTGCAACAATTGCCGCAAAATCCACTGCCACAAAATCCACATCAAAACATGTTATGTGTTGTGTGTTGAGCAAGACCTCGAATAGTTGTTATAATGCCATGCCGGCACTTATGTTGTTGTAAGTCATGTTGTGACATAGTTCTAGGAATAGAACGAACTTGTCCTGTTGATAATTGTGAGTCTCCGATTGAAGACACATATGATGTTCTCTTTTGATTTGTTTACCATTTCATTTTCATTTTTTCAAAAAATAAAAAAATTACATAAAATTACAACTTCAATAAAAACTTCAATAAAAACATTTATTTATTTATTTTAAATAAAAAAAATAAAAAAAATTACATAAAATTACAACTTCAATAAAAAACTTCAATAAAAACATTTATTTATTTATTTATTTTAAATAAAAAAAAATAAAAAAATTACACAAAATTACAACGTCAATAAATAAAAAACTTAAAAAAAACAATTAAAAAAAATCTCGCGGTTATGAATAAAAATTTAAACGCGAGTTTTAAATTTATGCATAGCCGCGAATATGCAGAACCGCGAGAAATTTTGATCTCGCGGTTCTGCATATTTGGAATTATGCAGAACCGCGATATTCATAACCGCGAGATCCATCTCGCGGTTATGGATCTCGCGGTTCTGATCCCGACCCAATAAACTTTATATTCCAGGTAATACTGAATGTTGCTGCAACATTGCTGCAATGTTTGGAAATAACATTTGCAATGTTGCCATACAGTTTCTTTGGATGTTCCATTATTGTTCCGAATGTCACTTTTTCCAACATTATAGTAATGTTTGTGACGGTCCAAAATCGGAATCAACTTATTATTCTGCCACTAGATGGCGCTGACAGTGTGTCCGCGCCAAACTCAAACTCCAGCTATTAATTATTCTCACTTTTGGGTTTAATAAGTAACTAATATTAGTTTGACAAGTAAATAGTTCATAAAAGAATGTATATTTATTGAGCTATGATAAATAATAATATTCCATATTATTATTCATACATTGTATGGAAATCACTTGCAAAAGTGATTATTATTTAAGGAAAGTGTTGTAAGGAGTTCCCTACAACACTTACTCTTTTCTTCTGTAGCTTGGGGATTAGTCGCACCTGCGACCTATATCCTGGTTTGTGTAGGTGACCCTTGACCCTGGTCAAGCAAAGTTCACTTGGACTCAGGCAGGAGTTGTACCGATTGGCCCAACTTCGTGTAGGTCATCGTTAATCCTGTAGTACCCGCCTCTAATGGTCATACCGATGTTCAATTGGACGACGGCTGACCACCAAGGGAGCGACCACTATAAAATGGCTCGCAGAGCTCTATTTGGTTCCAGATTACCCTTAAAGATATATTGATATTATGTTCAGAGTTACCTAGTTGACGTGGTTTCAGAACGCCTTTTTAAGACTCGAACCGGCAGGTGCAACAACCATAAGGACCGTAGTGAGCCATAGCATTTATGTTATGAAGGCCTATGTACTGCGAATGCAAAAGTAGTGATGACATGATGTTGTGACACATCGGAGAGTGGTAGTTATTGATATGGACATGCCAGTTATCGTGACCATTCTCGTTTGGGTTGGATAATTATCTGTTAACGTGTTAGTCGCGATGCGGAGCGCCAGACTACACGGATGAAGGCCAAGTGAGTCACTTGACTCACGCGACACCCCACTTACACCTTATCCACGGTATTTATGTTATCGTATTGTCTTGTTAGCGACACTCTAGTCACGTGGCCAGAGTATCTTTAGTCATCCGTCTGGGACACCTTGTCATTCGGCCAGGTCAGCCCAAACCTTGTGACGATTACAGCCAAAAGTCAACCGTAAGTCGGATTGATCTTCCATCCATACCATGTTAGAACCACTTCAGACCAACCAGGAATACAAGCTAGTGATCTAGATTCAGATAGCTTCCACACCTATCCGTTCATGTTTATATTATGATATTTCTGTTCGATAGTATGTTATTCCTGACTTTAGATTTGTATAATTAATTGTTAGTCAGTGCTCTGTTAATAAATTGATATTGTCATGTTTTGATAAGTTATGTGTATATTTCCTTCCGAGTTTCCGTACAATTTCTACACAAGAAGTTATCACTTCTAAATCTCGCGTGGTTGTTAGTGATTTAGTCGGTATTTCGAGGTTATTATCACTTGGTAATTTCCCCGAATATCGGATCGTCACATGTTGCATACAACATTTTAAATAACTATTAACAAAAATCTAAGTTGATTGTTGATTAAATGTTTTTTGCCAACATTGCAGCAACATTTTAAGTAACATTGACATACGTCAAAAATAGATGTTTGTTTCAATGTTTATTGCCAACATTGGCAGAGCACTGCTGTAGTAGTGACATCAAACAACAACATTCATTTCACATCAGCAACTTGCAGAAATGTTGTGGAAATACTATAAACATTGCCAACATTCAGGTAACGTTCGGAACATTCCAGCAACATTCACGTTACCTGGGATACAGTCAAAAGTAAACTTACCTATGTTGCATTTGCTACAGATACCCAGGTAAAACCCTAATTTTTTTTCTGCGTCAAACACATTACAGTGAAGCCTTCCTTTTTTTCCGAAGTCACTTCAATGTCAACGCAGCACACTGAAACCTGCTGTTTGTTTTTGCACTTCACAGTAAAATTTTGTGGAGTTTCAGGTGCCTGTGGTGGGTCATTGCCCTGCCCATGCCCACGGCCACGACCCTTTCCACGTAGCCTCCCCCGTCCGCGTCTACACACTTGGTGGTGAAGGTGGCTCACTCAGGTCGCAGGTAGCACGCACAACATCATGACCCCCTCTACGTGGCCTCCCCCGTCGCAGTCCACGACCTAGCACTGGAATCACATTATCAACCACAAAACCCATATCTTCAACTACATTTTCAACCACATTATCAACCACAAAATCCACATCTTCAACCACAAAACCCACATCTTCAACCACAAAACCCACATCTTCAACCACAAAACCCACATCTTCAACCACAAAACCCACATCTTCAACCACATTATCAACCATATTATCAACCACATCATCAATCACATCTTTAACCACATTATCATCAATCTCGTCATCCGCGTTTTCAACCAATGTATCATTTTTCAACCAATGTGTCATTTGTATGCGTGCAAAGTACAAAATTGCATGAAGAAATAGGGTGAAATTTAAAATGTACCAGCGATGTGAAGACTCGTTGTTTGTAAAGCGTTCAACAATTCGTCACAATGTCATTTGCAAGAAATAAATGATTATGTGGTTTTTTAATATTAAATTCACCATCTTTACGAATCGCGCGGGATGTGCAATCATCAAAAATATATCGACAATATTGTGTTTCACCTTTATTTGAGTACACTCGAAAGATGTAGCCTTCTACTGTGAAGTTTGAACATCCTTTCTTCGTGCCAGATATTTCCATTGTGAGTAATTGCAGGATTGATGAATTGAAATTAATAATAGAATGATTTGTGGTTTAGTTATATATATACAAAAATGAAAAACGTTTGCGTTTCTGTTCCGACTGACGGAAC
Organism: Strigamia maritima; assembly: GCA_000239455.1. Classification (NCBI taxonomy): domain Eukaryota; kingdom Metazoa; phylum Arthropoda; class Chilopoda; order Geophilomorpha; family Linotaeniidae; genus Strigamia; species Strigamia maritima. The sequence goes on along the minus strand of AFFK01022209.1, from coordinate 83,566 downwards.
TGAAACGCAAATGCAAATAATCAAGTTTGCGGTATTTTATTATTTATTATTTTATTCATTAATTAAAATTTATTTTAATTATTTTATTATTTATTATTTTAATATTGTGAATTTATGGGCTATCCTAAAAAAAAATATTGATGTTACATCCAACCACAAAGGACAAACTGAAGGAAGCAATCCATCAATCCTGGCCAGAGTTTACTCCAGATGAGTGTTGCTGACTGATACATCAGATACCTGAAAGAATTAAAGCTGTTATTAAAGCCAAAGGTGTCCCAACACAGTATTAAATCAGGCTGGTCTAATACTTTTGACCTAACAACAGTGTGGTGTGGTCTAATAATTTTGTCCTAACTATGATTTCTTTGTGATTTTTTTATGTTTAGAATACAATTTCAGGGCCATCTTTTTTGTCGATTCAATATAGCAAACATTGCTTTTTCTTTGTATAATTTTGTTTTTTTGTATTTGATGAGTAGTTTCTGTAGGACATGAAATAAAAGTGACACTTCATTTTAGTTAGACAGTGGTCTAATACTTTTGGCCATGGGTTGTAATTACGAAATTAAAAAAAACTAATTAAAAATATTTCGTTTTTTATAATTTCGTAATTTTTCTTACAAGAAATCGCAGTCTCTATTATTTATTTATTTTTTACTTGATTAAATTTTATTTTAATTATTTATTATTAATTATCATTATTAAATTAATAATTTTTTGCGTTTTATACTGCCTGTTTAAAAGAAACGCAAAAAATAAAAACTTTTGCGTTTCTTTTTTTGCGGTAAATTTTTTTGCGTATACTTTTTTGCGCGCTGCATAGCGCCCCGGCTGCGGCCCTTATTCGACAAAATACTGTGCGTGGCATTGCAAGACTTTGATTAAAAAATGCCACATACCTTTTTTCCTAAAATATTTTTTAAAAAATTTAAAAAAATATTATTGGTTTCTTTTCAGAGCATTTTGGGAAAAAAAATTATTTTGTTGCATTTTGGAGAAAAAAAATTATTTTCTCATTTTCAGAGCATTTTGGGAAAAAAAATTTATTTTATCCTTTTCAGAGCATTTTTGAAAAAAAATTATTTTATATTTTTCAGGGTATTTGTGTTAATAGAAGGTATGTTTTTTATTAATGTTTTTGTTTAGTTTTGCACATAAATTGGTTGATTCACCTAATTGCTTTCATTCTTAAAATTACTGCTAACACTTGTCACAGGTGTTAATGTGTTATTATTTTTAATTTTAATCAATGCAGATGCAAATATGTACGACAAATTTTTAACGTGGCAAGTTGTGATTAGTCGCTCGCAGATCTTTCCTATGTTTAATTACATTAACTACAACCATCTATATAACTACTGTAAGTCAAAACGTTTTCAAACCAGTATTCAGTCTCCCAATCATAAGTAAAAGGTAGCATATATACAATATTTAGTAGTAATCAGTGAATGAGCTGATGATGTAATGTGATTTTTGTTCTAGGAATGAAGCTGTGCTTACTTCTGTTTGTTTTGGTCGTGGCCTTTGCGTTGAATGAAGCTTTGGATGTAAAATGTTATTGGGATGGTACTGCTCCATTCTGTAATGGTTCCTGCAAACCCAAAGAAAATGTGTGCAGCTATAGCAATGGGGGAGACGGCAGTATGTGTTGGTCAGGTAGAAAGGTTAGGTGCTGTAATGTGCTCCTATGCCAATAACATGCAAACTATTTATTGCTTTAGTTGATGTACTTAATATACTTCATGTATTAAAAATAAATAACCTGTTAATTTACGTCTCGTTCTGCGTTTTTGATGTCTTTAATGTCTTTTAAAGATGTCGTGGCAAAACTAAGGAGTTACTCTACTACGAATAGTAAAGCGTTTGGCTTTTTTCGGTTCACCAAATGGTCGTCTGTGTGGCAACAATTTGAAGAAAAAAAGAAATGTATTTCTAGCGTCATCAACTCCAGGTATAAAGAAGATTAACACGTGGACGCGAGACGAATTCAGTCTTTGGACAGCGACAAGATCACTTGTTACTTTCTTTGATTAAAATCAACCATCGTTAAAACATATTGTTACGTGACCCTTAGGGATGAGTGGGCCAAGCAACAGGTTATGTAAATCAAAAGATAAGTTACGCCTGCTGATTAAATAAACTAATTTATGTGCGCGATCATGCATTGAGTCGGGTTGAATGATGAGTCAGTATTTTAACGTTAACAAAACATTCTTCTCTTTATTCGTTATTAAAGAGAACTATTAAAATGAATGAAATCTAAATAACACATCTGCTATACACTTTACAATTATCAGTTTACATAATGGCTTTATAATTAATCTTAAATGTGTTAGTACATTTGATTCGATTTATACTAAGTCTGTTTTGCCTAAGGCGAGTGATTCAAACCTGTCGGACTCTCAACGAGTCGAGTTACTTTTAAATCAAAAGGAAAGGAAATTATAATGTTTGGTTAGTACACTTACATTAATAACATGTGATCTGGTCCAAGACCAGGCGAGAACCCCTGCTCTTATACTCTATCGATGTCTTCTGATTCGTTGTGCATACTAATGAGTGTTGATGTCATCATTAGCCTATGATGTCTCTTCATGAGTTTGACTGACTCACTGACGTCACTGATATCATCGGAGGTACGACCTCTGGTGTTGGTTTTCTACAATAATGAAGCTACTAATTGTGAAAATGCTACGGTGGCTTCAAAGGTCCATTCAATATTAGATTCGGACTGACACGGGAGTGATACGGTGTCCTACCGTAACAATATGGTGTTACTACACTTGGATATCGAGTCTGGGATCCGATTACGGAGCAACTTGTTTTTGAAAAAAGCACGTCAAGATAGATGAAAACCTGAATTACAAACAATTTGCGAATACTCCAGCTCATAGAACTGAAAATCTGAGGAAATTTCTAATGCGACAAGTTAGACAGCAGAGAGGAAAATCAGAAAAATTATTTAAAGCATGGCCGAGAAAGAAGAAAAGAAATTCAAGCTCAGACAGCTATTCAACTGATTACTCATCAGTAGATGACTTGCAAATAACTCCATTGCAGACACCAATTGTAAGAATGTCAACAGGGAGTCAAATATCTAGTAGACCAATACTGAGAAAATCAATTTCCGCTACAAATTTTTCAGATTTTAAAGATGCTGTGGGTTTTACACCAAGACCACAACCACTGTCAGGAGTTGAGGCAGAATCCCTGCTGCATACTGCAACAAGGCATGCAACGCAGGAAAGAGAACGGCTTACAGAGGCAGATATATTAATAGCGGATGAATCTCATTTTGGTGATCAAGTTTCAAACACAGAGCCGATTTTGGACCGTCATACATCACCCCGTTTTAAGCGAGAGACAAATGACTCCCGCGAAAAATAATATCCGAGTGAATATTGGAGCAACGCTACAATCCAAAACACGGTAAACAAACTTATTATTCGCCATAGACCCGTATTCTAATGCTTAACAACATTAAAATAATCCTTTAGACGAAGTTGAATCCTGAATTGCGTTCATCTGTGGTGAATAACAGGCCACGTGACATGATATTCACATACGAAATAGACAATACCTCTCTCGCTTGGTTATAACGACCCTGGCCATCTATAAATATTGTAGTTGAAATTAAAACGGCTAATAAATTTCCGATAGAATAATAGAGGCGAGTCACTTGACTAATTCAGTCGGATTAATCAAATAAAATGCATCTATTATCATAAAAATGCGTTATATACACTGTCATGTGTTACGTATGTGCATATCGGGTCCAAGTGAACACGTATACGACACAATACAAATGGCGGAAAAATAAAAAATGGCCGACCTAAGTTTCGATATGTTCTTGCCGTTGTAATACGACAAAAACCCAATTTATGTTCAATTAATTATGAATAACACTTGTTTATTAAACACTCGTTAAATAGATAAATATATTCAAATTAAATTTATTTACAAGACGGTCGTTCACTTGGACGCCATCTTGTGCGAATTTATCGAACTTAGCATTTTCATCGAAACTTGTCTAAACACGCCACAATCCACTTGAATTATGTAGTGTTGAATAACTTATTTCAAAATAACACATTTTTCTGTCTTAAATTATTAATGTACTCGCGTTGACAAAGCGGGAGTAGGTTTTACTTACGGTTTTTATCCGGTTGTGATCATGGGGGTCATGCAATCCTAGCATGGGGATGCTAGTTGTGCACTGGACATCCAAGTCACGATGGAAAACACAAGGAAGACACTGTATTATTGGGTTTTGGCCTTTTAATCAGTTGTCTAGGGGTCGATGTTGCTTCCCTGCGTCCCACGTCACGGTACCACCAAATACTCTTAACTCAAGACCGACCCGCTGGCCAGGACGACGGTCCTGGGCAGCGAGGCCGATCATAAACTATTTCACCTGCCATAAGTTAACTTATGGCCACCGCATGTTCTCTTTAACTAGGTTTCATCGGATGAAACAGTGGGCAGAGAGAGCCAGTGTTGGACATTGTGTCCTAGCTGGTCTGCTAACTACTGACTGAGCACTGGCTCCTCAACCTCTTTTATATCTTATTCCCCTGGTGGTCGCAGGTTGCAGGTCAATCGTGATTGGCCCTTGACCGTTGGCCATTCAACAGTGGGGACATCTGGTGCCGAGTGTGGCAGTGACCTACGGTCACATCTCCCCCCCGGAGGAGTTGGGGCAAAACAGCCAACACTCTGCAACCAGATGGGAACACGTATGGCCAAAAGGAAAAACTTTTTATTATATTATTCAAACAAATAAATGGTGGCCGTTTTGTAGAAACATGCAGAGGAAGACAACACTTACTCTAGACTTATGCATAAAAAATTACATAAGACATGTATGTTAAACACGTTACTAAAATAAAAGAATAGGCATATATATAAAAAAAAATTAAAATCTAAATTCCAAGCTAATCTTGGTTTGTGCCGTAAGGGCTTAAAACAGTTTCAAACATTATATAATTAAAAAAATAAAAGAGAATAAAATACTCGTATATTACGAGTCTACTTTTTAAGAAAAACACAAAAAAGATTTAAAAATAACACTTTCTGTGGCTACAAGGCCACTTAAGGGAAAAACAATAATTTTTTTTTTTTTTTTTTTTTAAATTAAAAATGAAGAAATCACTATTCTTCTGGTTTCTTGTCCTCGTTTTGGTTCTCCTTGTTTTGTTCTTCTTTTTTCGATCGAATTTTACTTGGTTTCGCTTTATCTGATTTAGATCTTGAAGATGTTTTTTTCGATTTTTTTGGCGCCTCATCGTCTTTGTCAGAAACTCTCGGTATGACGAGTTTCAGTATGGGCAATCGATTTGATGTGGCTAGTGGTAAAACGTTCGATCCTGTCGCAACATCAAAAAATACAAGTTTGTGTGCAGATTTTGGTGGTGCTGGCACGGATTCTGCCAATGGTGTGTGACTGGGGCCGCACTGGAACAGTGTCACGTTTTCCGTGTTGATGGGTTCATTTTCGAAAGTTGGGAATGATCCAAAAATGAGCTTTGGTGGTTCGGTTGCCTGTGGATTGTCCACCTGCATTTCCCAATCTTGCGTATCGTCTACACCGGTAGATGATATAGTGGCGGAAAGTTGGGAATCAATTGCTGAAACCATTGTTGTCGGGGCGATTGGTTGCGCTTCCATATTTGGTGTTGTAGATGCTTGCGTCCGACGTTTCAACAAAAATTCCTGTCGCGTAGCATCTTTCGATTTTTTATTTGCAATCGCCAAAATTTTCCCTTCAGATGCGTAAACAATTCATGCATGCGATCGAATGTCCACCCTGGAAATGTAAATATCTGTGGCATACCGGGCATGTTGAAAATTGATTATCATTTCCACTCATTTTTTCCAAAAAAATTTTTTTTTTTAAGTGGTTGGGTTTTTATCAACTGATTCAAATGTGATCGGTTGTAAGTGTGATAAACTATGGTTTACCACGTGGTTTTATAGTCATATTGCGTGTGCGCTATACGTTTTGGTCGTATTTTGGTCGCTATACGTTTATGCGGACAGTGCACGTGCACTTCGGCTATTGTAACGTTGATATCGCGTTTGTTGTATTTATTGTAAATTCGAGCAGTGTAACCAAGGATTACAGTGTTGCGTGACTCGTGGGGTACCGAGCCAAACGGCAATTTGGGCGACGACCTTAAAATCACCCGCTGGGATCGATTAGAGGTACATTCCCGAGCATTCGTTAGGACTACTTCTACTCTCGCGCAATTACGCTGCATTTCGGAGAAGACTCAAATCAGGACACGTGCGTTTACTTAAAAGAACATAATCGCTTTATTAATTACGGAAGTGATTATACTAAAACAATTACAACTTAGGTTTGAGACAGTCATTACAAATGTACTGGCTCGGACCAATACTTCAAATAAAACACAATACAATAAGATAATGGTTTAGTAAAATAAACAAGATAAGTTTGGTTTGCATAAGGCATTGGCATGAGTGACTAGCTCCCAATAGTTGGAGTGTGATGTCATTTCATGTAAACAGTAATATCCCAATAGGTTAGTACACTTACACTTGCGAACAACATGATGTGAACTCTATGCAAGCTCAAGAGAGACTCCTGCTCCAGAGCTCGATCCGATCTTCTTATAGGTGTCATCTGTTGTGCCATTGGTTGTGCATACTAATGATTGATGACGCTTATGATGTCATCGATCTTCGTTCTTTCTATCGATATAATTCGTAAGTGCCAGTTGGCTTTGCTCCTTCTGGTAGTGGTTTCTGGTATTATTATTATTGTTATGACTCTACAGTAGCTTTGTAGGGCCATCCCGTTTAGTATTCGGGTTTGTATGTTAGTTAACAAGTTCGGCAATATCCTAACTCAATATCCCTGCTACGGTAGCTGATCTAAGCCATACCGTAACAGCCCCCTTTTTAGCTTTCTTGGACCCCAAGAAAGGTACCAGAAAGTCTTACACAAAAGAAGTATAACAATTTATTGCCTAACTTGTTCAATTGAAAAAATGTAAGTACTCTTATTAGTGTACATGATCAGAAGTTTCATATAATACAGTTAAATTGTGCTCTAAGAGAATGAAAGATATTTGAAGAAAATTATGTACAGTACGCGACTGTACAGCCATTTAAAAGAAAAAAGTAAATTATTTTCTATACAAAAACGTTCTACCATTATAAAAACTGTCACAATTTACAATGTAATACAAGAGTCTACAGAATCTGGAATATGACTCCTTACAAGTTGAAGTCTAAATCTGACTTTAAGAAATACAGAATAGTAAAAATATTTTTATAAGTATTATTATTTATGGCATTTATTAGTTATAGTTTTTATTATTTATATTATAAGAAATATGTGTACTCGTTATTACTGACACATCGTTGGCAATTATAGCAATGAGGTCTAATGAGAGTTCACTAAACGTCATAAAAACAGTATGAAAATGTATCATTCACTATTATCAAAAACCTTTATATAAAAAAAATTATCAAAATTATGCTCCTTCATAGCAAAATTGCAGGAATTACACTTATAAAACTATCTAGTTTACAACAAATCAGTTATTATATTCGCACAAAATCTATTGATATCACAGTGTATGCATTATCAACGATCCCCGTACTAAGACTAAGGTATCATTGGAAAAGTATCAAAAGTAAAATTCTCACTATACAATAACATAAATATTCATACAAAAACCAAATAATAATTACAAACATCAATTTCGCTATCGTTAACTTAATGTGCTTTTTAAAAGTATCATAAATAATTTAACATTGGAACAATAATTAAGCAAAAGAATCAAAAGAAATAACATCAAAATAAATAAAGAAAAAAAAGAAAGGAAAGGGATAAAAAGAAAATAATAGGTTTTAGTGAAATCCCATATCCTTATCAATAATATCTCTAAAATGAATTAATTCCTGCCTCATTAACTCTAAAACAAATCTGTTCCTCAGATCATATGAGAGAGCGGGCAACATCACGTCCCTATCTCTAACATATGTCCTCGCAAAATAAAGAATCTGCGGGCCACAACCCGTCTCATCAAGTTGACCTATCTTGATAGAATACCATCTCCTATGGCTTGGTAAAGAAATATCCAAATATGATAAACCTAAATGAACATTGTTCCACAAAACTTCTGGAAATTGTTCATTAGCCGGGTCATACAAAACAAACTCGTTGACATCCCTACTCTTATCTATAATTATTAATCTAAAGTGTTCATTGATGTCAATAGGAATCAAAATAATAGAATGCGATGAGTCTGGTTTCTTAAAATAACTTCTCTTCTCATCATAATATTGTCTTTTCGCTAAAAGTCGACCAGTATGAACGGGCAGTGCAATTACATGTTTAAAAGTATTACTCAATAAGGAAAGATAATAGTCCACTGTATCTGCGTGAACCCAAGAAAATCTAGTGAATGCTTTACTGTACAAAGCTTGCAAATGAAATCTTTGTAATTCTGTTGGGGTAAATAAATTAGAAATCAGAACTTCTTCTCCTAAACCTATTTCTATCATCTTATGGAAAAGTTCCTCTACTTGGATAATTTCTGCTTTTTTTAATCTAGTCTTATACCAATTTTTCCCATGTGGATACGAAATGTTTTAGTCAATATGTGACTGTCTACGGCCTAATTGTATTGCCCTAGTTTCTTTCAAATTCATTAAAATCAATTCTTTAACCAATCTCGTATCTTCCGTAATCCATTTTAAGTAAATGTTCATATGTTCATCCGAATTGTAGTGTTTATTCAACATTGCTTGTGGTAGGTTTTTTCGTTCCTCAATTATTTCTAATTCTTGATTTCTAATTGTTTGTACATTACGCTTACTATCTTCGAAAAATTGTTTCGCTGCTATTGCTCCATCTTTTTTCCTATTTTCTGTTTTAATTTGTCTATCCTTTTTCCTGCTTTCATCTCGCTAGCTCTTTCGAAATGAATAAAGTTTTTCTGCTTTCTTCGATGCAAATATTTTCGGTGTCGCTACATATGATATTGGTGGTTCAGCTAAAGTCGATATTATCGTCGAACTATTCGAAGTTGACGCTACTTGACTATCTGACATAATAGTTGCTACTAATTTTACTGGTTCTGCTCTAATTTGTAGAAAATCTAAAGAATTCCTATCAGTGTATGATCTAACATATTTTGGCAAATTACTAGAGTCCGAAAACTTCGAGTATTCTTGTAATCTCAAAACTGTAGCTGTATCAGTATACATGCTTTCTTCCTTACGCGTTCTCTGAATTGCATCTATAAATTGTGGATTCAACGGCGGTTGCTTAATATTAATAAAATTTGGATCTATTGTTTGAAAAATATCTGACTGCAAATTACTTGTTGACTGTTTTCCTAATTGCGCTGGGTTATTCACTTCTAAATCCCAATCTAATTCTGTCTGATCCATTTCAATGGTCGAATCGCTATCGCTATTTGTCGCCATCTTGACTTCTTTATGACTACGCGTTTCGAAAAATTAAAGAAAATTCTGCGTATGAAATCTGCACTTATTACATTCTATGAAGCATGAAATATAATTAAGAAACTATTATATTGTAATAGTTTATTGCACTTATACCTATTCATACTGTTGAAATAATAAAATAATACAACTAATATACTAAAATAAATACGTCCGTTATACGGCTTCCATTTTGTTTTCTCAACTACATGACATGCGGTCACAAACGTGAACACGATCTTCGCAACAATAATTTCGGTCTTCGATATATCATGTTCAATCCCTAACTAAAATAATATCGCTATCACATTGTCTAATATATTCTAACCTTTTGAGTCCTCAAAATAAATGAAATTTCTGATAAAAAGAAAAGTGAAAACTTGGCTATCACGCCATGTGCTCTGCCATGAGATCACAAGTGAAGTGAAGTGATCGTCATGCGCTTCTTTTTGATTTTCGACTTCCGGGATGAGTAATCAATTCCCGTTATTGGTCTAAATTATGAAGTGACCAAACTATGATGTTACGTACGCCTACGCTTCGTGCGTGCTGAACTATTTCTTCTTCTAGGCCATGTGACCTCTATTGGCGGTTTCTTGACTCTTTCTCTTAAATTATAGTGATGCTTTAATGTTATTTTCTCTTTTTCTATTGATTTCTTCTTTTCTTTTATATTTTCAGGTTCAAATAAAGGTTTTAATGATATTTGATCATTATCATCTATAAATTTCTTCGTTATTTCCATGCGATCTTTAATTTCATCGTTTTCTTGCAATGTTTCAAATTTTCTTTCACTTCGTTCATTTATTATTTCAATTTCAGGTGCAAATTCTACTTGTGGTGGTTCCATGTCCTCTATCGGTTCGTCCACTCATTTATTAAATCTTTTTAATCGCTCAACATTGACGATGTCCATTTTCTTTCTTGTATGATTTGTAATCTGATAATTATTTGGTGCTGTTTTCATAACTATTTCCCATGGGCCTGAGTATTGTGGCAAAAGTTTTTCACTCAGTCCCACTTTTCTATTTGGCTTCCTTAGATATACCAAATCTCCAGGTGAAAAGTCTATCTGCTGTCTATTTTTATCGAATCTTTTCTTGCTTTTCTCCGACATCCTTTCTAGGTTTCGATTAACTAAGTTTAACATATTGTATAGTTCTAGTTGTCAATTGATTTCCTGGTAATCCCAAATTTACATCAACATTCAGGTCTGCTTCTTGACATCTTTGAATAAAAAATGGTGTGTAACCCGTTGTTTCATGAACTGAATTATTGTATGTAAATATTAGAAAAGATAAAAATTTGTCCCAATCTGAATGTTTATCATTGACATAATTTGACAACATATTTGCAAATGTCTTATTAAATCGTTCTGTTAGTCTATTTGTTCTCGGATGATATCCGGATGTAGTTTTGTGCCTTATTTTAAATAGTCTGCTAACTTCTTCAATCATTTGATTTCTATATTCTGTTCCTCTGTTACTTAAAATCTCTTTTGGACTACCTTCTTCTAAGATTACTTTATTAAGGAGTGCCTTGGCTGCCTCTAACGCTGTACATGACGGTGCGGCTTGTGCCTTTACTCCTCTTGATAGGTAATCTGTCATTATAAAGACATACCTATTTCCATTCGCAGTAACTGGAAATTTGCCTAACGTATCTATTCCTACTCTTTGGAAAGTTTTTTCAATTATTGTCCATGGTTGTAACAATCCTTTCGGCTTCGTAGTATCCGTTTTTACTCTTGCACATTCTTCACATGATAATACATAATTTCTGACATCTGAATAAATTTTTGGCCATATAAATCTCGTTTTAATTCTATTCCATGTTTTTGCTACACCCATATGTGCTCCAGAAAGTGCGTCGTACATTTCATACAGTATTTCTTTCTTCATATGATTTGGTACGACGAGAAGATATAATTCCATATTCAGAGAATTCTTTCTTCTGAATAAAATATTATTTTGAAGTACATACATATTCAATAAATGTCTTCTTTTTGGAATCTCTTCATATCTTTCTAATGCTTCGATGATTTCCTTTATTTTTGGATCCTTTCTTTGTTCTGTCGGAAGGTCCATTTTCTCAAGAAACGATGTGGGAACAATTTCATCCTCATCTACTTGTATAAGTAATCTACTTAAAGCATCTGCATCCAGGTGTTTTCTTCCTGATTTATATATAATATAATCATAATCCGTTAATTGTAAACTCCATTGTGCTAATCGTCCATTCGGATTCTTTACTGATTTAAGCCATTGTAATGCTGAATGGTCAGTAATAATTTCAAAATGCTGTCCGTATATATAAGGTTTAAATTTTTGAATAGCAAATATTATTGCTAAACATTCTCTTTCTGTTGCCGAGTAGTTCTGTTCGGCTCTACTTAATAATCTACTCGCATAAGCAACTACATGTTCTTCTCCATCAATCCTCTGTTTCAGCACTGCTCCTAATCCAAATGCTGATGCATCTGTTGAAATCATAAAAGGTTTCGTAAAATCAGGATATGCTAATACTGGAATTGTTATGAGTGAGATTCTTAATTTCTGAAATGCTTCATTATGGGGTGGTCCCCAATCAAACTTCTCATCTTTCTTAGTTAAATTCACCATCGGTTTTGAGATTTTGGCAAAATCTGGAATAAATTTTCTATAATAGGAACATAATCCTAAAAATCCTCGTACTTCTTTGACACTCGTTGGTAAAGGAAATTTAGCCACCGAATTGATCAGTTTTGGATCTGGCGAAACTCCATCTCTATCAATCATATGTCCTAAGTATTTAATATTATCAGTACCAAAAGTACATTTCTCCAGTTTAACTTTCAAATTGGACTCTCTTAATTTATTGAATACGTTCTTCAGATTCAATAAGTGTTGTTCAAATGTTTTTGAAAATATTATCAAATCGTCCAGATAGGCGATGCATACTCGTCCCAATAAATTACCTAATGCTTTATTCGTGAGCTTTTGAAAAACTGCAGGGCTATTGCATAAGCCTTGACCCAATACGTTAAATTCGTAATGACCTGTACTAGTCGTAAATGCTGTTTTTCCTTATCTTTTTCATCTATTTCCACTTGGAAATATCCTTGAACTAAGTCCATCATTGAAAAATATTGAGCTCCTGCTAACTGATCTAGCGTATCATCTATCCTTGGAATCGGATAAACCATATTCTTCGTAACGGCATTAAGCCTTCTCCAATCAACGCAAAATCTCTATTTGCCATCTCTTTTCTTGACCAATAAAACAGGTGCGCTCCAGGGACTTTCCGATTCCCTAATAGCGTCCATTTGTAATAATTTTTTACCTCTTGAGCTTCAATTTCTTTTTCCTTTATTGACCTTCTGTATGGTGGAACATTTATAGGTTCCATATTTCCTGTATCTATAGAGTGCTTATATACTTTAACTCATCCTAAATCTTGATCAGATTTAGCAAATCTATCTTGATATTCTAATAACGAATCTTCTAATTGCTCTTTTTCATCTCTATTGAGGATATTCCCATATTTCGCTGCATGTATTGGTATATTATCTCCATTATCAGGTTTAAAATATGCTGTTTCTACTATATAATATGCTTTTGCTATTGCTGAGTGTTTACGAATAATTATAGGCTTCTTGCTTGGATTAGCAACTTTAATTAATGCTGTTCCTTTGACAAAATTAGTTCATGTTTTACAACACATAAGTCCAAATCGATCCATTGTATTACTTAATGGTTCACAATATAATTGTTCCGTTATATTTACTGGTAATTTTACTCACATCGTTGATTCGTGCATCGGTGGTATTTTAAAATCTTCTCCAACTCTAACAATATAGTTCATTTCCAAAAAATCCTTAGGCATTGCAAATTCTTCAAACATGGGCTTTTTCCCTAATCTTCAGCCAATCGAAACAGTTTTCTTTTCGTAATCTAAGTTACATGGTGCATTAATTAAAAATGGTGCTCCTAAGAGAATTTGGTGTTCAAATCCTTTAATTACTTCAAATTCAACATAATAATGCAATTTTCCGATACTAATATCTAAATGACAACGACCTTCAGGGGTTATTAATGTACCATCAATTGTTCTTAATCTTCTATTTGATTGTTGATATTTCGTTATGCCAATTTTCTTAGCTTCATCTTCACTAATGATACAACAATATCCTCCTGAATCAATCATTCCTTCAAATTGAATCTGTCCTATTACGACTGGAATACGTAATAATCCTTTTGTATAATATAAATTCGTTATTTGCAAATGCTGATTAATATTATTTTCTTCTATCTCCTTTTTATGTACTGTGACGATCTGACCTTTTCCCAAAGTGCTATTTAAACTTTACGATGGGGTCAAGACAGTAAAACTATGAAAACACGTGGATTTTCATGCTAAGAAAACCTCCACTTATCCCAGGGATAAGAACCAGTGAAAATACATAAACACACCTGCAAACACTGAATTGGAAAGAGTAAAGTAAATAAACATGAAAACAAGGAATTTTATCAAATCATAACATTTATTACGGATCATTGCAAACTACAATGATCCGAGGTTGATTATCATGAAATACTAATAACAGAGGCAATAAAATACTTAAAGGAGGGGCAGATGGAGCATTGGTTTCTGCAGGCAAGATTATTTGTTGGAATGTGGCAGGTGTATTTTCTAAGAATAGGGAATTCTGGACCTTTGTTTTGACACACGATATTATTATTCTGCTGGAGACATGGATGAAGCAGAAATCTGAACGTTCTTTTATGGCAAGGTTGGCGACGCAGTTTGAGTGGACTACGCTACCGGCAACGCGGAGTTATAAGAAAGGCCGGGCCAAAGGCGGCCAACTAGTGGGTATTCGGAAAGGAGGAGGAGTTTCTTGGCGTTTTTCATACTGGAAGTACGGAATTATCATCTTTATTAAACACCTGGACAAGAGACAGGACGATATTATTGTTTCGGCTTACTGTAATGAGAGACTTAACTCGCTTGGGGAAGATATGGCGAATGTTCTGGATGAGGCCACTAGAAATGGGGCACAGCTGCTGTTGATTGGTGACTTTAATGCACGGATTGGACTTGAGAACGTAACTACTGATGAGGATGATACTATTACATGCAAATTGGAGGATGAATTATTGAATTTTGAGGGGAAGAAGTTGTTGACTTTTTGCGATGAAAATGCACTGAAGATACTAAATGGCTATGGTAGAGGGGATTATACGGGGAAGTTTACCTTTATTGGAGCATTGGGAGCCTCGGTGATTGATTATGCAATTGTCAAGGAAGATAACCCAGATATAAGTTTAGAGGTTTTGGCTAGAACAGAGTCAGAACATTTACCTCTCGTCATTACGTTAGATTGGTTCTTTGCGACGCAACCAATTACTGTTTCGTCCTCTCGGGTGCGCTGGTGTTGGGACAAAACTGTTAGCGCTGTTTTTGCTAGAGATTTAGATCGGGAATTGCAAGATTTTATCGTTGATGACAGTGTGGAATTAAGTAATCTAATGATCGACTTGAATGAGCGGATACAGAGTGCTGCGAAGTCTGCTGGAGTGAGAAGATCGTGTTCAAGAAGGGTCGATGCGCATTGGTTCGACAGGGAATACAAGAAAAAAAGCAGAAAGTCAGGCGTCTCCTCTATAAATTTCGAAGATCTCGTGAGGAGATAGATCGGTTAATCTATATTGCGGAGAGGAAGGCATTACATTTACTGTACCACAAGAAGAAGAAAGAACGTGATGATTGTACGTGAAATAAGATTAGAAACAGTAAAAATACAACTGATTTTTTGGAAGGTGGTCAACAGCTATCGGAAAAGAAAAGACCGTAAAGAACAAGCTATTGCTTTGGATGTATGGAAACAACACTTCATGACATTGCTGAATGGAACTGATTTAAGGGGTGATGATGGAAACCCGCACCAAGAAATTGAGGACTTGCTGTTTAAACCTGTAGAGTTACTTGATCGGGAATTCGACGAACGGGAGCTCAATAAGGCGATTAACAAGTTGAAGAATGGGAAATCGCCGGGAATTGATACAGTGATCAATGAGTTTTATAAGTCTATGTCGAGGGCTGCACGAGTAATCATCCTGAGGGTTTTGAATGTGGTTTGGCATGCGCAGATTTGTCCACGGGAGTGGCAAATTGGTGTTATTATTCCAATTTATAAAACTGGAGAGGAGGCCGACACAAATAATTACCGTGAAATTATCCTGCTGAATACACTACATAAAATTATGTCGACAATGATGGCAACTAGAATTCAAGATTGGGCGGAGCAGGAATGTATAATAACTGAAAACCAAGCCGGCTTCCGAAAGGGATACGGTACCCGAGATAATCTGTTCACCTTAAATGCTCTTATTAACAGTAGGACCAGAAATAGAGGGAAACTGTTTGCATGTTTTATAGACTTTAGGGCTGCCTTCGATAAGATCAACAGAGAACGGCTTTTCGAAAAGCTTTGGCAGGCAGAAATACGTGGGCGAATGTTCGCTATGTTGAGATCCATTTATTGTGGAACAGGAAATATTGTTGCAACCGATATGGGTACTTCGGATGTTTTCTGGACCACGGAGGGGGTACGCCAGGGCTGCCCCCTGAGTCCAATTCTTTTTAGTTTGTATATAAATGATCTTGAAGAGAACTGGACTAAACGTAACGTTGGTGGAGTTGTGATAGGGAAGAATAAGATCTTTACACTCAAATTTGCTGATGACATTGTGGCTTTTGCAGTGAGGACAGAGAGGAACTTACTGAGATGTTAATTGACCTGGAAAGATATACCCAGAAAAATTCCTTAGTGTTGAATGTACAGAAGTCAAAGATAATGATTTTTCGGCGGGGTGGTAGGAGAGCGGCGGCGGAGCACTGGTCTTTTGGCGGACAACCGATCGAGGTGGTGAACAAATACAAGTATTTGGGGTTTTGGTTTTCTACGAAGAATGTATATAGGCACCACTTAACCACTATGCGGGGGAAGGCTCAGAAGATTGTGAATGCTACCTGGAGTGTGATACGGAGGTCGGGAATGTATGCTGTTAAACAGAAGATTGCATTGTTTCAATCACTCCTGCTGCCTGTGTTAATGTATGGGGTAGAGATCTGGGGTAATAGGAGACGTGACGAAGTTGAGATTGTGCACGGGAAATACATGAAGATGATTCTGGGACTTAATTTAAATACACCTGATTACCTATGGGCAATGGAGCTGGGCCGCAATGATGTGGAGTGTACGGCGATGAAGCGTGTTTTTAAATACATCCTCCATATTTTGAAAATGGACGAAGAGCGATGGCCATTAATCTGTCTTAAAGAGATGATGAATCCCAACTGTTGCCCAAGGTATAACTGGTGGTCTGATTTTGAAAGGATGATCAACAATGTGGGTAGTAGTGCGCTGATGGCTGCAATGAGATCAAACCAGGCGGAAGAGACCATTTTTTGGATGGAGGACGCACTGAGGACGGCAATGGAACAAGGGATACAGCGGCGATGGAGAAGGATTGATAATTCCACTTTTTGTCAGTTCTACCGACAAATTAAGCAGGACTTTTTGGAAGTGGAGTACTTGCGGGATTTGGATGTATCTGTTATAAATCGGGAAATGTGGACAAGGTTACGTTGCGGTAATGAACACAGAGGTGGCAAAAAGTGGTTGACAGAGAGGGAGCAACTCTGTCGGCTGTGCGGGAAAGAGGCAGAGACTCTGGACCATATTTTCAAGCGATGTTCAAGACAACACGTGAATTCACGAATAAGTGGTGCAATTGGAAGTCATGTTTGGCAGGAGGTGTAGATCAAGAACTTTTGGATTTAATTTATACGTTTAAGTTTAGGTGTGCGGCCAAGAGAGCCGGTGAGGGGTAATTCAATGATGTATAAGATATAGGTTAATGGTTTTCGTTTATGTCTTTTGGCCACGGCCTGTAATATGATTTGTTACTTTTTGGTTTTGTTTTGGTTAGATTTAATTTTTATTTTATTTTATTTTTTTGCAACGTTCCCCTTCCAAAGTATGTAATACCGTACATGAATTAAATTATTATTAATAAAATACTTAAAATGTACCGAGACTATCAATTAATCTAATTTAACCAGGAAACTGGCAAAACATTATCGAAACTTTAATATCAGACAGAGGCTTGATAAACTAATAACAATACAATTTACAAAATAATATTACGAATCTTCTGTTGTTTCCTGGTGCTATTTGGTTCCTAATCGGGGTAATGCTCTATCGAATCCTGCGAACTTCGGAGTTCATCGGTCAGATGATCGTCACAAATTAGCGATACCACGTGGTATCGGCTTACACCTGTATTTCGAGCGTTGCGGTGAAAACTCACTCTTTTCTATTTCAATTATTCCATTCGTATGAATAGAATAATTGTAAGCATTTAAGTAAATGTACAACTATCGATAAGAAACTAAAACAAAAGTAAAGATTAGCGGGAAGAAGTCGGTTATGGAATTCAAAGGGAATTCCTCGGCCGTCATGATTGAGTCGGGCGCGCCGCATTAAACCAAATGCGTTGTTCTCAAGCGGTGCCGAAGCACGTGACAGTTAGCGCCCACTCCTGATACAGGTAGTGGTTGCTGCTCGGTCTGAGCGGACTCGATACAATCAAGTTTTGTCCATAAGACTGGCCTACATGCAAAAGCACAAGTATATTCTCGGTACATTTACTTTCGGGTTTTTCACGCCCGGCGACTACGGACTTTACGGCACTATACCTACTTTAATTTGGTGTGACAGCCTGCCGGTTCATACTTAAAGCAAAAGGTGACAAAATGACTCTGAATGGTTACAGGTACAAGTTACACATAGACAATCATATAGATTCAACATTAATTCAGTACAGAGGCCTAGAATCAGCTCTTGCAGGAGCTTATATATTATGAAACCATGGGGTTTCTTGAGTTTCCCCCAATCAGGGAGCCAAAATACTGATAAGCAGATTAGCTGATTTGCATATCAGTGAGTCATAATGATCCAATCAAGTCAACTCCTTGATCAAAGTTATGTAAACCCCATAGAATATCTAAAATATTCAAAAAGCACATGGTAATATTTAGGGTTAACTTCATTTATATTCATATTTTAAAGTATTCTTATCCCTAAATAGTCTTAATTTACTTAAATAAACATTTCACAACAACATTTATTATTGTTTGAGTACAATAATCACTTTTATCGATGATTTCTCGAACTTTTTCTTTAACAATGAACACACCTATTCATTGTATAATTCTCTCTTATATTTATCAAAATATAGAGAGAATATTTACTTAAATATTTTATCATTCAATAAACATTTTATTTTCATAAAACTTGAATTTTCTTAGAAGTCACTACAGTATTGAACCGTCACAGTACTACATGTTGCTGTTTATGTTTCTTTTTCTGTTTTTTCTGTTTCTGTCTTCTTGTGCCCTTCTTAGTTTGTCTTGGCCTGACTAGTTTTCCTGCTGAGTTACCATTCTTTGCGTATTTTGGAGTTGTTGGCTCCTCATTGGTTGTTGCCTAGGCTCATCTTGATACTGATAAGTGAATCTTCTTTGTGATCTCCCTTGAAAATTTGTGGATTATTCCATCTTTTATTATTCTGTGATCTTCTTTGAGAATTGCCTCTATTATACCATCCATAATTCGGATTTTGGTCATAATAGTTATAACCATAATTTAGTTGTTGATAATTGCTTCTTGAAAATCCTCTTTGAAAATAATTATTCCTTCCAGTATTAAAATTGTCTCTATTAGAATTAAATCTAGGATAATTAAATCTATTACCCCTTGGAATAAATTGTGAATAATTCATTGGATATTGATAATACATATCGACTGGATATGTAGAATCCATCTGCATAGATTGTAACTGCTTCTTGATGTCTTCAACATCATTTTTCAATTGATCTTCAGGCTGAACAGTTTCCTCTGTTTTTTGATTGTTTTTCTCTTTTAATGCTGTTTGTAGGAAAGCAATAATTTTGTCAGTTCCCGAGTCAGCTAAATTATACGTTTCATAAGCGGCTACTTTCGATAACATGTGTGACGGTTTAATACCGTAGTAACTTATAAAGTTGCCACCAGAGGGCGCGATTTGCTAAAATCGCGCCAGATTCAAAATAAGAAAATTCAAGTTTTATGAAAATAAAATGTTTATTGAATGATAAAATATTTAAGTAAATATTCTCTCTATATTTTGATAAATATAAGAGAGAATTATACAATGAATAGGTGTGTTCATTGTTGAAAAAAAAAGTTACCAGAAATCTTCGATAAAAGTGATTATTGTATTCAAACAATAATAAATGTTGTTGTGAAATGTTTATTTAAATAAATTAAGACTATTTAAGAATAAGAATACTTTAAAATATAAATATAAATAAAGTTAACCCTAAATATTATCATGTGCTTTTTGAATATTTTAGATATTCTATGGGGTTCACATAACTTTGATCAAGGAGTTGATTTGATTGGATCAACTCATTATGACTCACTGATATGCAAATCAGCTAATCTGCTTATCAGTATTCTGCTCCCTGATTGGGGGAAACTCAAGAAACTCATGGTTTCATAGTATATAAGCTCCTGCAAGAGCTGATTCTGGGCCTCTGTACTGAATTAATGTTGAATCTATATGATTGTCCATGTGTAACTTGTACCTGTAACCATTCAGAGTCATTTTTATCACCTTTTGCTTTAAATACGAACCGGCAGGCTGTCAACACCAAATTAAAGTAGGTATAATGCCCTAAAGACCGTAGTTGCCGGGCCTGAAAAACCCGAAGGTAAATGTACCGAGAATATACTTGTGCTTTTTGCATGTAGGCCAGTCTTATGGACAAAACTTGATTGTATCGAGTCCGCTCGGACCGAGCAGCAACCGCTACCTGTATCAGGAGTGGGCGCTAACTGTCATGTGCTTCGGCACCGTTTGAGAACAACGCATTCGGTTTGATGCGGCGCGCCCGACTCAATCATGACGGCCGAGGAATTCCCTTTGAATTCCATAACCGACTTCTTCCCGCTAATCTTTACCTTTGTTTTAGTTTCTTATCGATAGTTGTACATTCATTCAAATGCTTACAATTATTATATTCATACGAATGTAATAATTGAAATAGAAAAGAGTGAGTTTTCACCGCAACTCTCGAAATACAGGAGTAAGCCGATACCACGTGGTATCGCTAATTTGTGACGATCATCCGACCGATGAACGCCGATATTCGCAGGATTCGATAGTGCCTTACCCCGATTAGGAACCAAAATTAGCGCCAGGAAACAACAGAAGATTCGTAATATTATTTTATAAAAATTGTATTATTATTAGTTTATCAAGCCTCTATCTAATAGTTAAAGTTTCGATAATATGTTTTGCCAGTTTCCTGGATAAGTTAGATTAATTTATAGTTTCGATATATTTTAAGTATTTTTATTGCTTCTGTTATTAATAAGATTTTATGTTAAGTCGACCTCGGATCATTGTAATTTGCAATGATCCGGAATAAATGTTATGTTTTGATAAAATTCCTTGTTTTCATGTTTATTTACTTTACTTTTTCCAATTCAGTGTTGTTTGCAAGTGTGTTTATATGTATTTTTACTGGTTCTTATCCTTGGGATAAGTGGAGGTTTTTCTTGGCAAAAGAAAATCCACGTGTTTTCATAAGTTTTACTGTCTTGACCCCATCGTAAAGTGTAAATAGCACTTTGGGAAAAAGTCAGATCGTCACACATGTCGTCGACTGTGGTTGGGTAAATTAAAGCTAATTGCTTCTTCATGTCGTCCTTCAATCCTTGGAAAACCAAGTGCAATTTCTGTTTATCCGATATTGGTGGGTTTAAGAACGAGCATTGATGTAGGACTTTACGAACATAATCTACGCCAGGACCTGTTGTATGCTTAGTTGAAGCTATAGTTCTTAGGACTGATTCCTCTGACTTTCGAAATTTTTTTTTAAAGCTTCTTTCCATTCTAGCCATGTAAAATTAGGATTTAATCTTTGTTGTTCAATCAACCATGATCTTGCATCTTCTTTCAAGACCACTGGTAAATTGATAATACGTTCCGTGTTTCTAGGTACTACTGCCTCATAACCGGCAATCCATTCATTAATATTTTCAGTTCTCGCATTAAAATCTGGTGGTGTACGCCTCTGTGTAACCACATTATCCGTAATATCTCTAAATTGAGCTTCTGTCAGTGCTAAACCCATATTTGAATTGTTATCTGGTTCTTCTAATTCTTGAGAAAGATCTTGTTCTTCACTTTCTGATTCTGTATTATCTTCTAATCTTCTTAATACCACTTGTGGATCACTTAATCCGTATGGTTCTTGTAACTCTAATATATTCTTTTTCTGGCTTCAAGAGCTAATTGTTCTCTATTTCTACGTTCAGCTGTCGGTCTCAACTTATGAGTACCTTTATCAATCTTGAATTTTTCTTGAGGGTATCGCAAATATCATGCAGTATCCCGTAGTCCCAAACTATCTTTTGAAACTATCGGTGTCTGATTTGTTAATTGTCTATATCGTCGACTTATATCATCTGAAAATCGTTTTGCAGAATCTGTCAATCTAATCCTCAAATTAATACGGTCAGGAGTATCCGCTGTTTGAGCCAGTATAAATAATTAAATATTTTCAAAATAAAACTAACACCACTAGTAATAATAGGTGTATAATTAATAATCAAATGCTATCCCTATAATCATTCAAGCCTATGCTATTCCCAAAATTCCAATTAAAGCTAAATATTGCAATAAATTACAGTATTTGAAAGAGTTATCAGGAGACAAACAATGAATAATGAAAAGAAAATAAAGAAAAAGGAAAAGAAAAAATATTTTACAACAATAATTCCTATCCTATTACAATATATATTCCCCTTTTTAATAATTTATAGTTCTCTTGACTCTAAGAGTTTAACAATATTATTTTTTCAAAAATACTTTCAATATACTCTTATGTTTTATATTCAATATCACACTTGTCCTTCATTGTGACTAATGCGTATTACAGCTTACGTGCAAACTCATGTATTATGCAAAAATATGTTAATTATATATGCTCAAAAAAAGTTCTGGAAAATTCCCAGATTTAACATTCAAACAACTATACTATATATATATTTATTATTATTATTATTTTTTTTTTTTTTTTTTTTTTTTAAATTAATTATTCTATCCGATTTCTCTCACAATTCACTACTTAAACAAACTAATTTCACTATTAGAAAACACGTAACACAATAAAAAAAAAATTCAGATTCTCGGACTATTCATCTGATTTGACCTTCACAAGGACATTTCAGCAAAATTTCCTTAAATCTGCATAAAATACGTTTTTTTTCCGTACTTATCATTAATTTATATCAAATTTTATCAAATAATTTAATTTATCATGCGAAATCTCTGAGTTCGAGGTACTAATGTTATCACTACATCGAAAATTCGTGGAAGTTTTCCATTCTAGGCTACGTACTAAGACAAACACACATTTTTATCTGCATGAATTGTCGTTTTGGCCCTAAAACTCAAACAAATCCAACAAATTCCGGAGTTTTTTAACACGTTCTTATCGGTTTCAGAATTTTTGCTTGATATATACTCAATTTCAATAAAGAATCATTTCCTCAAAAAACAAAATTTAAGACCAATTTCGTTACTTTTGCAAAATGGCAGTGAGAATAATAAAAAAAACACAAAAAATGTGAGATGCTCTTGCATTTTATCAATTCACTATCACAAATTAACAGTTTTGAACATAAATAACGGGGAAAAAAATTGGATGCCCTTGCATCTCCACCAATTTGTCGCGTGACTCGTGGAGTACCGAGCCAAACGACAACTTGGGCGACGACCTTAAAATCACCCGCTGGGATCGATTAGAGGTACATTCCCGAGCATTCGTTAGGACTACTTCTACTCTCGCGCAATTACGCTGCATTCCGGAGAAGACTCAAATCAGGACACGTGCATTTACTTAAAAGAACATAATCGCTTTATTAATCACGGAAGTGATTATACTAAAACAATTACAACTTAGATTCGAGACAGTCATTACAAATGTACTGGCTCGGACCAATACTTCAAATAAAACACAATACAATAAGATAATGGTTTAGTAAAATAAACAAGATAAGTTTGGTTTGCATAAGGCGTTGGCATGAGTGACTAGCCCCCAATAGTTGGAGTGTGATGTCATTTCATGTAAACAGTAATATCACAATGGGTTAGTACACTTACACTTGCGAACAACATTTGAACTCCTGCTCCAGAGCTCGATCCGATCTTCTTATAGGTGTCATCTGTTGTGCCATTGGTTGCGCATACTAATGATTGATGACGCTTATGATGTCATCGATCTTCGTTCCCTCTATCGATATAATTCGTAAGTGCCAGTTGGCTTTGCTCCTTCTGGTGGTGGTTTCTGGTATTATTATTATTGCTATGACTCTATAGTAGCTTTGTAGGGCCATCCCATTTAGTATTCGGGTTTGTATGTTAGTTAACAAGTTCGGCAATATCCTAACTCAATATCCTTGCTACGGTAGCTGATCTAAGCCATACCGTAACAGTAGTCAAAACAGTGGTTTTTAGACTAACTGAATTTATTTGGTTAAATCAATCCTTTATATACAGTAGGATTATAATGTATATTCCCACCAGGTGTTTGTTGTTAACCAATAGGAAATTAATATGGATTACTAATATGTGGTATTCACATTCCTCAACAGGTGATGGGGGAATTAGCATGACTGATATGTAATTGTAATATTTCCCACCAGGTGTTCGTGGAATTCAACCATGAGCGTCAATTTTTGTAAAAATGATTGTTTTAATAAAACAAAAATTTTTTTTTTACAATTTGATTTATCCGGTTTGGGGCGGTCGACTATGTTTCTTAGAGCAAAATTGTTATCCTACTGAGTGTGCTCAGCAGCGAAGGTTTTTCACATATGTTTAAATGTTTGTCTTCCCACCTTGGGCTATACTGTCGTAGAATCATCATCTAGCCCTATACAAACATTTTTTCTCCTTTTTCTGGATTCTTTAATGTTCAAATAATTGTATTTGTACACACAGATTCTTATTCATTAGGAAGCATATGATTGTCAGTTGTAGAACTGCACAGTGTCCACTCTTTTTGTTTTCAACCATGTTTGAAAAAACAGAAGTATGGGAACCACTGGAGCACGTTTCACAACTGGCAGCATCGGTCTTCTTTTTCTTGGACAAAACAAGACTCCTTGAATCCAGATATGAGTCTTTCCTGATTTTAAAGGGCAGAAGGTTCTAATCATCCCTAATCAGAAAAAGAAGCATTTTCAGTCTTTTGTATCTGCAGATGTGACGCCAGGTCTAATGACAACTATTGGTTCTACATCTACAGTGACTGTATATTTTGAAAAATAGAAAGATATCCGTAGCAACTCGGTTACTATTGGAGCATCTACTATGTTTATTTTTTCTAAAAACTCTTTTTTACAAGAAGGTATGATTCCGAGCATATTGTCTGATTGTTTTTGTGATGAAAAGTGATGAAAAGTCAGCACTTGATAATGTAATTAGAAATTTATTCTGTAAATGTAAACCAAAGGTCCTGATCACTAAAATAAGTACGTACAGTGTAATTTTGAAATAGTTCAAAATCCACCTGTTCATAATACTTTGCATATCATTTTGGTGAAAAAAAAAATTTCTAATTTATAATTTCACAATGAATTTAGTCGTAAGTTTCATTCCGTGTTGTCCGAGTTTAATTAAAAATAGGAACGAAACATGAAGAAACATATTGGATTGGGTGTGTCCACTGTTGATCCAAAAATAAGTGGAGAGACAAAAAATGTTTTGCCTACCAAAAGTAGTTGATCATAAAACTTGGAGCATTCAACATATTTGTGTAAAGGAATAGTTCAATTTTTCTTAGCAGGTCGTATCTAGCAATAATAAAACATGGTTTTATTTTTCAGTTTTTGACCATCAAGGATAGTCTTAACAAATAGCCAAATAAGTTTTTCTACGCAAATTGCGCATAGAATCTTTTTTTGAAAAACTTTGTTTCCAAAGTGAGACTCACTTGTCATTTACTTTTACAGTATGCAACCTTTAAAAAATTTCAATACTGGTGTTTGATGGCACAGATTTTATATGTAAAACCAGTAGTTGTGTTTAAAAAACATCCTCAGTACTTGTTGTTATAATGAGGTCGCATGGCATCACGGCAGAAAAAGGTTTTTTGACTATGCTGCTCTGCAACACTGGGTAGCAATGTTTACAAACATTGAGACTTCCAAGAGTTTGATCATTCTCCCCTTCGCAAGGACAAGGTCGCAACCCTCTTGGGGTCGTTTACTCAATAGTGGAGAGGAAAAAATGCTAAACAGAGTCATAAACATTCCATAGTGGGGGATATTAGGGGATATTAGTCCCCTTTGTTTGCTAGGAGTGGCTGTTCAGTACAGAGTGAGATTAGTGTGGAGAAAAAGAAAATAGAACCAATGGATTATGTTTTCAATCAGTCAATCCACTCACTTTAGTAATCACGTTTGTTGCGTATTTTGGTAACACCAAATCTTTACACTGAGTGTTCTATTTTCAAACAAATTGTTAAATGTTAACAACAAGTTAAAAAAAAATTCTCGGAAAATAGGTAATTTTGAACTTTGATTTGTATGCAAATGTCAGTTCTCCATTGTTTCCTCTTTCTTTTTTTTTTCTCGAGAAGAAAAAGCATTATTTGTGTTGCACAGAAAAAGCTCAGTCTTCAAATGAAGTGTTTAGTTTTCTTGGTGATACTTCTGTCAAAAAAACAAACAGAAAGATTTTAACAGAGAAACAGAGAAATTTTACCAGGAAGAAAATTTTTTTTTTTTTTTTTGGTCAATGATGCTCGCCCTTAATAAGCCAACCAGAGTGAACTGATAAGCCAATCCTCTCTAGAGTGTCAAAAAAGATGATACGTCCTCTAGGTTGAAAAATTTGAATTAGAAAGCACATTGTTTTGCTTTGTTTGTGAACAAAAGTGAGGAATTTGTTGAATTCCATTCTACAAAACATGTTTTTTCTCGTTTTAATTACTGATTCTCTTTCTTTTGAGACTGTTTATATGTTTTTTGTGAAATTTTTTAGTGTTTCCAATAAAAATTTTTAATTTCACAATTTCAACGATTGAGCTTGCCTTTAATGTCAGAAAAATGAATTTTTTAACCAATTGGCTGGTCATTTTTTGTTTAATTTCTGTAAAACTGGCGAAATTGCAAGTGGTCCATTCCTGCCAAAAAAGCAAACAGGACGACTGACCTCAACTAATTTCACTGTTTTTTTTTGTGTAAATGTCGATTGCAAAATTATCGAATTACGTTCTTAAGTTGCGAATGCGCAATATAAGCAGTGTTTCTTGAATTCTAGTTGGATTAAAGTGTTTAATCATGTCAGAATTCCTGAAGAAAATTAACACAATACAAACAAGCAAAAAAAACTGTTTTTTAAGGTATAGTGTGTTTTGTTCATTCTCTATTAAGCATTTCAAAACAAATACTAAAAAAAAATGCAGCTGACTTTCCTCTTTTTATAGTTTGGCACCGTAAAAGAATGTCTGCCCAAGAAAAGCACTAAATTTTTATCTTTTTCCTATTTTTGTGCACAAAAAATGGATAACAAAATGTGCCATCGATTTATTTAATGCTTCTGGTCATTTATTTTTCCTAAAAAAGCTACAACCAACTTTAAGAAACAACCCTACCATCGACACTATCAGGAGATTTCCTCTTACTCCCACCACGTGGTATTGCTACCACCATCATAGAGTGAACCATGATGAGGAATTTAAGTGTTAATTGTTAGTAAACAGTTCGAAATTCAGTGGAATTCCTTTGGTTTCATGTAACTAAAGCTTTGCACAAAAAATCAGCTTTAGCAAAAGTTACAATTTTTAGTTTTGGATTGAGCTGGATTCACACCTTCCTAAAAAGGTTAGCATTAGCCACTCAAGTCGCAAGTAGCCCGTTCACTCACACTGACGGCCACTACCTGCCATTGGGCACGTCACTAGTAATGTCCACACATTACCAGCCGCCCTCTCAGCCATTTCGATCCCAATGTTGTGGATGCATGCAACATAAGAGAATAAAACCCATCAGTCATATTACACACACATTAGTAAAGAAATGCTGAGTTGGTCCATAAAGGCTCCACCATCAGCTCTGGCAGGGCACTGCTGTTTCTCATGATGGTCCACAGCAGCTATTTTCCATAGTTTTTCTAAGGTTGTTCCTACAATAGTCTTAGCCAGCAGCATCGTGCTGCCCATCAAGCCCCAGGGCATGTGGTACTACTAAGCCTATGGAAAACTGCCACCCCTACCAACGGTTTCACTCTGGAGGACACCGCCCAACCCAAAGTATGCTGTTACAGTGCAGTAATCCCATGACGACACTTGCTAGGGAAGCGGCCTAGAACAAACATACCATATAGGTTGCACACCAGTGAAAGTAAAATCATAAGAAATTTTAGTGAATTTGTGGCAAATGGCCTAAAGTTTTATATCTGTCACTCCCAAACACAAGAAAATGTCTATTTCGAAATGTCCGAAATTTTCAAAATTCAAGTGAAAAAAATGACAAAAACACCAAAAACACAAAAGTAGTTTCATACATTGCTCCCTCCCTCATCCCATTAATCTACAGCAGCACATAACCCAGCTGCTAGTACCTAAGAGGTGAAGAAAGCAATGTGTTGGTCGTTGACCACGTGGTCAGACCACGCGGTCAGCGCGTGTTTAAACACGCCTTTTGTTAAGCTTTTGCCGAATTTAATCGGAAAATCCAACAATTTGATGTTTAAAACAATCCCTGATACCCAGTATCAGTCCTGTCTAAACAATCAAACTGCAAAATCACAAAAGTAGTCACTGTTCTTTCAATCCAGAAAGAAAAAGCTGAATTTGTTGTTTCTTGTTTTGCTTCAAGAAAAAAAACAAAATTTTTATTCCGGTTTCGGATCCCAGGACGGGCCCACAATTGTGATCCTGGGGGTCATGCAATCCTAGCATGGGGATGCTAGTTGAGCACTGGACATCCAAGTCACGATGGAAAACACAAGGAAGACACCGTATTATTGGGTTTTGGCCTTTTAATCAGTTGTCTAGGGGTCGATGTTGCTTCCCTGCATCCCACGTCACGGTACCACCAAGTACTCTTAACTCAAGACCGACCGCTGGCCAGGACGACGGTCCTGGGCAGCGAGGCCGATCATAAACTATTTCACCTGCCATAAGTTAACTTATGGCCACCGCATGTTCTCTTCAACTAGGTTTCATCGGATGAAACAGTGGGCAGAGAGCCAGTGTTGGACATTGTGTCCTAGCTGGTCTGCTAACTACTGACTGAGCACTGGCTCCTCAACCTCTTTTATATCTTATTTCCCTGGTGGTTGCAGGTCGCAGGTCAATCGTGATTGGCCCTTGACCGTTGGCCATTCAACAGTGGGGACATCTGGTGTCGAGTGTGGCAGTGACCTACGGTCACACGGTTTATACTGTTTCCTTCCTCAACAGAGGATTTACTAATTCTACAAAATCCCCGTTTCACGGGGTACTGTTGCACCACAACGTGCACTTCTCTTTCTTCTTGCGGTTCGTTCCCTGCCACGGCTATTTGGTTCACTCAAAACTTTTTCGTAACTTGTCAGCTGGAATGTCAGATTCAGAGTGGGGTTCCGAGCACATGGGACGGTGGGATTGGTTGAGAGTTGACACCTGACCCCAAGTGGCGCCAAGTGCTCATAATTAATCAATTTTAATTAATTACAAAAGTCGTCTCAAAAAATCATTGTTGCGAAATTAATATTCGCATTGGTGGTTGATTGTTAAAAACCACTTGATTTTTAATTCACGAATCCATCAATATATTTTTTGTTCGGTTTACGAACTCGTGTTTGGGGTTTACGACTGGGTGGATGAGGAGGTGGCGGAATTCCGCTTTTCCTGGCGTCACGTCATCGATGAACCCGATAATGACGACCTCTTGGCTTGTCACCAGACGGAGTTGTGGTCGCTTGGCCATTTACACCGTCTAGCAATGTCGCTGCGTTAGGACCAGCCGAATTGAATTCACTGTATATCAATTGGGGTGAGTTGAGGGTCGTTCGAAGCCGAAGTCTGGTCACTTGACCAGATCTCTACGACGGAATATAAGGAGTCAAATCCTTAATATTCACCGACTTCTCAACTGCGCCATTCTCTAATTTGGTGAGCTCGTAAGCGCCACCACCGTGAACTTTTGTAATCTGCCAAGGACCATCACGCTTCTCAGCCAAACCACTAGTGACAACTTTATCAGCATTGGATAGGATGTGCGTGTGCTTCATGACCAGGTAATTGAAATTCACAGATAATAAATTTTCCACAATGTATTTTATCATGTTTCTCATAGTTGCGCTGTATCATTCGGTACATGTCCCTATGAGCTCTATGTAAAATACCCATTAACTCTTTGACATATTCTTCTGGATTATTTACGTCAAATGGTGTAGCATGTTTCAGAAGTCTAGAATCAAAGGGCAACAGAGTCAACCTACCTGTATTCAGATACATGGGTGAGTACCCTAATGCTTCCGAAATATTGGTACGAGATACAAAAGCGAATTCGTTTAAGAACCTCGGCCAACGCGAATTAATGTTGGTAAAAATGGCCAACATAGTCTTCAAATCACGATTTGCCAGCTCAGTTGGGTTGGCACTCGGATTATACTAGTAGGACTCATCTTAATATTTCGAGATTCGCAAAATTCTTGAAAAACAGTACTTACAAACAACTTTCCATTATCACTGATGATCTTTGTTAATATATTTCTGTTTAATTTGAATTTGTTCTGTTTGCATTATTATTATTATGTTTTATATGTTACTTGTAAGTTACCGTATTATTTTATGTTTAGAGTTATTTTCTGTATTGGCCATTCAAAGCCTCCGTAGGTTTTTGACACTTGTTGTCATGGTTTTTTTTTAAATAAAAATCTAGCACTCACGTTCTTGCGTTTGTTCTGCACACACCTGGCTCTTTATTTCTGCGTGTCAACACTGGATTCTACTCAACTTTGCTATATTTCAACATGGTTATGGGTTTCAGCAGGTTTGCTACTGCATTCAAATGCATTTAAGAGGATTTTCAGTGTTTTTGAGCGTTTTTGTGCTCATTTCGTATGCGGAGCCAGACAGGTGTTTTTCGAGGCCTAACGCTGATTTTCGAGGCCTTAACGTGAGCTGTAATAGTTTGTCTCCGCTCTTAGCGAGACAAACAAAGGTATTTATACTGTTATATCGTTTTTGAGCATTTTACTGCCGCTTATTTATTTTTCAAAGTTCGAGCGCCATTTTCGACATTTTTCATCGTGTTTGGACCAAACCAGACAAAGTTTTGGATCCAACCGGACGCTGGACGTATTGTACGACTTTTTGGCCGCTTTTCACGTGGATTTTCATCATTTTCGAGCGTGGTTCGGCGGTTTACGAACCAGTTTTTGGCGACTTGGAGCGGAATTCGTCGATTTTTGGATTTTTGCTGTGCTGTGCGACTTCTCGGCTGCTTGTGAAGAAGTATTTCGTCATTTTCGAGCAGATTTCGGTGATTTGCGGAGCAATTTCAGCAATTTTTGGACATTTTTCGACTTGTGAGCCATTTTCGTCGTGTGACCGTCGTGACCTTCACAGAAGACCATGAGGACAGCAATTCACGGACAATTGTGAAAGGGTTTCACCAGTGAAGCCAACATCTCGAAGCCGTCACTCCTTTGGTGGAGATCTTTTGCTTTTTATTGTTGTCATTATTTGTCCTTTTTCCAATTTTTCACCTTCGAGGCTACCTAACCTTAAGGGACTTTTCTTTTCATCCCAAGGATCTGGTACATGGTGCCTCCCTATCTATCATTTTGGTTGGGAAATTGTCGTGATTATTGTATTTATTTTGAGCGATCTTTCCAGATTCAGAAAGGTCAGATTTGACCTCCAAAGGTTTATTGTGATTATTGAGTCATTAATTGAATTTTTTTTGACTGGTTTTTGCAGATTCAAGTTGAATCTTGCAATATTTAGCGAGTTTAATTGGATTAGATCAGTTATTTATTTAATATTATTGGATTTATCAATTCATTTCCAAATTTTAGGAAAAAATTCTGCATTATTCGAATTTTTGTCGCAATTCTTGGTTTTTGAGAATTCTGAGTTTAGATTCCAACTTAGAATTGATTTTCGAATTTTTGGCGTGCATTTAGGATTTTTGTTTAGGATTAACAATTTTTGTTAATATATTTCCGAGAATTTTTGAAATTTTTTTTTTTCAAAAGAAATTATTCGAATTTAGGATTTTATTTTTGGCATTTTTTTTTAGCTTTTTCGAGCATTAACTGGTTTAGTTAATGCATTTGGCTATTCTCGTAATTTTTAGTTTAATATTACGGGAAATTTTTGTGGATTTAAGGATTTTAATCCATATAATTAATTTATTTAATTTTTGGGATCACGTTTTTGTTCAATATGACTGAGCGGGATAGTGTCTTAAGCTTTAAGAAGCTTAATGAATACAATTTTGTTAGTTGGAAGCAGGATATGTTAGCCTGCTTAGCTAGTAAGGGGTTAAGTAAATTTATTGATCCGAAACATGTGGTTGTTGCCGGGGCAACTGCAGATGTTATTAGCCAATTCGATACTGATCAATCCAAAGCGGGTGGAATAATCTTTCTTCGCATAGAAGATAAATTAAAATGTTTATTGGATGGTTTAGTGGGGCCAGTCGAGAGATGGGATAAGTTGGACAAAACTTTTGAGCCCAAGTCAAAGGCTCGTATTTCGAGGTTACTGGGTGAATTTCATCTTGCACAGATGAGGGAAAATGAAAGTATCATTTTGTTCTTAAATAGAATTACCCAGTTAGCTAGAGATTTAGAGTTAGCGGGCAAGAAAATCCCTGACGACGACATTGCGTATAGAATGACTTGTACTCTACCATCACAATATCACAATGCAGTTAGTGTTATGCATCGTTGGCCTGATACAGATTTTATTCCTAGTAAAGTTGAGACGATGTTAATTGAAGAGTTCGAAAATTTGAAAGCAAGAGATATGCAATCAAATAATAATGGGAATAAAACAGGGAATAGTGGAGATAATGCTTTATCTACAGATAAGAGAAGGTCCAACAAGAATAAGTCCAATACGAGAATTATTTGTTATAACTGTGGGATCAAAGGGCAAAGTCGTACGTCATCGCGCACGACTGGTTGCGAGGGGATTCTTACAGAATTATGGGACAGAGTTTACAGAGGTGTACAATCCGGTTGTAAACTTCATTATTGTTAGGCTATTGTTTATCATTCTGGTACTATTTCTTAAATGGGTCGATACACATTTAGATGTTAAATGTGCTTTTCTATACGGTGATCTGCCTGAAGACATTTATATGTCTATTCCTGATATTTTGGGTGTTGGGAAAACTAAAGTTTGGAAGTTGACAAAGTCACTATATGGTCTCAAGCAGACGGGTAGACAATGGTACTTGAAATTAAATGATGAAATAATCAATTTGGGTTTTGTTAAATTCACATTGACTCAGTGTGTTTATAGATTTAACTGGGATGCTATTATCCTATTTTATGTCGACGATATTGTTTTTGCTAAAAATGACAAGACCAAGTCACACGTAATTGGGTTGTTAAATAAAGCATTCAAATGCGTTGATCTGGGAAGAACGAAACGATTCTTAGGCATAGACATCATTCGGGAAAAGGATGGTATCAAATTCAGTCAAACAACTTATATTGAGGAAGTTTCTAGGAGGTTAAATAATGTGGTCTTTAAGAAGGCTTTGGAGTCATTTAAAGTTGGTTTTGATCTGAATGAATTAAATTATGACGGTGATGTTTTGGATGCAAGCCAGTATCCTTATCGAACGATGATCGGCATATTACTGTTCATATCTAGGTATACAAGACCTGACATTTGCATAGCGATTAGCATTTTGGCACGCTACAACGCAAAGCCAAAGCTTGTACACTGGAATTGCATAATACATTTATGGAATTACGTTGTTAGTACGAAGGACAAGAGTTTGCATTTAAGCAATGAGTTCAATTTGAGAGTTAATTGCTATGTGGATGCCAATTGGGCAACGACTATGCCAGATAGAAAGTCAGTAACGGGTTATTTAATAACGATTGGAAATAACTTGGTTCTTTGGCGAACGACAAAGCAGAGTTTGGTAACAATGAGCGCTATGGAAGCGGAGTTAATAGCGCTGTCTGAATTAGTCAGAGATAATCTGGTTTAGGCGTTGTTTGGATGAGATAGGTAATGTTCGGAACTTAGATTTTGGAAAGATAATGGTAAATTGTGATAACCAAGCCGGTATGCATTTTATACGTAACGATGTTGAGAACTCCAAAACTAAGTATATCGATGTTAGACTGCAATTTGTTAAAGAGCATTACAAAAGTAATTTATTTAGTTTAAAATATATCTATACTAAAAGGAACTTAGCTGATATATTGACTAAACGTGTAAATAAGGAGAAAATAACAGAACTACGTAAATACTTAGACATGTATAATTGATTGTTTGTTTTATTAGTGGAATAAATTCAAAGGAAGGAATTTGTTAATATATTTCTGTTTAATTTGAATTTGTTCTGTTTGCATTATTATTATTATGTTTTATATATGT
Source organism: Strigamia maritima (assembly GCA_000239455.1). Taxonomy (NCBI): domain Eukaryota; kingdom Metazoa; phylum Arthropoda; class Chilopoda; order Geophilomorpha; family Linotaeniidae; genus Strigamia; species Strigamia maritima. The sequence goes on along the minus strand of AFFK01022209.1, from coordinate 49,348 downwards.
TACTTGTAAGTTACCGTATTATTTTATGTTAAGAGTTATTTTCTGTATTGGCCATTCTGTAGAGCAGAGAGCTTATTTATAAGCCTACATAATAAAACATCTATCGGTAGCGCTACTTCATTTGTTTATTCATATGTTTTACCATGGTTACATTAAACAGTTATCATTACCATGGCATCCACAACAGTACTAATGCGCAACATACTCCCTCATACTGTTGTAGGTGACAGGCATTACAATAATCCAATTTGGTACATAAATGCTTTACGCTTAACTGCACTTAAAGGTTTCGTTAAACCATCCACTATCATATCCCCAGTGGGCACATAGTCAACAGTATAGACTTTATTATAAACATCATCTCTCAAAAATAATAACCTTCTATGAAAATGTTTTGTTCGGGAATGAAACTGTGCATTTTTAGTCAGGCATATCGCGCCTGATTATCAGAAAACAATTGAACAGGTGAACTTGCAATCGCCTCCTGTTTTAATTCTAATAACAATGATTGTAGAAATTTTATCTCCTTAGCTGCTTCAACGAGAGCGACAAATTCAGCCTCACAAGTGCTCAAAGCAACTAAGCGCTGTTTACGCGATTGCCATGAGATCACCGAGTTTCCAATCATGGACACATCCAGCAAATGACCTGGCATCACTAGACTTTGCATTCCAGGAAGAATCAGCATGACAAGTCAGCCGAGCATCATTTGGCTTGTAAATCAAACCAAGATGTTGTGTGCCTTTCAGATATCTGACAATCCTTTTGGCAGCAGACCAATGACATTGAAAAGGCTTATTAAGCCATTGTGACAGGAATGATACAGCAAATGCTAAATCAGGCCTTGTGGCCTGCGCCAAATACATGAGCGAACCGATCAATTCTCGGTATGGCTCAACTGTCAACTCAGATCCCTGAGGATAATCCGGATCAGAAAAATCATGTAAAGCATCCATAGGAGTAGTTACAGAATTTGCCTCTGTCATTTTAAATTTCTCAAGCAATTGTGTTATGTAGTTGGGCTGTGAAAGCTTAAATGTCGATGTGGACTGATCAAAGTCGACCTGTACACCCAAGAATTGCTTAACTCGACCCAAATCAACCAAATCAATTCTCTTCTTTAACCTATTCATCAATACTGACACTAACTGGGTATCATTGGTGAAAACCAGCAAATCATCAACATACATTGCTGCAAAAACTAACAATTTTTCCGACCTATACGAATAAACACATGGGTCAGCTTTTAGCTGGCTAAATCCCACCTCAAGCAAGGTTGCGCGAAATAATTTGTGCCACGCCCTTCCTGCTTGAGGTAACCCATATAATGCAAGATTCAACAAACATACACGGTCGGGTGCAGACTGGTCAACAAAACCAGGTGGCTGAGACATATATACTGTCTCAGCAAGTTTTGCATGGGTGTATGCAGACCTTACATCATAATGCAAAGGAATCAAATGATGTATGGCTGCTAATGCAAACAAGGATCTGATTGTAGCAAAACGAACAACCGGAGAGAAAGAATCCTCATAGTCAATACCACGGACGACATTAAAACCCTGTGCCACCAACCTGGCTCTATATTTAACAACTTGACCTTGTTCGTTAGTTTTGCGTTTATAGATCCAACGGCATCCAACTACTTTAGAATTTAACGGACGATCAACTAATGTCCAAGTCCCACGAGACTCATGCAGATCAATTTCATGCCGCATAGCTTCTAACCACTGCTCAGCTTCTGTCGAATCCACTGCTTGAGCATATGTATTTGGCTCTGGTAATGAGCCAAGATTGCTACTCTTTCCAACCATATCATAATTGTTGACAAACAACAATGGGTTGGTTGGAGGTAACTCAATACCCCTTTGTCGGCGAACACGCGCTTCCTGACGTGTCCTCCAATCTGGAATAGTGTAAGGAACCACCTGTCTCCTAACACGAGTAGATCGACGTAAAGCAAGAGCAGGAGCATCCACAGCATCCACAGCATCCACCTGTGGTAGCATATGGACTGGAACAATAGGTAATGGTTGAACCAATTGAGCATCAACACACGGCAAATGATCAATTGCATTACCTGGAATGTATGCAACATCATCCACAGACATATCACTGGGTGTTTGCAACAAATAACTAGCATCTTTATGTTCTAGGAACTTTACATCCCTACCAAACACCACCTTATTTGCAGTTACATCAAAAAATTTCCAACCTGCGTGTACTAATAAATAACCAATAAAAATTACTGGTCTAGAACGTGGCTGCAATTTATCTCGATGTTGCTTAGGAATCCATAAATATGCTAAAGAACCAAAACTCTTAAGTTTGAAATATTCGGTTTTAAACCTGTTAACCGCTCATACGGTGTCATCCCTTGAAATTTTGCTATTGGAGAGGAATTGCAAATGCGCAGTGGAAGCGTGCTGGGCCCATAACCCATGTAGAGCAGAGAGCTTATTTATAAGCCTACATAATAAAACATCTATCGGTAGCGCTACTTCATTTGTTTATTCATATGTTTTACCATGGTTACATTAAACAGTTATCATTACCATGGCACCCACAACAGTACTAATGCGCAACACATTCAAAGCCTCCGTAGGTTTTTGACACTTGTTGTCATGGTTTTTTTTTAAATAAAAATCTAGCACTCGCATTCTTGCGTTTGTTCTGCACACACCTGGCTCTTTATTTCTGCGTGTCAACACTGGATTCTACTCAACTTTGCTATATTTCAACAATCTTGGATGGGTGGCCCCATCGACAAGCAACTTCATTAGTCTTCTGTACGATGATCGCACTGCTGGCAGTTGCCAGTGAGAACAATTCAACATACTTTGTACACTGATCTATGATGACCAGAATCCACTTCTTCTGCCTGTATGCCGTTGGTTTGGGTCCCATGAGGTCGACACATATCGTCTTCCATGGATATGCCATACTCTGTAGTTGATATGAGGCTGCTCGTGATCTCTTATTCGGCAGTTTGTACTGCTGGCAGTGGAGGCAGCCTCTAACATACTTCTTGACATCTTTTCTCATTTTAGGCCAGAAGTAAAGCTGCATTGTCCTTGCTAGCGTTTTGCTAATTCCTGCGTGTCCGCTCAATGGATGTCCGTGGCATGCAAAAATAATATGTTGAATTAGTGAAAAAGGAATGAAAGCTTTAAATCTTGCACCCGAATCATTTAACTCCTCCTCGAAAGTAGGATGGAATTTAACGATCATCGAATATTCGTCTCTTCCTTCTACGTAATCGCACATGCTGGAATCTAATAAAAAATCTTTTGCTTTCTTAAGGAAATCCTTGGTAAAGCGAGGGTCTTTTTCTCTTTGCTCATCTGAAGAACATAAAAATTCATAAATTATCATAGAAAATGGATCTTTTTTCTGTGCTGCAATAATTTCTTTTCTGGTAGGAGGTACTTCTAACAAATCAGTTAAGGCGCTGTATAACGTCGCAACTGGTTTATCATTCGAGTTTATACTACCTCCTCCTCTCCTGAAGATACAATTGATTTCGCACTTGCTGAACCAACTGGATCGTCAGGATAACGAAACTGGACATCACAATTACACAAATAGCTCGAATGGGCTTTTATGCATTTCAAACATGACTCATTACTGTCCCACTCGGGCCAGTACTTTGTCACTTCTTCGGATTCTACGTAGTCATCAACAGGTGTCTCCTCATCTGGCAGAGGAGCTCGCGAGAGCACGTCGGCGACACAATTTAGTCTACCTTGACGATAAACTATCTTAAATGCACCGGACTGGATGCGAATGACCCAGCGACCAAAGCGCCCAGATGGCGTGCTCATAAACCATTTAAGGGCCGTGCATCGGATTCTAAAATAAAAGTTCCAAATATGGCTTAAACTTTTCTATCGCCCAAACTACATCCAAGCACTCTAGTTCAGGTGTAGAATACCTTACCTCGGCTCCTCTCAGTACTCTGCTGGCAAATGCCACAGGTTTCGGAGTAGGAACCATCATCTGCTTTTTGTCGTCCCATACGTCTACATCTTGGCAGAGGACTGCTCCTAAACCTTGATGTGACGCGTCTGTCAGAATAACGAATGGTTTCGCTAAATTTGGCATCAACAGGACTTTGTCGGCACACAACAATTCTTTCAAACGTTCGAAAGCTTGCTGCTGCGATTCACCCCAAACAAAATCAACTTTTCCACTCATCACTGACGTCAGTGGGAGTGCAATCGTCCCAAAGTTTGGTTTGAATTTCCGAAAAAAGTTTATCATTCCGTGAAATCTTTGAATCGCCTTGGCGTCCGTAGGAATCGGGAATTTACTAATTGCAGATATTTTGTGCAGATCTCCTCTCAGCCCCTCTGGCGTAATCAGATACCCCCCCACCGTCATAAGAACTTCAATGAAGTACGCCCAAATTTGGACTTCTTCAAATTGACAGTTAACTTAGCCTTTTTGATCGCTTCTAAGACATTATGGACATGGACCATGTGATCCTCCCACGTGTCAGAGTAGACAATTAAGTCATCCAGATAAACAGACATGCACTCCTGCAGATCATCTTCCACTACCTCTTCCATCATCATCTGAAAAGTGTTGGGAGCGTTACACAGACCAAATGGCATGCGAACGAACTGGTACCGTTCTTTCGGAGTATAGAACGCCGTCTTCTGTTTATCTTCTTCTTTCATCTTTACCTGATAGTAACCTTTAACCAAGTCGATAGATGTAAAATATTTCGCCTTTCCACACTCATGGATAAGGTGATCTATATTAGGCATCTGTATCGCTTCAACCTCTGTCAACGCATTCAGCCATCGGTAGTCAATGCACATACGGTACGTACCATCTGGCTTTGACATGATTACTGGATAACTGATATAATTGCCTGTGGCTCTCTCTATCAGACCTAATACTTCTAGTTCTTCGACTAGTTTGATCATTATGGCCTTTTTGGCAGGGTTAAATGTCCGAAACGGGTGCCTCGAAATTTTCACCCCGTCTTTTAATTTAATACTGTGGGTGTGGGTTAGTGAGCATCCCGGATTTTCACTGAAGACGTCATGGACACTTGTCAACACGTCTTTCAACATCAATCTCTGTTCGGCTGTGCAATCACTTCCCGCCACTAATCGCTCATCCCAATCGAGATTTGCGAGTATCGCAGTATTATTAAACACATGTAATAGTTTCAGGAAATGTTCTCTGAAACCTACTTCATATGGTACATAAGGGATATGAACACCTGGTGCCCGAGTACAGGAAAAATATCCTTCCTCGGTGTGCAGGTTCAGTCCAACTCTGCGCATAAATTTAAGCCCAATAATCAGACTGCATACCTTATCTTTTAAGATATAAAAATTCATAGGTGTCTTAAAATCGTGTCACTCGACACTTAAAGTCACCTGTCCGACTGGTTCGTGATTTTCGGCACACACAACCATATTTTTCGGCGCTTCTTGGATATACTCCGGCAAACACCCAGTGGCCGCCAGCATTTGCTGCCCGATAAAACACTGTGTGGCACCGGTATCCATCAGAGCATTATAACTAAGATTACCTATAGTGATCTGCATCCTTGGACTATCGTCTGCGGCCGACATCAGCCGAAAACGTTCAACAGCTTCCTTCTGTTGACCTCTCGGTGGTGGCCAGGACCTTTGGACACTCCAATGTCCAGAAATCACAGTGGAAGCGATTTTTCAATGTTTTCTGCAAAGTTGAATTTCGATGGGAAATCCGAGATCGTTCGGCGGAACTCGGTGGCCCGGCTGCGGCCAAAAGTTGCCGCGATTCCCGTACTCGAAAAAGTCGGCCCGAAATAATTGTCACAGCGCTCCGGCGATAGGCTAGTTGAATTCCTCGTACCTTTCTTAGTATCCCACAGTAAATTCAGAATTTTTGCCCAACTGGTTTGCTTTGGGCACACAGAAAAACCACATAAGGTACAAACATGAAACTAGTGCCTAAAGGTGCTACACTGCTACTCTGTCTCAGTATGCCTCGTTTCATACATGTATCCCTGCTGCAAAATGACTTGAATTCGCCCTGCATCACACACTCATTGTCCACACTTGCTGCTATTATGGAAACTTGACAAAAACTCACACAAGCATGATAAAATCTAATGGAAATTTATTCTTTAGATCCACACAACTTGGCGGCCATTTGCACAGGTGAATATACAGGAAGAGAGTGAGAGAGTATAAAAATTAATCTCAAAACCAGAGAACAAATCAATCAGTTGATGACAGGTATACCAAAAATAGAACATAAGTGCAGTTATGCCATATCTGTCATCAAAAATGCTTTTTACAAGCAAACAGCTGGCACAATATTCATCCACTTACATCTAGATGGTGTGGATGAATCACCTCATGATAAATAATACATCAATACAATAAAGTCACACACTTAACCTGTCTAATAAAATAAAAACAACATTCTGAGGATGAAATAACTTTACCAATCGGTAATATACACATTATGAAAACAAAATAAATTTACCAATCGGTAATATACACATTATGAAAACAAAATAAATTTACCAATCGGTAATACAACTAACAAAACAATCAGAGGCTGCAGACAACAATAAAAAAACCTCTGATCTCAGAATGCAAAGAGCTAATAAATTAAAGCAACTTAAACAAATACTTGCACAATAGACTTATTTGCACAAATACTACATTTTCCAGTTTACACACCAACATCTTCCCATTTGAGCAAGAAGTCTGTAGTTTTTTAGCCCTTTTCCCATCACGGCGAGCTTTCTTAACAAAACTCTCTTCATTGTAACTACCCGAATAGAAAGATAAATAACTCAGTTTTGCTGTCATCTCTTGAATAGTCTCATCCACTCCTCTGCTATTACTAGTCGGATTCATGTTTACAGGCACCTTGCCAAGTGACAACGTGACCGTAGATGGGGTTGTATCCATGGGACAACACGATTCCTTGTCCATATCCATCGGTTCGGTGGAGAACTGGGGCGTCACGCCAGTCCTCGACACTAGTTTTTTGAATCACTAGCGCTGGTCGGCACTTTAGACGCAAAAACGTCTAAATGCTGTTTGAGTGCGCTGGTTACTTGATCAGCCACACTCTTCATCTCTTTCGGATGACTTACGGCTAACTCTGTTTTTAGGTCTTTTATGGCTTCAGTCAGGGATTCCCGAGTGATCCACTCATTCCTGGGTTTCTTCAGTTCTGGTGTTCCCGTGGCAAGTGTGGCCTTGCCTGCCTCTCATTTCTGGACATTTGCACCCGTCTCCTTCTGCTTCAGCCTTGCAAGATACTTATGGCATTCTCTCTTTTGATGCCCAGGTTTGCTGCAGAAAAAACATTTGCCTGTACGCCTATCGGGGAGTACAGCAGTTGCTGTGGTCTTGGTCCTGTATATAAAATAACTGAAATTTTAATTCCATGTTTTCCTCTGACTCAGTAGAGGACTCATCGGTATCTTCAACGAGAGATTCCTGCTCCATGAACTTAGCAACATTTTTGACGTACTCCTTACAGAATGTCGGCTTACCTACCGCTACCTTGGGAGCAGGTTCAACCTTTGGTCCCTCGGCATGTGCCGGAGGTTCCAAATCATCGAACAAGCTCTTGTTGGCTAACACCGCTTTATAAAGTGAGTGAAAACTTTCCTTTGCCCTTAAGCCATTTGACGTGAGAGTATTACGACCGTAAGTGGTTGCATTCAAATAAATCTCCAACGCAGCTGCCTTGGCACTAACAGATGTCCGTTGAGCCCAGACATTGCAATAACGTAACACATAATCATAGAGACTCGCCAGACTTCTGTTGCATCCCTTTTAACATACTTACTCTATTTAATTCGGACATATCGAATCTTTCTTTGAATTATTGGGCAAATACCCGCCAATTCGTGAAAGTTTCTTTATATTCTACGAACCAGTCGTATGCATCACCAACAAATAGCTGGACAAACCTCTACTAATAATAACATCCAATGACAACTCATTGGCCTCTGCCGCTGCCTCAATGGCATTGAGAAAGCTGACGCATTGTTCCTATGAGCCATCAAAAGTTGGTATTTTAGCACCTTTCAGCCGACCTTGGGGAGCAGGACCAGGTGATCCTTGATTCCTACTGATCATACTATCTATACACTCCATTTGTTTCTCCAACATTCTCGCTCTCAACTCCTCCTCACGTGAGTTCGAGGGATTACGTGGGAAAGAATACCACGGGGGCATCGACCTTCTCTGCTGTGATGACTGCCTCCTCGAAGGTGACGGATGCCGCCTGGGAGGAGGACCGAAACTTCGTGGAGGCGGCAACTGCTGTCCCGACGGGGACCTGGTGAACGACCGCGTACTCGAATAGGAACGAGGCCGTCCATAACGTGGAGAATATTCATCTGAACGGGAATTCATTCTTCTTGGTTGGGGTGAGGGACGCGAGTGTGTAGATCGGGGAATGGTCACGGCGGACGGACTTCTATCCTGTCTACAGGCGGAAGGTTCAAAGGTTCTCCCTCCCTCTTACGTCGCTCACCACTAGTAGGGTTGGGATTCCCATTCGGATATCTGGATGTCGTCTGAGGCTCCTCTCTACGTAAGGATTCGCCCCTTATATGACGAGCATCGACAGGTACCGACGGGATTCTTCGCGAGTGGCTGGGGGAACGAGTCTGCCCACGGTCGTGCGAGGTGAGACTTCTCGCCCCGCTTGACGCCCTACTCCGGGTGTTCATGGAGTAGTCATGATCAGACTCATTCTTCGCTTGATCCGAAGACTGACTCACCACAGATGTGATGGTCGATACATCGAACAAGCCTTCTCTCTCCATATAGTCAAAAGGGTTAAGTTTATTTTTAAACATGATCAGTTTCAGATTTCGATTCACATGTGTAAACAACTGGTTCAGAATCACGAAACGATGGGGCGCATAGCCGTAGTATCTGCATGCCCGTTCGAACGTACTTGTGCTCGAACCCGCATCACCTTTGCCACCTGATGAAGTAGACGCGACGGCATTTGCAGATCGCAAATGTTCACCTGAAGTTGATGCAATAGGTTTGTTCGGCATCTCTTGGTGATCTGTGCTTACCACTTCTTCGCTTTGGACGTCCTCGTGGACATCGTCGTGGTATGGAAGCGGTTCCTGAAACACGGTGTTCTCCAATGCTAGTTGACCGGTTTGACCCATAGCACGCGTGATGCGGGGACTCATTGTAGACGCCATGTAAAGTTATTAGAATAATAAAAAAAGTTTACACAAAAGCTAAAGAGGTGAATATTTTCGAACTGTATAGTACAAGTACTACGAGTAGAAAAAGATAGAATTTCCTGTACACTGAGTATTTAAACTCTTGGTCATCTGTGCATCCTGTCAAATCCAATTTCCGATACGAAATTTAATCAGGGCACGGCAAATACCGTCCTTGACCAGTGTTGACTCATATTGCCCAGGGTTTGGGCAATTATCAACCTAAGAGGCACCCTAAGTTGAATTACAATGGACAAACTCCGCGGGGGAGTCCAGGACTGGCAGAAAACTTTTCCATGTGGAAAACCTTTGTTCCCAGTCTCTGAGCACCTTACGAAGTCAAATTCCCCAAAAAAAAATTTTTATTAGTCAGTCTCGGTATATCATTGATCTGTTTGGATTACATTCCTTCTTTTTACTAGTGCGTGGAACACGGGCGACGGGGTCTTTTAACTCTACTTCTGCGTCAAATCTCGAAGCAGAATAGAGACAGACACACCTCACCATCAACCACTTGTGGCCCTATACTGAAAAATATAATAGTCCTGCCACGGTGTGATTGAGTTTCATACGAGCTCCACATTCACGCAGAAATACTAATAAACTCACAAACCACAGAAATACTTTTACTCTTCGTCTCGAGGAAATGTACAAGTCCCAATTGAGTCTTAGTACACTCGGCACAAGAAACGGAAAAACTCTTAAAGTCCGCATGGACTTGTTAAGAATTTTTATACTATAAAGGAGAATTCATTATACTTGCATTAATTACTCTACTATGAGTTAGGATTCTATTGCTGGCATCACCACTTTCACAGCTCAAAGAGAGTTTCTTGTTTCAGTTTGATAGGAGGAACGATGGCTCCCCTGACTAGCGCCTCTACATGGAATGGTGCAGCTCGCTAAGAACGAAATTGCACCTCAATCCACATCCGAAGAAGAAGTTTTGAATTGGCTAATGTAGAGTACAACTCAATTCTGATGAAGTTATCCATGGAAATGCAAGACTCTAATTTTTGGGGTGAACCGAATACCCTAACTGTGTAATTCAGATATGCAATTATTTCACAATAGGACGTTCAAAATTTGAGGAAATTTAGTTATCCCATTGGAAATTACACACACATCTGTCCTGATTCATACAGTGCTATTTTGTTGTTGACTGTATCCTTAACCTTATCTGAATAAACGGGGATACCTTTACTAACTATACAGAAGGATGTGTGTATTTCATCTAGGATGATATTCCGTGGCCACTTGACCACGTTAAACATCACAGGATAAACGCCTATAAAAACGACGTCGTGTTACCCATATGAGTAACCAACCTACCGAACAACAATTTCCACAAAGTGAAATCGCAACCAAATCTTGGTAGAACCTCCACGTGTAACGATCCGATATTCGGAGAAATTACCAAGTAATAATAACCTTGAAATACCGTCTAAATCACTAACAACTACGCGAGACTTGGAAGTTATAACTTCACGAGTGGAAATATAGAACATAGCTTATCAAATCATAACAATATCACTTTATTAACAGAGCCATTAATTATACAAATTAATTATTAATTAATTATACAAATCTAACTTATCGAACAGAAATATCATAATATAAACATGAACGGGTAGGCGTTATCTGAATCTGGATTACTAGCTGGCATTCCTGGTTTCACTGAAATGGTTCTAGCACGATATGGACGGAAGATCAATCCGACTAACGGTTGATTTTTGGCTGTATTTGTCACAAGGTTTGGGCCGACATTGCAGACTGATGACTGTCGATACTCTGGCCACGTGACCAGAGTGTCGCTAACAAGACAATACGATAACATAAATACCGTGGATAAGGTGTGAGTGGGGTGTCGCGTGGGTCAAGTGACCCATTTGGCCTTCATCCGTATAGTCTGGCACTCCGCATCACGACTAACACGTTAATAGATAATTATCCAACCCAAACTAGAGTGGTCACGATAACTGGGATGTCCAGATCAATAACTACCACTCTCCGATGTGTCACAACATCATGTATCACTACTTTTGCATTCGCGGTACATAGGCCTTCATAACATAAATGCTATGGCTCACTACGGTCCTTATGGTTGTTGCACCTGCCGGTTCGAGAGTCTTAAAAAGGCATTCTGAAACCATGCCAACTATACTCTATTTATCATTTCATGCGCGAAACTCCCATTGGTTAATAACCTATATTGTATCGAAAGTATATATTGTGGCATCTTATTTTAATCCTCTAGTTGAGCTGAGTCGCAAAATCATTGTTTTGTAGTCCAAAAATGTGCGTGCCATTGTTAACAAATGAAAATGCTTGTAAAATATTTTTCAAAAATTATTTACATTTGGGTTTTTGTATTGTTGCGCACATTTTTTGGCTATGAAACAATGATTTTTTGACTCGGATCGACTAGAGGATTAAAATAAGATGCCACTATATATACTTTCAGTACAATATAGGTCATTAACCAATGGGAGTTTCGCGCACGAAATAATAAATAGAGTATAGGTAACTCTGAACATAATATCAATATATCTTTAAGGGTAATCTGGAACCAAATAGAGCTCTGCGAGCCCTTTTATAGTGGTCGCTCCCTTGGTGGTCAGCCGGCGTCCAATTGAACATCAGTATGACCATTAGAGACGGGCACTACAGGATTAACGATGACATACACGAAGTTGGGCCAATCGGTACAACTTCCTGCCAGAGTCCAAGTGAACTCTGCTTGAACAGGGTCAAGGGTCACCTATACAAACCAGGAAATAGGTCGCAGGTGCGACTAATCCCCAAGCTACACAAGAAAAGAGTAAGTGTTGTAGGGAATTCCTTACAACACTTTCCCTAAATAATAATCACTTTTGCAAGTGATTTCCATCCAATGTAAAAATAATAATATGAAATATTATTATTTATCATAACTCAATAAATGTATACTTCCATCTGAATTATTTACTTGTCAAACTAATATAATTAATCATAAAAACCAGAAATAGGCTTAATAACTAATTAGAGTTTGGATATGGCGTGACTGAATAGTCAGCGCCATTTAAATGTAGAATAATAATTTGTTTCCGATTTTGGACCGTCACAAAGTTAGACTGAGAAATAAAGGCGACGTCGATAAGTATCGAATGAAAAACAAATTACTTGATGATGGATATTATTTCAATTTTGGACAAATAGAGACATCCACTATTGCCACCATTGCACGTTACAAGTTCTGAGGTTGAATTGCCGAGTGGAATTTCAACACGGTCAAAAGCATCAAAGCCAATTAGGGGAGCCACTGCATACGTAACACGTGTGAAGAAAAAGCCAATTTCATGCGAAGAAGCAATCGAATCCGAGGACAAAAACGAATGGATTAAAGCAATGGATGAGGAAATAGCAACATTCAAGAAACGAGATGTATTTAAAGAAGTGCCCAAACCAATAGACATCACAATTCTAGGAACCAAATGGGTTTATAAAATGAAAACGAACACACTGGGAAGTGTAATGAAGTATCGTGCACATTTAGTAGCACAAGGCTTTCGCCAGAAAAGTGGCTTAGATTACGACGAAGTATACAGCCCGGTGATCTCATTCATTTTGATACTTTTTTTTACTGTATGCTAGTAGTACTTTGTGGATGGATTGATGCTCATGTTGACGTTAAAGCACCTTACTTATACGGAGATCTTGATAAGCCTACGTATATCAGAATACCAAAAGGAGCAACGCAAATGAAGTGTAATACAGTATGGTTCCTGAAAAGAGCTCTATATAGACTACATCAGAGCGGACGAATGTGGTACGAAATTCTAGATGCCACATTACAAAAATTAAACTTTCGAAAAATACCAGGATGCAACTGTGCTTACATGTATGGCCTACAAGCAGTGATATTAGTCTATGTTGACGATATCGTCCTATTTGCGATAAATGAAGAAGTTAAAGCAGAAGTACTATTGAAAATATCGGACAACTTTGAAATAGTTGATTTAGGACGGATTACGAGTTTATTAGGCGTGGATTTCATCAATGTTGAAGGTCATAGACTCATATCTCAGCAGCGTTATATCCTTAAATTGGCAAGTAGTTATAATATGAAAGTAAACAACCTAGTAAAATCACCAGTACAGGTTGGTACTATATTAACTAAAAGAAAGCAAAGACAAGTTAATGATTTTCCATACCGTTCATTAATTGGATCTTTATTATTTTTAGCATCGAGGACACGCCCGGATATAGCATACTCCGTGATAGCATTATCACAATATTCAGGGTGCCACTCGAAAGCAAATGTAAAATCCTTGCTACAGGTCTTACAATATGTGTTGAATACATCTGATTACTGTATTGACTTGTCTAAATGTAAAGGGGACCGACTTTTGGCTTATACAGACGCTTCGTGGGCTAGTTGTGAAGAAACATCATTAAATTTCGGAGGATACATCCTATTGGTAGGAGGAGTGCCTATTTTATGGCAATGCCGTAAACAGGCCAAGATAGCAACTAGCAAAATGGAGGCGGAGTATATTACCATGGTCGACTGTGTTAAGGAGACATATTGATTATCATGTGTTTTTGAAAATCTTGAATACCATTTCTATTCTGAATATATATGTCGATGCGTCAGCGGCAATTCAATTCACGCAGAATGAAGTAGAGAACAGCAAAACGAAACATTTAAGAGTTAAATTTAATTGGTTAAGAGAATGGCATCGAGACCATTTATTTAAACTTAACAAGATATCCGGTGAATTGAATATAGCTGTCGTATTTACTAAATGGTTAACTGGAGAACGTGTTAGATACTTATGTAATGATATTTTTGTATACTATTCACCTTGATTTAATGCTAACATGGTTCTTCATCGCGGGGGAGATGTTAGGTCCCATAGGCAAGTTCAGAAATGTAACATTAATTTATTTTGATATTATACTATTATTTAGATTTGATCTGGTATATTGTTTAAGTTAATTATATTTAATTTTGTATAATTTGATATTTTGAATTTTATTGTTTAGAGTGATTAGTATTGTTTGTATATGTGTATTAAGTTATCTAGTTTTTGTATAATTTCAATTTGATAACTTATTACTTTTTGAGTTTATGTTTTTGTTTACATGCCAAGAGCTATGAGAGCAGACAACAGCTCAGTCTATTCATAGCTCATGACATCACTTGCCAGTCATTGTGTCTGATTGATTGATTGGTCAGGTGGCTTCAGTCAGGTAGAAAGTGCCTTACTGCCTGAGGTTAGAGTTATCAAACATGTCAACCAAGTAGGTTGCTTGTTTAGTTGTGTTTGGTTTTTGTATTTATTATTTTATCATTTAACTGCTAAATCAGCTGCTCTAATACTATTTCTACTCAAAATATTTTTCACTAAATTCTCAAAATCCACCGAATTTAAAACGCTAACTTCAGACCTGGTATCTAATAACAACTTAAACAACCCTGTTTAACCGAATTGAGACCAGTAGCGGCGGTGAAATTCTCCGTCTGACATTCAACTGGAAAAGCACCGCATCTTCCGGCTCACTCTCGGCTACTTCTTGGATTGAATTTATTGGCACTCGTCTCATTCGTGCTCATTCGAATTATTCTGCTCTTGTGGCGTTCTCATCTGTTGCCGATTATAACCACTCGGTCCAGCTCTCGTCTCCCATCGTCCATCATCTTGGGATCTCGAGAAAATTAACCTTTTCTGTTTGCCATAGGGACAATCTCTGATCAGATGTCTGCCCCGCATCGATAACAAAATATTGGCATACCATCACGCCTTCGCGGTCCATCACTCTCCATGTCAGATTGTCTCTGCTCCGGTCTGTTGCAAATACTCTCGTCCCGTTGACCGTCCCACACCGTTGCCTCCATTCTGATCAGCTCTGCCTTTTGCGAAGCCTCCACCGCGACCGCATCCTCGGCTCCTCCCAGAGAACTGTCCCTGAAGTTGCAAAACTTTTGACGGTCCAGGAATACACTTTGGTTCCTCAGCTTCACTTAGGGAATACTCTACTATTGGCAACGCCTTGGTTTTGGGTGAAGTCGCAATCTCTGCTGCTTCATAACCCACGGCCAACTTTGTTAGATCGGAAACTGACATTGGTAACTTCATAACGATCTCTTTTACCAAATGCGGATAAAGAATTCTTGATCAACAATGACGTTCTCTGTTTCCTTTGCCAATGAAAAATTGCACCATTCTGCAATAGTACGCAGATCTGCAATAAATACCTCAACTGACTCATGCGGTTTTCGCCTTTGAGCTGCTAACTTCCTTCGAGCAATATATGGTATGTCCACCGCTGCATAATACGTCTCCACCAACGTGACGAGCTTAGCCCTTGTCTGACCAGTCAGAGACTCCGGTTGTATCCAATTCTTTAACTTCATATATAACTTTGTTCCCATGACTGACAAAAACAATCCTGTCTGCTTGGCCGGACTAATATTGAGCGCCACAAAAATATCAAACCTTTCTAACCAGGTATCCCACTCTTGTCTCGTGGAACCATCGTATGGCACTACCATGTCCAAAATCGCTGTCTGTGTTGCCATCTTATATACTTGTAATGGAATTCTGCTCTAATCAAATCTGGCTCCAATTCCAAAATGGCTATCTCACGTGGGCCTAATGGAAAGTTCCAAACCTCGTTCCAAATCTCGTTCCAACTTGCAAATTACTTAAATTCTCTTTGTATCAATTTTTAGTTGCCAATCGCTCATTTATATTCCTCTTTACAAGTTCGCTTGGAGTCGTACCTCAAACAGCATCACAGCGTATTGTTACAAACTCTTCAACAGCTGTTTATCCAAAATTATCTCTTTTACTGATCAGCTGATCGATTCCCTCTATTTACACATAATATCCTCTTCAAATTTGTTTGTCGACTACGCCAAATGTCGTGTCCTGTGGTATTATTAATTGGTACGATTCTTCATAGGCCTCACCTGGCCCTAAAAGGGACTGGAATCCTAGACCTGAATTAATGCACATCTGTCTAGTCTTAGCTTAAGTTGTCAACTAAACTTTTATTGTTCAGGCATTGTTACATCACTATGCAACCTTGTAACATAGGTTCACTACAGTGACACTCTGATGAATCAGACAAACACCCAAGGACACCAAAGTTGAGCATTTTATCAGGATGAAATGAAGATGTAAACATCCTCATTTTTCCTTTCGGTGGGACGTTAACGGTCTCGAACCGTAGTTTTGGTAGGGAATTGCCACCAGAGTGCGCTATTGCATCTTGTGACGATCCTTTCTCCGAGGGCATTGTCTAGTGACAGTGACCACGAGGAGAGGGCGGTTTACACACAAAATCTAGCCAGATAAGGTGCGCACTAAACATGGGAAAATTGCAACATAACTGATAAATAAACGGGAGACCTGATTCTCAAATCATGACAATATTTAATAATAATAGTAAATAATAATAATAAATATACCGAGGAACATAAATATATAACAATAATTAATACTAACCTTAGGGGCTAATTACATATATAAAAGGTAACATGACTAAACAAGATTTCTAGCTTCCGTTCCTGGTTTCCTGAGTGGTTCTAAAGGAAAGGGAATCCATCAAATCCGTCTGACGGTTGACTTTCTTAATCGTCACAAGGTTTGGGCTGACCCTGTCGGGTGACGCGGTTCCCAGACAGACAACAACCGAGGATACGGTGACTTCACCGTATCACTCGATAACGAGACATAACGATACTATAAATACCGGAGAATGAGCATAGAGGAGTGTTACTTGGCGATAAGTATCGCCTAAGTCGAAGATCGACGTTCCGCATCATAACATACGTTCAGGAATCATTATTACAACCAAGCATAGGATGGTCAATAACTGTCTGTCCCACTAAGATCACTCACCAATGTGTCATTATATGCGCTTAGGTTGAAATGTATATTCGCGGTACATAGGCTTCCGGGACATAAATGCCACGACTACTACGGTCTTTACGGTTTTGCACCAGCCTGCTCATAGCAACAAAGCTTTTTGTACCACATAAATGCAAGTAACTGTTAGCAACATATAAATATATCTTTAAGTAACTTTTGGGGGGCTGGAGCTGAGCTCTGCAGGCTCTTATATAGTGGATTAGGGGTCGAAATGCGGGGAATCCCGGACGAAATTCCCCAGAGAAAACTATAAAATAACACTCCCCAAAACCCCGGGGAATAGATTTTTTTACCCCAATTAAATTTTTAAAAATTATGTTTTAAAAATATATTTATAATGGGTTAAAACATTTCATTAATTAAGGGAATAATCAACTGAGCTCCCCTTCCTTCTCTGTCCCCCTCAAGAGAATGAAATGTGCTTATAACAGGAAATAATAAAAAAATTTGAGTGTAGATGATGTGTTTTTGTGTTGTGTATGTTCTACATTCTACAATGACAACATTCAATGAAGTGCCAAGCAAATCAAGTGATGTTTATTCTGTTTGGCATTATTTTTTACAAGATTCAAGTAAAAATTCTGCCAAATGCAAGAAATGCAAGAATATTTTAAAATGTGGAGGAGGATCTACAAAAGGGTTACTTGATCATCTGCAGTCGCAACATTCAATTGATCTTCGAATTAGAAAGCGTGCCATGCCTGGAAATGATGATACTACGTCACAAGTCACTCATAATAAACAGTTGAAAATAACCCAGCACTTCTTTAAGAATAATAACAGCCTTGAAGCTGTTTTAGCTCGTTTGACAGCATTACATGGAATCCCATTTTTAACACTGGAAAAATCAAAAGACTTGAGACTCGGTTTGTCAACACGTGGTTTCAGTAACATTCCAACAACTGCAAACGGAATTAGAAATATGGTACTAAAATTTGGAAACCAGGTGAAAGAACATTTTCAATCTGAAATCAGTGTATTACTAAAAGAAAAAGCAAGATTTTCTGTTACTTTTGACGAGTGGACATCATTGCGTAATCGGCGGTATATCAATGTGTGCATTTTTGTAAATTCTGGAAATGAGATTCGTGTTTGGAATTTGGGTCTCGTACGAATTGCTAAAAACTGTACAGCAGAACAATGTCGTGATTATGTTGAAGCACGACTAAAGGAATTTAAACTGTCATTTTTTCTACTATTGTTGCAATGACTACTGATGGAGCCCGAGTAATGGAAAAACTGGGGAGAATATTACCAATAATTCCACAACTGTGTTTAGTGCATGGTGTTCAGCTAGCAATTTTGGATGTGCTTTACAAATTGCAAACAGAAGCAACTGATCATATTGACACTAATAGTGGTAGTGATGCGTCTGATGTTGATGACGATGACGACATGGATGAGGAAAGTGGAACTGAAGCCAATGAAAATGATGAAACATCCTATGTCAATCTCAGCTTGAGTAGTGCTGAATTGTCAAGTGTAATTCGAAATGTTAGGAAAATTGTGAACTTATTTCGTAGATCTCCAGTAAAAAATGCTCAGCTCCAGGCATATGTTAAGCAAGCTTTTAAATCAGAAATGTCTTTAAAACTTGACAGCAAAACTCGTTGGAGTAGTTTGTATGATATGCTGGAACGGTTCAGTCTTTTTAAAAAACTGTATTCTTCTCGCGCAAAAAGCTTTAATCGATGTAAATTCAGATATCACACTAACAGAATCAGAGTTTGCTGAAATTAAGGTTGTTTGTAATGTTTTAGGGCCAATAAAATTGTCGGTCGAAGCTCTGTGTAGAAGAGAAAGTAATTTAATGATTGCTGATACGATTTTAAAGCTTTGTTTGGAGAAGTTAAAGAATTTGTCATTACCATTAGGAATAGCAAATCGTATGATAGAATCTTTGACCAACCGAATTAAGGAAAGAAGAACAATTGTTTCGGGAGTTTTACAGTATTTATATAATGGTCAAATTTTAAAAGATGTAGCTCATAACGGATTATTTTCAACCCCACCCAAAAGTAGAATTTTGAATTTTTTGGTAGATTTAGTGTCGCGACTTAACAAGGTTGAAAATCAAAATGAAACTTTTTTAAATGAGGATGGGAATGGGGATATTGAGAATGAGAATGGAAGCGATGATTGCATTAGTGATGCTGATGATGAGAATTCAAAATCTTTTAAAGAACAGTTAGAAGAAGCCATTTCAAAAACTAAACAATCTGAAACAACAGCAACTTGTTCAACTGAAAAAAAAACATTAACTGATACAATTAGAAAGGAAATAGCAATATTCGAGTCTAGCGGTGGCAAGGGGATAAACTTAACTTTGGTTTTTAATTATTTAATGGGAATACCAAGTACTAGTGTAGAATCTGAAAGAGCATTCTCATCATCTGGTTACTTTGTGACGATCCTTTCTCCAAGGGCATTGTCTAGCGACAGTGACCGCGAGGAGAGGGCATTTACACACAGAATCTGGCCGAGATAAGGTGTGCACTAAACGTGGGAAAATTGCAACACGAACTATGAATAAAAGGGAGACCTGATTCTCAAATCATGACAATATTTAATATGAACATTAACAAATAACATTAAATATACCGAGGAACATATATATATAATAATAATCAGTATGAATATGTATGAACATTAGGGGCTACTTATACAATATAATAACTAATACAAATATACGAGACTTCTAGCTTCCGTTCCTGGTATCCTAAGTGGTTCTAAAGGAAAGGGAATCCATCAATCCGTCTGACGGTTGACTTTCTTAGTCGTCACAAGGTTTGGGCTGACCGAGTCGGGTGACACGGTTCCCAGACAGACAACAGCCGAGGATACGGTGATTTCACCGTATCACTCGATAATGAGACATAACGATACTATAAATACCGGAGAATGAGCGTAGATGAGTGTTACTTGGCGATCAGCATCGCCTAAGTCGAAGATCGACGTTCCGCATCGTAACATGCGTTCAGGAATCATTATTACAACCGAGAGTAGAATGGTCAATAACTGTCAAGTCCCACTAAAACCACTCGCCAATGTGTCAATATATGTCCTTAGGTTGAAATGTATATTCGCGGTACATAGGCTTCCGTGACATAAATGCCACGACTACTACGGTCTTTACGGTTTTGCACCAGCCGGCTCGTAGCAACAAAGCTTTTTGTACCACATAAATGCAAGTAACTGTCAGCAACATATAAATATATCTTTAAGTAACTTTAGGGGCGTGGAACTGAGCTCTGCAAGCTCTTATATAGTGGACACTCCATAGGAGGTCGGACTGTGTCCAATGGGACCGCAGTACGACTCATGGAAAGGTCCACTATGGGGAGAAATGGGTCACAGGTGTGATCAATTTCCCCTCTACATACCGACGAGAATAAGTATCGTGGTCAACAGACCACAGTAAATGCCTATCTCCAGATAACTTCCCATGTTAGGATGATTATATATAATATTATCATCCATCATAAGTCATAATACGAACACACTTATGAAATATTTACTGGTCAAATATTGTTAAGCTAAACATGAAACCAAAACTAGGCAACATAAATAGACTTTATTTGAATATGGCGAGACATAATAGTCCGCGCCATCTAGTGATAGAATAATAAGGTAATTGCCGAGATTCGACCGTCAACTTTTGCAACAAACTTAAATCACAATATAGTGATAATACTTTGAATAGTTTGTGTTTATTAAGAGCCTATTTTCAAAAGCTTAAGGAATAGGAATAACTAAAAAGCTTATTATTATTTCAATTTTCAATATTTTCAATCTACATAAAACATGTGTATTATAATTTTTTTGGTGTTTTATTATTTTTAAATCATAAAAAAATGATTTTTAAGTTTATATTTTCTGTTTTATTTTATTTTATTATATTTTATATTTTTTGAAATCCATTTTTAACTTTAAGTTTAAATTGAAATAAAGTATTTAAGTTTTGATTTTACATAAATTATCATTAAATAAAAATTTATATTTAAATTAAACAATCGGGGAATTTCCCGGGGAATCCCGGGGGAAAAAAATTTTTCCCGATTCCCCGGGGAAGAAAAAAGTACGGGGAATTTCGACCCCTAATCAGGCTTCATCGGGACAATCAAAGGGGCTGGGAGCAGTGGCCAAGAACAGGTGTTGCTAGCTTAATACCCTGCCTGGCCCTCATGTCCCTTAGCCTACTCCCCTAATCCCCGTGGTGGCCGATAGGTCACTTCCCGGGATTATCTCATCCTTGCTGCTGTCTACAGTAGTGGTGGTTGGGCTATGGGGCCATAAAGTAGTGGTCAGTTTCGGTATCATAACTTAGTGTGGTAATCCGACACAAAGGTACCGTACTAGGAACGGTGTGAAACAAGCAACACTGTTACTCACCAAATGATTGGGCTCAACTGGTAGGGCATTTAAAAAGCCAATAGATTTGTTAGCAAATTGAGAAGTAATTACATTTAATTAAGAATTTATAAATAATTTTCATTTCACCGTTAAACCATACAAATCTCATTTTCCCCATTCCAAATCATAAAATCCATTGAAAATTTTAAGATTTTATTACAAATCTTCTGTTTTCACCATTCAGACTGTAAAAATCCGATTGAAATTCGGGATCGAAAAACGTCAAAAAATTGGATTTTCTTAATTAGTTTTAAAAAACTAATAACACCTCTTTAAAATGAGTCTAGTTATGCAATTTTTGGCCAAAATTTTAAATATTTTAATTTTTTGGATGATTTTTGTAATTTTTTTTGACACGGGACAAAACCTGGCGGCGGAATCTAACACTAAATGCCACATGTTTGCGTCCGGAAAAACGCAATAAATAAACAGGTTTCTTTGATCCAAATGCCAAAAACAAACTATGTAGAAATGTTCAGCATCAAATTATCCATCTTTTGATGTCCAGAACATTTGTTTTAATCATGTATTTATCTCAAACCATATTTTTTTGATTGAAAACACAAATCAGGCGCCATTTGCAATAATGATGTCATTGCCTAAAATAATTTTTTTTAAATGCCACCTACCAGCGGAATTCAGAAATAACCGCAACAGTTGTTTTTCTTACTTTTTTAATTTTAAAACCATTAAATAAATTTTGAAAAGTAGCCATCCCTGACCTCCTAATCAGGGCTATCTTCTACAATTTTTAGTTTTGCTGTATACATTAAATTACCTGATTCTATAGACACGTTCACACATACACGGGATCAAAGGAAGTGGAATCTATAGGACTCCGCTGCGCTTCGCCCAATTACATTATTAAACTAATGTTACCGTTGAGAGCGCATCAAAATTGTCACCATATGCCTTTTTACAAATTTCATCCCTCGTCATAATTGGCACATCAGGTTCAATTGGAAGCTGTGGGTGAGGTGAATCGAATAGACAAGATGCATTATCA
The DNA here is from genome assembly GCA_000239455.1 of Strigamia maritima. NCBI lineage: Eukaryota > Metazoa > Arthropoda > Chilopoda > Geophilomorpha > Linotaeniidae > Strigamia > Strigamia maritima. The sequence continues at coordinate 26,775 of AFFK01022209.1, read as the reverse complement.
GTCCTGTTAAAATTAATAATTTTAATAATTTTAATAATTAATAATTATTAAAAAATATTATTAATTGTATATATATAACGTGTATTACTTGAGATGGTTCTTAATTTGTTCCACACTCGAATTACAAAATAATTTGGTGCTTACACTGATGGGTTGAATCATTGGTGACATTATTCCATGGTCGTCACATTTTGCAGGGTCATCGTGCCCTGAACTTAATCTGAAGTTAAGTTTCAATCATTTTTTCAAGGAAAAATAATATAAATTTAAAAAAAAAATTACAAATGTCCAATTTCATGAGTAGCTATTATGGATGCGTAATAGGTTGGAGCATAGAAATCTTCAACTACACAAATACTATATTTTGCTTTCTCTGTTGCATCTTCAGCACAAATTCCTCCTGTGGGTGCTACTCCAAGAGTAGCTGAATTGACCTTAAAAATGCCATCTTTAAAAGATAAATCCAAACTACCAGTATATAAAAAAACAAATGTAAGAAATATTAATTATCATAATTCTCGGGGCAGGAAATGTGTTTACCCAGTATGCAGAACAGCAACATCATATTGTGGGAATTTATTATTTTTTTGTGTGTAAATCCATTTAGCGAAATTCGTAATAAATCCAACATCATCTGGTTTATTTGGTGCTAAAAATACATCACTCATCCATGACATCTCCTAAAGAAAAAAAATCTGTAGATTATTTCCTCCATTTACCCATTCTAGATAACAATTCGTGCACGAAACTAAGAAGTGAACTTTTTTGCATTGCACTATGCCCATTCAAAAACTCAAGCACGACTCGTGCCACGACTCATAACACGAGATTTTCGTGCTACCTTGGTCATGCCCTCGTATTATAGGTGTAACGCGAGTCACATGACCAATATGGCACGTCGTGTTATGAGTCGTGGCACGAGTCGTGCTGGAGTTTTTGAATGGGCCTACTAAAAGTATATGTTGTGGTATCTTAATTTAATCATCTATAAAAATAGTCGAGCCGAGTTGAAAAAACATTGTTTCATAACCAAAAAATGTCCGCAACAATACAAAAACCCAAATGTAAATAATTTTTTAAAATATTTTACAAGCGTTTTCATTTGTTAACAATGGCGTGCACATTTTTGGACTACAAAACAATGATTTTTCTACTTAGCTCAACTAAAGGATTAAAATAAGATACCACAATATAATATTTCAGTACAATGCATAGGCCATTAACCAATAGGAGTTTCATGCGCGAATTGTTAGATAGCGTTTAGAGTATTTACACTTAATACAATAACTCCGGATAATGTAAATCGTATTTGTGGATTTGAAAACATTTTATATTTGTTTTGTACCTAGGAAAATTACATTAAGTTATTTTAATTTAAATATTGTTTCATTATCTTACATTGTTCCAAAATATGCCCAAGTATTTTTTAACTGAAGCTTTCTTTTCAACTAGACTGTTGTGAACAGTTTGATCAAGAAAAACTAGTGTTTCAACAGTCGCTAAGTCATGCTGCAGTTTCTTTTTGCCGAGAGTGGATTTAGACGATGATGCTGCAATAAATATTCATAATTATTAAAAGCATATTTAATGTCTTGACTGTTACTTTTGATATTGATATTATAAGTTTGGTCAATTTGGCCTTCCGGTTTTGGTTTTAAACTTTTAGTTGCTGTGTGTCGTCCTTGGGAATTACTAATCACGAATGTATCATCCACATAACCATCCTTAAAAGAAATAATTTAACATATTATAACAAAGTGGGATTGTCATGGTTAGTTAGGTATCAATATGTAGCTATTATGATAAATTAAACTACTATTATAGACAAGCGACTAGGGAGAGCAGTCATCACTTCTCCTGATTGGCTCCCCACAATGATGTTTATCGCTTAGGTTTGCCGAGCCATTACTTGGTTCAACTTATCGCTTAGGTTTGCCTAGCCATTGTCTGTTTGAACACATATGGCATATTTATTTAATTAATCCAGTTATGTGACGTTCCTCGTATCCAGAACATGCGCCGCACGCCTCTAGTACACATTCTGTCACTAGATGGCGCTGACCAGCAATAGAGAGCGTCTGCTCGTATTACCAGCAGACGACAAACACCATTAATATGATGTACCGTCTGACAACAGTACAGACCCATAATTAATTGGTCAAGTAATATAATTACCTGACCCACTTCCGCTGACCCCTTCAAGAAAGGAGAGAGTCCTTCGGACTCACTCCTCGCAGGGAAGTCCTTCGACTCCCTTGACCTTAAGAAATCCCTCATTGGTGTGCATACTAAGTGTGATGCACTCTGAGTGGTCGAGTGACCACCCCACCGTCCAAGCAGGTATATAGGGTGCTGCAAACCCTTGCAGCACCGCTCTTGACTTGATTTGATATATTTTGACTATGTTTGACATGACTTGAGTGCACCTTGGATAGACACCCGTGGGCCACAACCATACTTGTGGCAATATTGGGGTATGGCTTGACCATACCAGGCAGAAGTTTGCTGACTTCCCGCCACCCATGTCCCGTGTGGGAACTCTATTGTATTTTCCTGCTTGTGACTATTAGTGGGCCCTTCTAGAGAGCGCCTGCCTGGCCTACTTGTCAGCTTCTGGCCGTCCTAGGGCCAAATGTTGACTGCCTTATGTTTCGTGCTGTGCACAAACACTTTTTTCCTTTCTCCAACTGCTCGCTCCCTGTCATTCAAACTTGGTCCCGCTCGGCCAATGTGCTGAGAGGACACCCTTCTTCACCCAATGGGGCAATGGTTCTATTTAATACCAGATTTATTACAGATAGTGACAGCAACTAGTGGAGTAGCGACACTCCCACGGACCAGATGAAACTTAGGACCGGGAAAACTTAGAAACGGCGCATAAAACCTTGAGTATTATGTTTTCTTTACTTTTTGTGAGTGGCCTTTTTGCCTTAGGCACGTGCCACCCACCCTTTGTTATGGTCAGGCTGACCTTCGACTGCTGTTATGACTAGGGCTAAAAGCTGTGCGGCTCTTATATTGTAAGCGTCTTTATTTCTGTGGTTTAATGTCCTCTCTTTATTCCGCTTGAATAAAGACTATGTTATGTGTTGAGAAATTACTGTCTCCTTTAATTTCACTTATTTGTGTAGTCATATATACTTGTGCATGGGAACGAAGTCATTGCCCAGTGGGTGGCTGAGTAGCCTACCCAGTTGTTGAGTTTGGTTGGACGCCATCTTGGTTAAGTTGGCTCCATGGCAACCATGTCGCACCATTGTTTTAGACCGTCACAGTTAAGGTTAGGTTAGCCTGCCGCAGGCGTTAGGAATAATCTTGCAAAGCTGCGCGTAAGTTTTTAGGTTTTTAGAGAACACTAATCAGTAAGGTTTTTCCCGCCTAGTCTTGAGTTTTTTTTAGGTTAGGTTGAGAATGAAACACAAGTCCACGCACATGCGCATTAGACTCGGCCATTTAGGAGAGATGATGACTGCTCTCCCTAGTCGCTCGTCTATTATAGTCGTTGCTCGCTAACGTGATGCCTAAATTGAACTGCTCATCGCCAACTGCGCACAACAATCGCATGCTACATCCAAATATAGTCCGCTGTCATTGTTGTAAAGCAGACAATAGCAAACACAAGAACTTAATTATTGTTATTTTTTATAACGTTTTCATTTAAAATACAAAAAAATTACGGTCTTGTATGATTATTATGGTTTGATTTACAACAACGAGCAGGGACTATGTTTTGCGTAGCAAGCACCAGCATTCACGTAAAGTGTGATTGTTGTGCGCAGATAGCAATGCGCAGTTTAATTTAAGCATTGCGTCGACTGTAGCAGTGACTTGTCAAAAATGACGGTTCTTTTTCAGTCGCCCTCGTGAATCATCAAATGCGTTTGTTTGTATCACTAGCTGCATTCCAATTTTCCAGTTTCCAATTTCCTCCAAAACAAACATTTTTTCACACAAGGCCAATCAACAGTTTCTTAACCCCGAGAAACATCGAGTAACCAAGTTAGTATATTAATTTATTTTATAATTAAATGAGTTTTAACTTACTAATTCAATTTTCCCATTTTTCTGCTGAATATAAAATGATCCTCTTCCATGCTCATCAGTGTAAAAAAAGCCTCCAAGACGTCCAGAGTCCTACAAAAGACAATTATTATTAAAATATATGCAGTAAAATCAGTATAAAGAATAAATTTTCCCTAACCTGCAAAGTTTGATAGTCCTCAGGGTCATTCTTTTCATGTTTGCTTTGTAAGATTTGAAATTTGGATGAAAAAATTGAATTTGCAGGATTGAGTTTGAAGGAGTAAGATTTTCCAAACATTGAAAACTGGAGCAGGTTTAAATCATATTTTGAATTAGACAGTTTAGCCATTTTTAACTCTTCGACTGTGCTTTCTTCCTTTTTGTCAATCTGTCGTGATATCTAAAACACAGTAAAATTGACATAAATTTGGTAAAATTGTTTAAATACTAGTAAATTATTAGATTTTTTTACGAAATAAGGGCTGCATTGATTACACAGGACCAGCAGTGAACAGATGATGAGGAGAGATCGAACTGACATCTTTTCCGGATTATACAGAGTCACTGAAATATAAACTAGAACTCCACTTTCAGACTTATATAGTCTATTTCCATCTTACTATTTTTTACTATTTTTTTTTCCATTTTACATCCTTTTTCACCGTGCAGATAAGATATAACTTGTTTTCAAAATTAAAATTATGAGCAAAATATATCTATTTACATAACAATTTATATTTTTTGAAAGGATGTACATAATACAAACAAACAAAATTTTTGTTATTGTAATATGACAAAATATTAATTAAAAATATTTTTTATATGAGAATCTAACTTGTAAAAACTATCGACGAGAGCGTACGCGTGGATTCGTTGAATTCGAATTTCTGGTCGAATCTCATTGGCGAGCCTATTGTTTTGATTATTTAGCACCATGAAAAATATCCGAAAATAAATTTGTTTTATCCACTTCTGTAACAATTAGCCGTCAGAGCGAGCCACTCCACCCCAATCCCAAAATGGCAATAGCGTAATGTTTCACGGGATTCCCCAAAATTCCGCGAGATTTTACGAGTTTCCGCAAGATTTTGCGAGATTTCACGAGATTTCGCGAGATTTCACGAGATTTCACCGATTTACATTCGCTCGGATATTTCGTTAAAATTTCGTGAATCTCTCAGAATCTCTCAGAATATCGTGGAATCTCTCAGAATCTCGTGGAATCTCTCAGAATCTCGTGGAATCTCTCAGAATCTCGTGGAATCTCTCAGAATCTCGTGGAATCTTTCAGAATCTCGTGGAATTTCTCAGAATCTCGTGGAATCTCAGAATCTCGTGAAATCTTGTGGAATCCCGTGAAATCTTGCGGAATCCTGTAAAATATCGCGGAATCTCGTGGAGTTCCATGAAATCTATTGGAATCTTGCAAAATCTCGTAAAATCCTTTGAGAAATATAGATATAGATTTGTTGTTGTTGTAGTTTTTCTCGTTAGATTCTCTTCCCGAATACCACTCGCGCTAGTGATTGTCGAAACAGCTTGCAACCATTCATTTTCTTACTCATTGGTAAAACCACTCGTGCATCTAAAAATTGCTACCAGAGTAAAAAATTCATTTCGACAATCACATTAGCATTTGTGGTATTACAAGTGATAATTATTAACAGTTTTTCATTAATTTATATTTTTACCATCAAACACCAATTTTTAATTGCAATGTAAGCTATGATTTGGATAGTTCTTGGATATAACCAAATGCAGCAGCAAATTTAATGATGGATAAACAGAAATGCTTCATAATGATTTGTTGTTGCAAAGTTTGCCACATATTCATGATTTAGTAATATTTTTATAAAGTTTTTGATAACAAAGATAGAATGCAAATCGATAATTTATTGCGTATATTAATACATTATGAATATTGTTTGTTTAACTATTTATGGTTTACAGCACATGGGCAATTATTAACATTCGAATTAATACCATTAACACCAACTAAACCAAATGGACTTTTGAAGTTTAAGAGAATGCTGAGAAGTGTTTGCAGAACTCCCTTTTCATTGTCATCTACATTTCCAGTGGTCAGCTTATTGTCAATTTCATCTATGAAGCCATTTATTTTTGGTAAAACATTGGTTAGCTATATAAATAAAAATAAAAATATGAATAAATAATGTTTCATATGAAATTTTAGTTACTCAAACTTACTGCTGTTTTCAGATCTCCTTCAGAGTTAAATTTGGTTGAATGAAGTTTCAATATTATATTGTTAATATCTTCCTTAAATTCTTCAAAATCTGTGTTGTCTGGGATATTTGGATTTTTAGATAAATTTTCTATGGTGAAAGTAATATGATTCAGCAAGGAATTAATCAAATTAACCCCAATTGAAGTTTGTGGGGAAGTTTGAAATCCTTGGTCAATTCTAATAGTGTTTCCATCAGTTGCAACACTGCCTGAGGTACTGCTAGTTACTCTGCTTCTTTCTGATGTTGTCCTGAATGATCTTGGGGTTGTCCTTCCTGATGAACTACCAGTGTCTCTTTGGGTGGTTCTGATCCAGCCTTGTGTGTGTCCACCTCCTCTCTGAGTGGTCCTAATTCCTTCTGGTGTAGTTCTGCTTCCTTCATCAGTATTACCATTCTCTTCAAGAACAATGCCAATGCCTGGGATGCTGAGTTTGGACAATGGTTTGATCAAATTTGAAAAAACTGTGAGAATACTCTGTAGGAGAGTCTTTTCCATTCCCTTGACACCAGATCTCAGCAACATTCTAATATCTTGGATCATATTGTTGATAACAACAATAGCTCTGGAAAACTAGAAATTAAAATTATTTATAAAAATTATTTTGTTAGTAGTATCTGATGCAATCTTACTGCCTCTTTTAATTCCTGCTCAGTCTTGAATTTGATTCCACCAAGAATGGCCAAGATTTGCTTGAAATTTTTGTTAATAAATTCAATATGTGATTTATCTCTAATCAGTGGATTCTTTAAGAACATTTTTAATGATAGTGATATTCCATCAAAAAATGTGTTAATTGAATTAACTGCAGCTGTAATTTGTGGAGATGCATCAAAGCCAAATTGAATATGTGGAGACAATACTCCTTTTGGACCTTTGATCACAATACCAGGGATTTTAAGATCACCAAACTCTTCACCTATGTGTGAGAAATAACCAAGAATATTTCCTACAACATTTTTTGCTTCTCCTTCAACTGTATTGAAAAAACTGCCAATTTCACTTGCTACTTCAGTGATCTGAGATGCAGCACTGGAAAGCTAAATATTAATAAAAACACATCATTAAAAAAGAGAAATAAATTGAGTTTAATTTCAATTTTACTGCTTTTTTCAGTTGTTCTTCAGTCTCAAATGCAGTTTCAGTAAGGAGTTTTATAATCAGTCTAATGCTCTTCTGGATAGATTCAAGTTTACTTTTGTCTTTGATATTTGGCAGCTTCAGTAGTCCTTGGAAGGCAAGTGTAATTTGATCCAGGTAAGTTTGAATCAAATTGACAGTACCAGTCAATTGTGGAGATGCTTGGAAATTCAGTCTGATTTTAGGCACAGTGATATCACCATTCAAATCAATATCACTAGTTTGGAAACATTTATCCAAATTGTTGAAAAGTGTTATGTAAGAGTCAATACCACTGACACCATCTCTTTTCAATTTATCAGCCAATGACAGTACAATTTTAAAATCTCCTGTGAGCTTTTCAATCTGAAAAAATTAGAGTAGGTAATCTATTTTTCTGTTACAATAACATGAAATATAACTTACTGCAACTTTCAAGTCTTCTGGAGTTTTAAATGTTGCATCTTTTAATAAATTTATAATTTTGTCAAAAGTTGTTACAAGTTTGTTGACATCATCTTTGTTGGCTGTGCCACTACTTTGGAGTTCTTGTAAATATGGATAAAATTTTGCAATTGCTTCCATCAAATAAGAAAATGATGTATTCATAGATGAGGATAATGGAAAACCAAATGTAATATGCAAAGTTATGTCTTTTGAACCGGTTTCACCAATTTTGCCAATTTGGTTGAAATCAATTTTTCCAATTGATTCAGTCAAACCACCAAGTTGTTTGATAATAGTATTTAAGGTGGTTTTTCCCATTAGATCCAAACTGCCTGCCAATTTATTTGCATTTACTGTTATATCATTGATATAGTCATTTGCTTTGCCCAGCTGAAAAAGTTATACAAAAGAGTATTTTGATAAAACCACTTAAAGTTCATTACTCTTTCTTTTACTTACTGCTACTTTTAGTTCCATTGGTGTTTTGAAATTGACTTCACTGAAGAGTTCACTAATGTGATTAAAAGCATTGATAATGGTTTCCACACTTGCCTTATCTGTAACTAAATTGTTACTTTGCAAAGAATGCAAAAATGGAGTCAACATTTTGGATAATAGTGTGAATTGATGAAAAACCATGGTGACTGAAGAAGGAATGGCAAAATCAAAGTGAACCTGGTGATGGTCATGGTCATGGTGGTGGTGGTGATGGCCGTCATGTTCTTCACTGCTATGGCTGTTTTCTTCACTGCTGTGGCTATTGTCATCACTGCTGTGACTATTGCCTTCACTGCTGTGACTATTGCCTTCACTGCTGTGACTATTTTCTTTATTGTCATGGTCATGGTGATGATGTTTATGGTCATTGTCATGGCCAATAGTAATCCCACCATTGACACTACCAGGAAACAATGTATTCATTAGATCTTTCTTCTTGAGATTAATTTTTGCAGCATTTGCTTTGCTGTCAACATTAATAATGCAAAGCACATAAAAAAACACTAGTGCTGCCTTAAGACAGACACTTTCTGTGGAAAATACTTTCATCTGAAATTGTGAAAAGCAAAAAATAAATGAATTAAACATTAAACAAATATTTTTTACACACACAAGAGATAGAGTTATTACATACCTTATTGGTAGGAAATGAAAGAATACATCTACCTGAAATAAGCTGAACCTTATATACCTATTTTTTGCTCAATTTCCTAACTTCTTTTTTTTTGTCAAACTGTATAAAGTTATTGATGTAAAAGTTTAGTTAACATATAATACCTATCTATCATTTGGAGAATAATTAATTGAAAGAGATTCCAATAGAGTAGAAACGAATATTAAACTGGTTTTATAATCCATTATGTTATTTCAATGCTTGTCAAGTAATAAATATTAGTCAATAAAAAATACATCGAAAATACATCAAAAATGCATTTACGGTAATAAAAAGGAAACGAATAGAATAAATTTCAGATTTTTTTTAAAAAGAATTTTTGACTGACAAATGCTAACTCTTACTTATATAACTTTACATTTAAAATGATATGAAAAATATTATTAATCTGAAACCATCCACTAAAATCTTCCAGGGTCCAAATTGTGAAATTTTTAAGCAATAGTGTGATGACAAAATTGTAAGTTGCAGATATATAAGTGTTTTATTAGTTTATCTAATCTCTGTTTTTCAAAAGTTTTTTTACTGCTGATTAGTAATTGTTTCTTCATTATTTTAATTATTTTTTTGGAGTGAGGTTCAATATTGAAACATTTAACATTTATATTTATGAATTGTAATGAAAGTCAGATCTGACATTTCTGTAGGGATTAAAATCTTGAAGTAGAAGCAAAACTTCAGTTTATTCATATTGACAGTAAATAGGCATACTCCTATAGTGTTTTTTAAAACACTTAAAATAGTTAAAGTTGTTTGTAATTGTAACATTGAATTTTATTTAAAATTTCACACCAAAGGTCACCCACCCTATACTGATCCACCTAAACATTCACCCTCAGAGAATTGACTAAAGAAAAATTCCTTGAAATTGATGAAAGGACAAGTCTGAGTCATACCTCAGATAATGTCCCATTTCTCAGAATTTAACATTTGCTACAGATTGTTGCTAATCCCAGAAAGAAGCATCAAAGGATTAAGAAAGACAGTTCACAAACTTTGTCGATGATATCAATGATATAACAGTAAATGCAAGACGTATTCCACTCGTCTCCAACTTTATTTTTGTTGCTGCAAGTTGTTGCAGCATGCATTTTCCTATGAACCCTTTTGTTGTAAAGCGCTCTTCTGTCTTCGACGCAACTAACTAAACTCTATCTAACAATTCCATTGGTTAATGGCCTTTGCATTGTGCTGAAAGTATACACTGTGATATCTTATTCTAATCCTCTAGTTGAGCGAAGTTGAAAAAATCATTGCTTTGTAGTCCAAAAATGCCATTGTTAACAAACGAAAACGCTTGTAAAATATTTTTAACCCTCAGACGCCTAACATTTTGGATCAACGCAAAGACCTATTAGTTGTGTCAATTGACAGGATTTAAATACTCTGGGTTGAAGCGCTTTAGTGCTGTTACCATGGTTACCATGGTTTCACCACCTGACACTAGATGTCACTGATTGTAAAAAATCAAGACACTCGGTCAAAAAATGATCATTTGAACAGCATGCAAGATGTGTTTAATCATTTATTTATAATAATTGTGTACATTAACTTAATTTTAACTCCAATTACTGCAATTAATTGCAATTGATATGAAATGTAAACTGAACATGCGCCGACTGCTTTCTTTATTCTCTACTTTGCATATACTAGTAGGTGGCATTGTATTTTAATAGCGCTCTCACTAAAGAGAAAAAAAGCAGTGAAAACAGCAAACGTTTTAAGCTGAGATTTTAAGGGGCTCATATTTTCTCTTTACAATAACTTTTTTTTATACCGTAAGTCTGAAAATTACCAAATAAATTGAGTGTATGTAAAACCACTTTTTGAACAGCTCCAGAGAATTTCAGATTTTTTGAAAAATTTTTTGAAAAAAATTTGTATTCAGAACTATTGCCTGTGTCAATTGTCCCATAGGATAGGCTTCTGAGGGTTAAAAAACTAGTAATACAAGTCGACCCCAGGCGCTTGTAGTTAGCTGACCGAGCTTGCAGCATACAATTAACCAAAATTAAACCATTGAAAACATTTTTTTGTTTCTTTTTTCTAAAATAAGAAACATGAAATTTGAAAGAATAAAAAGTCAAATTTCGAATATTTTGAAATAATTAATTATTTTTTTCATATTTCTTTTGGAATTTTTTCAAATTCATTTGAAAATTGACGGTTTTTACCGTAGTAATATTATATTTTGAAAACTTAAAAAAAAAAAAGGTACAAATTTTGAAATTGCGTCACTAATTCAATTCAATTTGCAATTGCCATGCATGAATTGATGACGCAATTTTGTTGTTTATTTGCAACAAAAAAAATACAAATAATAAATAATAACAACACACCAAAATCATGTTGCCAATTCATTCACAGCATCGATTTGAGATTGCCCTGCATGTATTGGTGACATGATTTTGGTGTGTTTATTATTTGTATTTTTTTCATTGCAATATTTCCAATCCACAAAAATTAGTGTTGGATCTTTTTCCAGTTAAAATGCAATTCGGCCTCGAATTCGGTACAATTTGCAATATGACTTCATCCTCTAAATTCGTTTACTGTACGCATACGTGGCGTGACGTTTCAATTTTTTTGTCACATGATGGCGCTATCAGTAAATTCTGTTAAAACTGTTATAACTTAAAAACTACTGGGTAAAACATGCTAAATTTTACAGGATGCCAAGATTGTTTCTGACCTTTGTGCCAAATTTTACGTCAATCGGATGTTAAATTCGATGCAAAATAGGCGTTTACTCAGAAAATCACCCCCCCCCCCCGCGCCATTTGGGCAGGCATATGCGGGTGTGTAAAAGCTTCGCTCGCTCAGCAATTATTTACATCTGAGTTTTTGTATTGTTGCGCATATATTTTGGCTACGAAACAATGATTTTTCGACTCAGCTCGACTAGAGGATTAAAGGTCAAGTGCAGTCAAAAATTTAATTTTTATATACGAGAGGTTCTTAATAATAACATGCATTTCATTGCTTAAAATATTTTATTGACGTATATTTATTATTTTATAACAATTCCAATATTCTGTCTCCACAATGCAAAGCATCATGGTCGAATGACGTTCCCAATCCAGAACTAGTTCTCAGGTTTGGTCGAATTTCAACTCTCTGAGCATGCGCAGAGAGTTATTTTGTTAACAATCGGAACTGGTGACGTTGATAAATGCTTGCTCGACCATGATACATTGCATGACAAACAAGGCGAGCATTGTTTTTGTTATAAAATAATAAATATGCATCAATAAAATATTTTAAACAATGAAATGCATGTTATTATTAAGAATCTCTTCCCATTTAAAAATTAAATTTTTGAATGCACTTGACCTTTAAAATAAGATACCACAATATATACTTTCAGTACAATGCAAAAAGTTCACTTCTCAGTTTCGTGCATGAATTGTTGGATAGAGTTTACAACCGAGTGAAAACGTGGAAGCTGTACAGTACAAGTGCTAAAACAAATCGATGCGCATGAACATCGCTTGCTGTTGCTCTATAATGTTGACGAACAAGATCATTGCAGAAGTAAACAAATGTAATATGTACATAAAACCAAAAAATAAGAATGAATAATGCGTAAATATTGATTTATTCAGTAACACCATGATTTATAATTATTACGGCTTTGCCGCAGAACACGGACAATAATTGGTATGTACATTAATTCCTTTAGCCCCTATTTCCTCAAATGGTCCACTGAGACTTGTGAAGATATTAAGAAGCAGCGAAAGAAAAGTTTTCTCTAAAGCATTTACATCTTTGGAGTTTATGGACTTGTCGATGCGAGAGATGATGTCATTAATATTACTCGTTTGACTGGTAAGCTAGAGAAAAAAATAATAATATAAGTAAAGATTCAAAATATTCTATAATTTTCCAACCAAGACATACTTTGGTTTTCAGATCTGATTCACTATTGTATTTAGTTTTCGAAAGACTAGATCTCAATTTCTGAATGCTCGTTTCAATATCTTTTAAATTTGTTTTGTCTTTATCATCTGAATTCTTCAGTAAGGTATCGAAAAGGTCTGTTGTTTGTTCCAGCAAAATATTAATCGCATCTACGTAAGCTTCAATTTCTGAAGATGCCTTGAAGTTTAGTTTGATTTCTCCATAATCATCGTTATCTTCTTGTCCATTGATACCACTGACATCGAGTTTACTATATGGTTTGGCCAAAAGAACAAAGCGACTGAGAATGAGTTTAAGAATGTATAGATCTCTGCCTGTGATTTTCCCAGACTTAATCAACTTCCGGAGGTCATCAATTACATTATTGATTGGAGATACTGATTTAGTAAGCTGAAAATAAAATTAGAAAATTAACTGAAATTGATTGGAAATTATAAATTACCGTATTTTGTCGAATAAGGGCCGCGGCCTTTATTACAAAATCCAGCCGCACTCCCCGGCGTCTATATAGTTTTGCTTAGCTAAACGTAACTTTTTAAGTTGCGTTTAGCTATGCTAAAGTGTTTAATACGTTTAGCTAAGCAAACGTATTAAAACCTGCGCTTAATTCAAACTACAGCCCGGGGGTGCGGCCGTAATTCGAGGGCGGCCCTTATTCGATAAAATACGGTAAGAAAATTGAAATATTACAACATAATGAGAGATGTCAAAAAAACAATTAGCTTCGAGCCTCTACAATATTCAGAAGCAGACATATTGTTTTTCACACATATTTCACAATGTTGGAATAATTTATTGTAACATTTTTTTTTTTTTTTTAGGTAAGAAATATTTTAACTTACCCCAGATTTTAAGTCTATCAGAGAGGTATAGCTAATTTCCAGATTTTTTCTTATCGATTGAATACTTTTGACCAAATCTTGAACTTCTTTATTGTTTTTTAAAACTGGATTATTCAGTAAACTTTGCAGGTAGATGTTAATTTTTGAGAAGCCGAAATTAATTAGATAAACAGAGCGTTTTGTTTCGGAAGATACATTGAAATTTAGTTCAATTTTGTTATTTCCTTTTACTGTTACTGGTTTGATTCCTGGAGCACCGAGATCACTAAACGGTTTGGCCAAATTACCCAAATATTGAAGAAGAATTTTGAGATAATTCAATGAGTCTCCTTTAAACTCTCCTGTTTCTATCAAGTCTTCAAGTTTGTCTATTACTCCGTTGAAGTTTGGCACTTCTGTCGTAAGCTAAAATAACATATCTTGAATTAATCATTTGTCATTAGACTACATTGAACATCCTGTAGATGGGCCTTCCCAAGGGTGTCCCGTCTACAGAATGTTCCCTGCATATCAATGTAAAATATTTTTTATAGTTACCGCTGTTTTCAATTCTACGTCAGAATTAAAAGTCTTTCCAAGGTTTGTAAATATCTTTTTAATATTTTGAATGATCTCTGTGACTTGCTTGTTATCTTTCAAATCTTTGTTAGCTGCTATTTCGTCCAAATCATCAGAAATAGCGTTTAGTCTAACGTGAACCAACTCAACATTTCTTTTTGTTTCGACTGTTGTGTTGAATGAAATTCCAAAGCCAACATCTCCTTCTACTGATATGATTCCAGAGGCACCGAGATCACTAAACGGTTTAGCCAAATTAGCCAAATATCGAAGAAGAATTTTGAGATAATTCAGTGAATCTCTTTTAAACCCTCCTGTTTTTATCAAGTTTTCAAGTTTGTCTATTACTCCGTTGAAGTTTGGCACTTCTGTCTTAAGCTAAAATAACATATTTTGAATTATTAATTATTTGTCATTAAACTATAGTGAACATCCTGTGATGGGCCAGCCCTGTAGACAAGACACTTCTTGGCCGTCCCGTCTACAGGATGTTCCCCTCATGAAAATGGACCTGCAGCATTTTGCAGCATTTGCAGACAATTTGCTGCTTTGCATAGGAAGACTTCAAAATTTGTCTGTTCAATATACTTGCTAGTGATGTATGAGATAACCATTTGCAGATCTGCCACTTTTAGTTGGCAGAACCAATTGTTGCAAAAAACTGCACACCATTTCCATAAAGGCTGTATATCAATGTAAAATATTTTTTATAGTTACCGCTGTTTTCAGTTCTACGTCAGAAGTAAAAGTCTTTCCAAGGTTTGTAAATATCTTTTTAATATTTTGAATGATCTCTGTGACTTGCTTGTTATCTTTCAAATCTTTGTTAGCTGCTATTTTGTCCAAATCATCAGAAATAGCGTTTAGTCTAACGTGAACCAACTCAACATTTCTTTGTGTTTCGACTGTTGTGTTGAATGAAATTCCAAAGCCAACATCTCCTCCTGATTTGATTCCAGAGGCACCGAGATCACTAAACGGTTTGGCCAAATTAGCCAAATATCGAAGAAGAATTTTGAGATAATTCAGTGAATCTCCTTTAAACCCTCCTGTTTTTATCAAGTTTTCAAGTTTATCTATTACTCCATTGAAGTTTTGCACTTCTGCTTTAAGCTAAAATAACATATTTTGGATTAATCATTTATCATTATACTACATTGAACATTCTATAGATGGGCCGTCCTGCAGACAAGACACTTTTTGGCTGGCCGGCTACAGGATGTTCTCCCTCATGAAAATGGACCTGCAGCATTTTGCAGCATTTGCAGACAATTTGCTGCAAACATTTCATAATTTTACTGCAAATATCTGCAAATGAGGTGTAAATTGATTGCAGTAAATTGTTTGCAAATTAATAGTTGCATAGGAAAACTTCAAAATTTGTCTGCAATATACTTGCTGGTGATGTATGAAAAAAACCATTTGCATATTCTGTCACTTTTAGTTGGCAGAACCGATTGTTGCAAAAAACTGCACACCATTTCCATAAGGGCTGTATATCAATGTAAAATATTTTTATAGTTACCGCTGTTTTCAGTTCTACGTCAGAAGTAAAAGTCTTTCCAAGGTTTGTAAGTATCTTTTTAATATTTTGAATGATCTCTGTGACTTGCTTGTTATCTTTCAAATCTTTGTTAGCTGCTATTTTGTCCAAATCATCAGAAATAGCGTTTAGTCTAATGTGAACCAACTCAACATTTCTTTTTGTTTCGACTGTTGTGTTGAATGAAATTCCAAAGTCAACATCTCTATTTCCTTGTGTAATTCCAGAAACACCGAGATCAATAAATGGTTCTCTCAAACTTAGCAAATATCGAATAAGAATATTGAGATAGTTCAGTGACTCTCCTTTAAATCCTCCTGTTTTTATCATTTTGTTAAGGTCATCTACTAGTTTGTTAATTATAGGGACATCTTTGAATAGCTAAAAAATAATAAATTAATCTTAAATTAGGTTTTGTTCATCATTATTTACCATTATTGCAAATAGGGAATAGTAATATAGTTTTGACGTAAGCAAGGGTTACTCTCTGTAAGATGGTATAGGGCACAATAGATTTAATAATGGAATAAATTACCAACTTTCTTTCATTACTGAGAAACTTTTCTCATTAGACACTTTGCAATTTTTCGTACAAAATATTATAATACGAAATGATGAAAAAAAAAAATTTAAATATCATTTCGTTTTAATTTTCTTGGTTTATTAATTTCGTAAGGAAATATAAAAAAGATCTCGTACATTATTTTGAAAATACGACTTGATTTGCGCATGCGCAGTGAAAGAACCATCGCCGCCACCACCACTCCCACACCAACACCGTTTTATTCATTATTATATGGAATCAGTTACGAACTTCGTGCCATGAATTCTTGCGTTTGTAAAAAGGTCCCAACCAATCCGATATGGACTATAGCCATGTTTAAATTTACAAATGTTTTTCATTTGAACAAGGTTTTAGTATAGTAGGGATATTCAGATACTACTTCTCACTTTGCATTTCAAAATTTTCGGAAAAAAAAATAAATTAGAAACTAATAAAATTACTTTTATGTTGTGTTCAAAATGAGTATCAATTTTTGTCGCCTAGTGGAGACATAAGATGGGAAAATAGCGAATTGCTATAGAAAAGTGACCAAACTTTGGTTTTGAGTCATTTTTTAAATGACAACTCAATCCTAGATCAGCAAAATCCTAGTTTACATTCAAAAAAGCAGGGCCCTTACAGTTGGTATTATCATTTAGAAAAAATTGTGACATTTTGTAGTTCTTAACTACAACTTGATTTTTTTCTAAATGATTTCTAAATGTTTAGCTCAGGATTTCGTAATATACTAGTAAAAAGCAGGGCCTCTTTTTTAGAAAAAAATTGTGTCAGTTTTTTACTACAACATGACACTTATTTCTAAATGTTTAGCTCAGGATTCCGTGAGCAGGGTACAGGTATTGAATGAGTTAGTGTTGCTATTCATTAAGTCTTAAAAAAAACCACAAAATGCATAGCTTTTAAAGATGTAAATAAGATATATTACAATCTCCAAAAATCCAGATAGATATGTTTGGAGTATTGTAAAAAAAAAATAATTTTAGATTTTTAACTTACAGTTATTTTCAGCTGTCCTTCATTTATGAACACAGTTTTTGTTAGCTCAGTTATTATTTTAGTAATGACCGTTTGTATTTTTTCTATATCGGGCTTGTCTTTAGCATCTGCTCCCTGTAGTAAATTCTTCAAAGTAATGGAAACGTTGCCAAAAATGTTTTCAATTTTCTCTATTCCATCCTTTTGATTTTCTGACATTCGAAATTTAATTTGGATTTTTACAGCAGGAGTGGTAGGACCAGGGCCCACTTCAATGCCATCAACATTAAAATCTTTGAACGCTGCAGTCAGACCAGAAAGTAAGTCAATAATAAATTGGAGGTTTGTTTTTTCAGTGCCATTAAATCGATCCGACTTAATCAATGCAGTGACTTCATTTCCCGCTGAATTGATTTTCTTTACAACATCCTTAAGCTATGAAAAGAAAAGATATATAACATGAGAAACCTTCGAAGCATTGATGAAGGTGGTTTAATAATTAGGCCAACAATTTGGGTGTTTGCACTTCTTGCAGTATACAGTAAACGGGACAAAAGATAATACAGAGATTGCGTACGAAATTTGCACAAATGTATCAACGTAAGTTTTATACGTAGATACGTTGATACATCAGTATAGATCAACGCAACAATTAAAATGTATAATTTTACTTGTTGCGTTGATCTATACATTTTTACAATCAAGTATCAACTTATCTACGTATAAAACGTACATTTATACGTTCATACGTTGATAAGTTTGTACAAATTTTCAGTTAGAAAACAACACGAGAACACATTGAAGTAAAGTTAAGAGTCCCAGGTAGCTTAATGGTAAAGCACCCAACCGGCAATTGGGGGATCTGGGCTCCAATGGAGACTGGGCTCCAATGGAGTCTGGGCAGTTTGTTTTTCACCAAGTACTGTGGTTATGAGAACATTTAAGCCATTGATTTCCAACTTTATGCAAATTTTCAGTTGCGCAAACCCTCTATTGACTGCCATTCGTATGAACGTATTGTTATGCGCAGGCATGTAACAAAGCAATCGGCTTGCTTCAATTTTTTGCAAGCCACCATTTGCAACCAAACTACAAACAGGGCGAGGACGCGGTAGGGACTGCGAACGCTGTAATAAAAGCCGTGGACGTCAAAATAAAGAATCGGCAAATATTCTGGGACCATTCATCAGGTCAAGTGACACCAACAAACATTACATTATTCATTATTCAGTTATAAAATATTGGATGTCATGAACCCTTTAATCGAATTTTTTAAAAAGTATTGTAAAAAAATTAATAAAATATTCTAAATTTTTAACTTACAGTTGTTTCCAGCTGTCCTTCAGTTATGAATGGAGTTTTCGTTAGTTCAGTTATTATTTCAGTAATGACAGTTTGTATTTTTACTATATCTGGTTTGTCTTTGGCATCTGCACCCTGGAGTAAATTCTTCAAGGCAATGGAAATGTTGTCAAAAGTGTTTTCAATTGTCTCTATTCCACCCTTTTGATTTTGTGAGATTTGAAATTTAATTTGGATTGTTACAGCAGGAGTAGTTGGGCCAACTTGTGGATATTGTATCTTTCCAATTGAAGCACTCCAGTCATTCAAGTTTTTGATTAGAGTTTCCAGATCAGCTTTGCTGCTTGCATCTACACTGCTTTCTAGTTTCTTCGCATTGGCCAGTATTCTATTGATTAATACAGTTAATTCAGTCACCTGAAAAATACACAGAATCAAAGATAAATGACTAGTGGATCATTATTCTACATGTAATATATATATACATATATTATTTGTCGTAATACATATCCAATCTTCACAACTTACCACTGTTTTCATTTGGTCTATTGTTTGAAACGTTCCATTGCACAATTTGACAATTTGTCTGACATCTTCTAGGATCGCATCTGTAGTCGTTTTGTCCCCAGTATTTCCACTACTTTCTAATTGTTCAAATAGTTTAACAACACTGTTCAAGACTGTGCCGAGCTCATTTACAAATGATTTTATTGATTCCGTTATAACAAATCCGAATTTAAGATTAATCTCAGCGTTTCCATCTTTATCACAAGACAGGCCTAACTCTTTGCATATCTGTGCATTAGGATCTGTTGGTGACACTCTAATGCCATCAACATTAAAATCTTTGAACGCTGCAGTCAGACCAGAAAGTAAGTTAATAATTAATTGAAGATTTGTTTTTCCAGTGCCAGTAAATCGATCCGACTTTATCAATGCAGTGACTTCATTTCCGGCTGAATTGATTTTCGTCACAACATCCTTAAGCTATGAAAAAAAATTAACATGAGTAACCATTAAAATCATAATCATAATTTTATAATCATGAGGATCATTCATGAAGAATTCTTTGGGCGATTGTGCCTTAAAGAGGCCGTGCATCCTTACACTTACTTGTAAGATAACGTTAACTTGTAAGATAAGTTAACTATACTCTATTTATTATTTCGTGCGCAAAACTCCCATTGGTTAATGACCTATATTGTACTGAAAGTATATATTGTGGCATCTTATTTTAATCCTCTAGTTGATCCGAATCAAAAAATCATTGTTTCATAGCCAAAAAATGTGCGCAACAATACAAAAACCCAAATGTAAATAACTTTTTAAAAATATTTTACAAGCATTTTCATTTGTTAACAATGGCATGCACATTTTTGGACTACAAAACAATGATTTTTCGACTCAGCTCAACTAGAGGATTAAAATAAGATGTCACAATATATACTTTCGATACAATATAGGTTATTAACCAATGGGAGTTTCGCGCACGAAATGATAAATAGAGTATAGGTAAAGACCATTTCGTTTTTAAGAAAGATCTTAAATTATTTTTCTCATTGAAAAATAGTATATTATAGGATTCTTTTAAATATTCAATAATTTCCTTACAATGATTTCTAAATTTTTCTGTAATTTGGTCTATTCTGCACAAAAATAGCCTCTTTGAATACATTTTTGGGGAATACGTCGCATGAGGCAATTTATAACTTGAATTTCAGAACTACTGAATCAACACTGTTACTACTTGCTGCCACCAACCCTACTAATATATGGACTCTCGCCACTTGTATTTGTATATCTATATCTAAACTCTGTAGTTACCCAAATGGGTCCGCTCAAAAATGACCCTTTGGCATTATGCAATAATGGTAGATTTAATTTATATATTAATAGATATATTAATTAAATTATATATAAAAGTTTTAATTTGTCGTTGTAAATACAATATTTTCTATTATTTATTATTATTATTTTTTAGTAATATGTAGTATTATCGAATTATTATTCTGGTGTTATAGTATGTTGGACTGGAAAGGGGGGAGTTTGGAGTACGAGTAGTGCAACAGAATGGAACCAGCTCCCAGCACTTTAGGGGGTTGCCTGGTTTCTACTTGCTTCTACATAGCCATGTTATGCTGGTAGCATGTGAGTCTAACATTCTCAGGCCTGGATCCATTGCTGTGGATCCATTAGTGTGCACTGGCAGGATACTGCACAGGAAAGGAATCAAATGAACTCTCCCTCCTCACTTAATTCTTTAGTCTCATCATTGCTTTCAAACACAGCACACCTCACTGGTCAATATTTAAGGTTGATAGAGGTTAAAGTTTGATTCAGACCACCACAGCTACTGTACTTGTGATTAAGTGACAGCACTCTTACTTGTAAGTAATAGTACATATTGAAATTTAGCTTGCTCTTTCAGCTTTTATATGCCTAACATGGAATTAATTGAGTTTACTCTCAATTTCAATCGTACTTTAATATTTCCTACCACTATAAGTCTCCTCTATCTGATTGATTTATTTCTCGGGAAATTCCTGTTTTGTAATCATTTCAATCCCTAGACAAACTGGATTATTTGGATAGAAGTTTCTGTGTGAGCATTCCAATCGCGCCACAAGTTAAGATAATTAATGTTATTATTAGTGAGAATCTAACTCATAAAAACTATCGACGAGAGCGCACGCACAGATTTGTTTAATTCGAATTTCAGGTCGAAACTCATTGGTCGGCGTGGGCTCACCACAAAATGCTGGGTACCCTACCCAATTGGGTACCCAATTTTGTCCTGGAAAAGTAATCAAAAATCTTTTTTTTAAATTTTCAGATTTTTACAGTAAATTTTTTTTTTAAATTTTCACAGATTTTCACAAATTTTTTTGTTTTTTTAAATTTTTCACGGAACAAATTGATTTTTTTTACGGAACAATTTTTTTTTGCTCGTAATCCTCCAGCTTAAAACCATTTTGCAATAGGCACACATTTCAATTGGCCGACAGATTTTCACTTTTTGATTTTTTTTTCCACTAGTTTGCCTGCAGACACATTTATGGCTTGGTTCAAAACATGGAGCCCCATGTGATCCATGGAGTGCTCCAATTTCAATTTCCAGTTGACGTTTTCTATGTCCTAGACTAACGCTTGCGGCGGGCTGACCTCACCTTACTAAGTAAAGTGGACTGGAGATTGAAATTAGAGCACTCCATGGATTACATGGGGCTCCATGTTTTCTACTAAGCACATATTTATACCAGTTAAGGTTAGGTTAGCCCGCCGCAGGCGTTAGGATTAATCTCGCAGAGCAAGATTAGTTTAGGTTTTAGGGACTGCTGATCAGTCGCCCTTGCAAACCATCAACTACTCGAATAAACCAATTGTAGGCAAATCAGTTTTGGTTTAGACAAACGGTCGATCGTTTGCAAGGGCGACTGATCAGCAGTACCTAAAAATCTAAAAACTAATCTTGCTACGCGAGATTAATTTTAACACCTGCGGCGGGCTAACCTAATCTTAACTGGTATAAATATGTGTCTGTCAGCAAACTAGTGAAAAAAATAAAAAAGTGAAAATCTGTCGGCCAATTGAAATGTGTACCTATTGCAAAATGGTTTTAAGCTGGAGGATTAGGAGCAAAAAAAAATTGTTCCGTAAAAAAATAAATTTGTTCTGTGAAAATTTAAAAAAACAAAAAAATTTCTGTGAAAATCTGTGAAAATTTAAACAAAAGATTTTTGATTACTTTGTCCAGGACAAAATTGGTTCCTCAATTGGGTAGGGTACCCAGCATTTTGTAGTGAGCCGTCGGTGTGCCTATTGTTTTGATTATTTAGCACCATGAAAAATATCCGAAAATAAATTTGTGTTCTATCCACCTCTGTAACAATTCGCCATCAGAGCGAGCCACTCTACCCCAATCCTAAAATGGCAATGGCGTGATGTTTCTCAAGATTCTGCAAGATTCCACGAGATTTCACGAAATTCCACAGGATTTACATTTGCTCGAGTATTTCGTT
Organism: Strigamia maritima; assembly: GCA_000239455.1. Taxonomy (NCBI): domain Eukaryota; kingdom Metazoa; phylum Arthropoda; class Chilopoda; order Geophilomorpha; family Linotaeniidae; genus Strigamia; species Strigamia maritima. The sequence continues at coordinate 4,043 of AFFK01022209.1, read as the reverse complement.
AAAATCCCATGAAATCTCGAGGAATCTCGTGAAATATCGTAAAATCTCGTGGAATCACAGTAGCGCTTGTGGTATTACAACTGACAATTATTAGATAATTAATATTATTATTAGTGAAAATTATTAGATAATTAATGTTATTATTAGTAATAACCTTTTGAGGGCAACAACTCTTAAGACAACTCTTAAATTTTTCGGACAAACGACCATTCAGACAAACGGTTTTTGGACATACGGCATCGAAAAAGTTAAAAAAATAAAAGTTAAAAAAATGAAAATAAAAAAAATGAAAAAGTTAAAAAAGTTTTATTATTTATGAATTGTGTGCAACACGAATAACGTCTAATGTATCTAATGATGTACATGAAGCCATCCCATTGCAAAAATGTAATTTGCGTGCTTTTGCTTTACGATTGTGTGGTCTTTGTTCACCTACAATAATTCATGTTTCATTTTTTCTTAGTTTTCCGAGAACATAATACATTTTGAACCAATGTCACAATCCATCTGCTTCATTGTCAAACAAGTCTTCTGAATGTCATATAAATGTTATGATAATATTGGTATATTCAGAATTTTTTTAATATTTAGAAACGACATAAACAAAATCTGTTTGTCTGAATGTACGTTTGTCCGAAATCATTCTGACAAACGTACCAGTCATTATTTTTTTAATTTTGGACAATCGACCATTCGGACATATGATCGATACCCAAATATTTCTAGATGTTACAACGGCTCAGAAAACGATCATATTTCAAACTACCTACATGCTTTGTTTGGAATTTGTTGTTTGTTTCCTCTCACATTAAAATCTGTCCACATATCTTTGTAGTCTATATGGGATTGGCTAAAAACCTTCCTTTTCTCTCAATAATGTACCCCAAAGCGGGATCACATAATTTCATCAGCAAATGGAGAACAGAGGACAACAATCCAAATTATTTAAATACCGTTTGGCTGCCGTGAATTTGCTGCGTTTGTAAGAAGGTCCCAGCCAATTCGATATGTACTATACATGGTCATGTACTGTGTACCTGTCCATGTACTGTACATGGACATGTACTGTACATAAACATGCACTACACATGGACAGACTATAGCAACTGCATCATTTTAATTGTTGGCAGCCATGTTTTAATTTGCAAATGTTCTTCATTTGAACAACATTTTAGTATTGCATTTCACATTTACAATAATTAGTTCCAAAATTTTAGGGGAAAAAATAAATTAGAAATTCTGATGAAATTACTCTTGTTCTGTTCAACAATGAGTATCAATTTCCAGAACATTAAGTACTAAAACTTAATCTTCTCCAGAATTTGTCATCTACTGGAGGCATAGGCTGGAAAAGTAACCAAACTCTGGTTTTTAGTGGACTCAACCCTAGAACAATAATATCCTAGTAAAAATCAGGGCCTCTTTTTTTAGAAAAAATTGTGTTCGTTTTATACTACAACATGACAACATGACACACACAATTATCTCTAAATGATTTCTAAATGTTTAGTTCAGGATTTCGTGAGCAGGATATGAGTATTAAATGAGTTGGTGTTGCTATTCATTAAGTCTTACAAAACAACAAAATGCATAGCTTTTAAAGATGTAAATAAGATATATTATAATCTCCAAAAATCCAGATAGAGATATGTTTGGATCTAGATTTTTAACTTACAGTTGTTTCCAGCTGTCCTTCGGTTGTGAACGGAGTTTTCGTTAGCTCAGTTATTATTTCAGTAATGACCGTTTGTATTTTTTCTATTTCGGGTTTGTCTTTGGCATCTGCTTCCTGGAGTAAATTCTTCAAAGTAATGGAAATGTTGCCAAAAGAGTTTTCAATTGTCTCTATTCCACCCTTTTGATTTTGCGATAGTTGAAATTCAATTTCGATTGTTACAGCAGGAGTGGTAGAAGGAGAGCCCACTTCAATGCCATTAACATTAAAATCTTTGAACGCAGCAGTCAGACCAGAAAGTAATTTAATAATTAATTCGAGATTTGTTTTTCCAGTGCCAGTAAATCGATCCGACTTTATTAATGCAGTGACTTCACTTCCAACAGAATTGATTTTTGTCACAACATCTTTAAGCTATGAAAAGAAATTAACATGAATTACCATCATACCGTAAATACAATTTTAAATTCAAAAGAAGCAATTGATGTGTTGGTCCAGTCATTTGGCAAATTAAAGAATTATCTGGTTATTTGCACCTGCCTTGCAATGGGTCCTTAAACAGTATTATGCATGATTCAAACTTGGCCAAAAAAAACTTTGGAAAAATAGAATGAGCCTTCCAATTGAATGGAAGGGGCAATAAGCACTAGGTGCATTCGGAAACTAAAACTCTTGAAAAACAAGTTTTGCCTGTGGTTAAGCAAACTTTGGTTTTGAGTAACTTTTTAGTGGAATCAATCCTAGATCAGTAATATCTTAGTAAAAAGCAGGGCCTCTTTTTTAGAAAAATTATGTCAGTTTTTTACTACAACATGACACTTATTTCTAAACGTGAGCAGGATATAGGTATTGAATGAATTGGTGTTGCTATTCATTCAGTCTTACGAAACCACAAAATGCATAGCTTTTAAAGATGTAAATAAGATATATTACAATCTCCAAAAATCCAGATAAAGATATGTTTGGAGTATTGTAAAAAAAAAATATTCTAGATTTTTAACTTACAGTTGTTTCCAGCTGTCCTTCAGTTGTGAACGGAGTTTTCGTTAGCTCAGTTATTATTTCAGTAATGACCGTTTGTATTTTTTCTATTTCGGGTTTGTCTTTGGCATCTGCTTCCTGGAGTAAATTCTTCAAAGTAATGGAAACGTTGCCAAAAGAGTTTTCAATTGTCTCTATTCCACCCTTTTGATTTTGCGATAGTTGAAATTCAATTTCGATTGTTACAGCAGGAGTGGTAGAAGGAGAGCCCACTTCAATGCCATTAACATTAAAATCTTTGAACGCAGCAGTCAGACCAGAAAGTAATTTAATAATTAATTCGAGATTTGTTTTTCCAGTGCCAGTAAATCGATCCGACTTTATTAATGCAGTGACTTCACTTCCAACAGAATTGATTTTTGTCACAACATCTTTAAGCTATGGAAAGAAATTAACATGAATTACCATCATACCGTAAATACAATTTTAAATTCAAAAGAAGCAATTGATGTGTTGGTCCAGTCATTTGGCAAATTAAAGAATTATCTGGTTATTTGCACCTGCCTTGCAATGGGTCCTTAAACAGTATTATGCATGATTCAAACTTGGCCAAAAAAAACTTTGGAAAAATAGAATGAGCCTTCCAATTGAATGGAAGGGGCAATAAGCACTAGGTGCATTCGGAAACTAAAACTCTTGAAAAACAAGTTTTGCCTGTGGTTAAGCAAACTTTGGTTTTGAGTAACTTTTAGTGGAATCAATCCTAGATCAGTAATATCCTAGTAAAAAGCAGGGCCTCTTTTTTAGAAAAATTATGTCAGTTTTTTACTACAACATGACACTTATTTCTAAACGTGAGCAGGATATAGGTATTGAATGAATTGGTGTTGCTATTCATTCAGTCTTACGAAACCACAAAATGCATAGCTTTTAAAGATGTAAATAAGATATATTACAATCTCCAAAAATCCAGATAAAGATATGTTTGGAGTATTGTAAAAAAAAATATTCTAGATTTTTAACTTACAGTTGTTTCCAGCTGTCCTTCAGTTGTGAATGGAGTTTTCGTTAGCTCAGTTATAATTTCAGTAATGACCGTTTGTATTTTTTCTATTTCGGGTTTGTCTTTGGCATCTGCTTCCTGGAGTAAATTCTTCAAAGTAATGGAAACGTTGCCAAAAGAGTTTTCAATTGTCTCTATTCCACCCTTTTGATTTTGCGATAGTTGAAATTCAATTTCGATTGTTACAGCAGGAGTGGTAGAAGGAGAGCCCACTTCAATGCCATTAACATTAAAATCTTTGAACGCAGCAGTCAGACCAGAAAGTAATTTAATAATTAATTCGAGATTTGTTTTTCCAGTGCCAGTAAATCGATCCGACTTTAT